>OX276371.1:11670000-12120802 GCA_946251885.1 Cosmia pyralina | reverse complement strand
ACATCACAGTTGGTCCCATATAAAATTGATTAACTTTGCTTCGGTAGTTTTTGAGTTAGCTTCAATAATACGTATTTTTTCCCCACTTTTATATGGATGATGTTCTAGTTCGTTTTGCAGGTAGTGGTATTAAAATTTGTGTGGGGTAGGTACACAACTAAAAAGTGAAATATAAAAACTTTTTTACAAAAAAATACAACCGACTTCCAAAAACAACACTCAAAGTGAAAAATAACTTTAATTTCGGAAGTCAGTGTCTAGTTAAATTTATTTTCGATTTTTGACACCGACTTCCGAAATTAAAGTTATTTTTCACTTTGTAGTGTTGTTTTTGGAAGTCGGTTGTATTTTTTTGTAAAAAAGTTTTTTAGCTACTATTTGTAATAATAATAACGTATAGTCTTGTGGAGCACAATTATTCCGGCTTTTTTTTTTGCATTTCAATTCTAAAATAAAAGAAATAACTAAACAAACGATGAGGGCGCCACTGCGCGCTCGGTAGCCTCTTAATATCAGTTCCGAAAGCAATTTACATAGAACCGCACTGATAAATGTTGCGACAGACTACTGAGCGTGCACTTCGCGCGCGTCTTTCGAGTCGTGACCACACGACGCGGTCCTCAAGGACTTCCTAACATACTTACAGTAGTACTATTGCTGATAGGAACCTAAAGCCAGTACCTACCGCTAATTTAAAATACGATACCTACCGGTATTGACTCTGATATATTTTCGGGTCAGCAACAGAAATCGATTAACACTGCTACCTTTTAACCGACTTCAAAAAGGAGTAGGTTCTCAATTCGTCGGAACCTTTTTTTTTATTTTTTTTTTTTATGTATGTTCCCCGATTACTCGAAGATGGCTGGAGCGATTTGGATTTTTTTTGTTTTATTCGAGAGGGTATAAGTCACAGTTGGTCCCATATAAAATTGATTAACTTTGCTTCGGTAGTTTTTGAGTTAGCTTCAATAATACGTATTTTTTCCCCACTTTTATATGGATGATGTTCTAGTTTGTTTTGTAGATAGTGGTATTAGAATGTGTGGGGTAGGTACATAACTAAAAAGTGAAAAATAAAAACTTTTTTACAAAAAAATACAACCGACTTCTTCCAAAAACAACACTACAAAGTGAAAAATAACTTTAATTTCGGAAGTCGGTGGCAAAAAAACGAAAATACATTTAACTAGACACCGACTTCCGAAATTAAAGTTATTTTTCACTTTGTAGTGTTGTTTTTGGAAGTCGGTTGTATTTTTTTTGTAAAAAGTTTTTGACATCATCTAAATTAACACAAAATTATATGATAATCTGTTCCGATTTTAATTAAATATTTTTCTCAATAATTAAGATTTAGAAAACTCAAGTGTTAATCGACTTTTGTTGCTGACTGTACCTTTATTAACGTAGGTACCTAACAATAGTATCTTAAAGTGATTATTCAACAAGTGATGTATGAAGAAAGTTTCGGAAAGTGCTATCAATCATTTAGATGAGGTGAAATTCAATTAAAGTAAGATAAATAGTGAGAAGAGTCCAGTTTATCGTAACTATCAGACAAGAAGGATATCCAGATTTCAGTAAATTAAGGTAAGATTTTTGTTAAGAATATAATATTTTGTTCTGACCAATTATGTCATGTCGAATTGGGTCTAATGGTCGAAAGGGTGCTGTTTTTGTTACCTACCTATAGCTAATTTCCAAAAGGTTTTTTTGTGTAGCATCCCGATTTTGTAGGCTTGAGGGTAATTGGCCGAGAGGGCACTTACAAGCCAATCAGAAAGGTACAGTCAGGATCAAAGATACAAGATACAAGATATTTATTTCGTAAAACATGAGTGTAGAATTATACAAGTCTTAAAAATAATAAGAGGTAGCTACATGTTTTGCCAATCATGGCGTACAAAATTAGTCGCACTAAGACAACTATTACAAAAAGATAATTATAAAATCGTTAATAATAAATTAAAACAATGACTTACAAGGAGGAAAAATATAAATAAAAATAATAAAAAAAACATAGGATTAAATGAAAATGTCAACAATTTAAATTCAATTTAAGTAAAATACATATTAGAAAAAATAATAACAAAGGTACACAGTCCAAGTTCTATTGCAGAAGATTATCATTTAAAAAGTCATCTACGCTATAATAGCACTTATCTAGTAAAAACCCCTGAACGGACTTTTTAAATTTGGTTAAAGGTAAACATTTAACAACATCAGGTATTTTATTATAGATAATGGGTGCCCTTCCAAATAGGCTCTTTTTCACTAAGGCAGTTTTGCACTTGATTGGACACAACAAATTCTGATATTGAGAACGAATTGGGGTTTTTTACACGTCTGAAAATTTCTGAAAAAATTGCGGATTTGCTTTTACGAAAAGTGCAGTTTCTAAAATGTACAAAGATGGTAAAGTTAGAATTTTTGATTGTCTAAAGTAATTTACGCAACTATCCGTTGTTCTTAGACTAAACATTGCTCGTATACATCTTTTTTGCATCCTAAATATAAGTTCTTTATTAGTTGACTGTCCCCAAAAAATAACACCATATCTTAAAGTAGAAGCGACTAATCCATGATAGGCTGTTAAAAGAGTGTCAGTATTTACTTTCCTTGACAATTGGAATAATAAATATGCAGATTTACTAAGGCGCTTACAGATTTCCTCTGTGTGATGTTTCCAAGTTAGTTCACTATCTATAGTGATACCTAAGAATTTTGCATGTGTAACTTCTTCTATCACAGAGTTATTGTAGGCAATGTTAACTGGTGAATGCTTTCGGCGCTGATGAAAGTGAATAACTTTTGTTTTATATAAATTAATTATAAGGTTATTTTTGTCAAGCCAATTTATAATGTCACTCAGAGAATTATTTATGTCATTTTGATAATTTTTAGGATTAGTACATTCCACAATGGCCGTGCTGTCATCTGCGAATAGTACCATTTTATGATCTATAGTTTTAGGGAGATCATTAATATATATTAAGAATAGTGGTGGCCCAGTATGCTACCTTGTGGTACACCATATTTTATATATCTTGGTTTAGACACATATTTTATCTCCAATTTAGTAATAGGACAGATTCTAGTAATTTCTGTACATTGAGTTCTGTCACTCAAATATGATTCTAAGAGTTTCAAGATGTTTCCTCTTATGCCATACCCATGTAATTTTTGTAGCAGAATTTGATGGTCCACGAAATCAAATGCTTTGGTCATATCTGTTAGAATAGCGCACACAGGATTACCTTTATCTACAGATGTCATTGCACTAGATAGCAGGTCAAATAAAGCCATATTAATATTAGTATTTTTCCTGAAACCTTTTTGTTGACTGCAAAGAAGTTTGAAATTTTCTAAATAAGAATAAATTGAATTATAAATTACCTTCTCGATTATTTTTGAAAATATCGATATCTTAGCAATAGGTCTATAATTTTGAACATCACTTTTGTCATTTTTTTTATATAGCGGTTTAATAATGACATTTTTTAGGCTACTTGGGAATATACCATCTGAAATACAAAGATTAATTATATGAGCCAGTACAGGCGCTATAATTTCATTAACGTATTTAATTACTTTAGTTAATATGCCATCAAATCCTACCGTGTTTGTGTTTTTCAGGCTGCTAATTATTTTGATTATATCAGAATCTAAAACTGGCAGCATAAATAGTGATTGAGAATTCGAATTTTCAATTTTATAACTATTATTAAAAGTTCCCTTAGTTTTAATATCATTTTCAATGGCCTCTATAAAATAATTATTAAATTCATTTGCAATACTCAAAGGATATGGAAGAGTCAAATTATCTTTGTTAATTGACAGTATTGGTTCTTGAGGTAAATTAAATTTAGATTTATTAATGACTCGCCAAGCAGCTTTTGATTTATGTTTTGAGGTATTAATAAAGTGGTTATTTTGAGCTTTTTGAGTTAATTTTATTATTTTTCTATAAATTGAAGAGTAATTTTTAAACGCAAGTCTATTTTTTGTGTTAGGATTGAATCTATATGTCCAAAGTAACTGCCGTTGCTTTTGACTGCAAATTTTTATTCCACGAGATATCCACTTATTTTTTTTATTGGTATACATAGTAACAATTTTATTCGGAAAACATAAATTGTATAGCAAAGAAAAGTCATCAATAAAAAGATCATAAGATTCATTGGCGTCATTGGCTTTATATACTTGTGAGAAAGATAAGCATTTAAGATGGTTTTTAAATTTTTCTAAGTTGTCTGGTGTGATATCATGTTTATTTGTTTTCCAGTATTTTACAGTACAAAAGGCGATTAACACTTGCAGTTTATTAATCTTAATTATTAAGCGAAATATTTAATTCAAATCGGAACACAAGTACCTAGGTACTTAAAATTATATGAACATTAACTTCTGTTGCTGACCGTACCTAATAAATATTGTAAAAACTTTTTTACAAAAAAAATACAACCGACTTCCAAAAACAACACTACAAAGTGAAAAATAACTTTAATTTCGGAAGTCGGTGTCTAGTTAAATGTATTTTCGTTTTTGCCACCGACTTCCGAAATTAAAGTTATTTTTCACTTTGTAGTGTTGTTTTTGGAAGTCGGTTGTATTGTTTTGTAAAAAAGTTTTTATTTTTCACTTTTTAGTTGTGTACCTACCCCTCACAAATTCATATACCACTACCTGAAAAACAAACTAGAACATCATCCATATAAAAGTGGGGAAAAAATACGTATTATTGAAGCTAACTCAAAAACTACAAAAGCAAAGTTAATGAATTTTATATGGGACTAACTGTGATGTATACACTCTCGAACAAAACAAAAAAAATCCAAATCGGTCCAGCCGTCTTCGAGTAATCGGGGAAAAGGTTCCGACGAATTGAGAACCTCCTCCTTTTTGAAGTCGGTTAAAAATAAAGTCGGAAAGAAGACCTTACATTGATTGGCAAACATTAAATTGTCACATCAAAAATAAAACTTCGTTTTGTAAAAGACAACTGCGGTCGCAGAAGAAAGAAGGTCCAGCCAACTATCCATAGGTATCTGTGGTCCAGCCTTATAGCAAGATTCACAGGCCTCTGACGCTTTGCTAGGTAAAATTAGCGATTCATAAGAAATTCATGAACCTTATTTTTATGTAGATGTAGGTACCTACTCTACAATTTATTATTTATTTATTTATTCATATTACAATTCGCATTGTGTTTGAAATAGTACCTACAATCTGCCTAGCCTTTTCCCAACTATGTTGGGGTCGGCTTCCAGTCTAACCGGATGCAGCTGAATACCAGTATTTTACATGGACCGACTGCCTATCTGACGTCCACAACCCATTAACTAGGTAATACGATACCCCTTGGTAAGACTGGTTGTCAGACTTTCATGCTTCTGACGACCCGTAACGACTGTCAAAGATCCACGAATGACAGCCGGGACCAACGGCTTAACGTGCTTTCCGAGGCACGGTTGAAAATTAGTTAATGTTGGGTAAAAATAGTAAATTATGAATTTCAAACGGTAAATTTCACTAAAAATAATCGATAACATAATGATAAATATTATGTCTGTAAATAGATAGAAATGTAAATAGTTATTATATAAAAGATATAATGTTCATATTCGTATAGGGCGAACGTGAGACGCTTAGTCGGTTTGTTCCCGTTGTCCCCGTACGCAGTGTGCCCGTCCTACGGGGACAGCGGTACTTCAATTAAATATTTAAAAATACTTCCCGTTGTCCCCGTACACTGTCCCCGTTAATATAGTTGAATAAAATAAGTAAAAATTATTGCCCACAGTCCCCGTTTTTTCTTTTTTGTGTAGTATTATGTGTGAGTTTACCCATTAAACAAAGTTTTTTATTTGGTATTTAATCAAATGATTTATTACAGCAAACAATCTTTAGACAATAAACATTTGGTCTTTTTGGTCAAATGATTTGTTATGATAAAAAATATATAGGTTAGGTTAAAACTGTGACCTTCTACGCACGAGCCGAGCGAGCGAAGCGAGCCGTGCCGCGGTAGCGGCCGGCGAGTGCCAGAAACGACTAGATTTTACAGAAAAAAAAAATGTGGAAAAAAAGAGATTATTTTTAACAGGCTGTCAAGAACCGAACTAGTTAGTTAGAGGACAACGACTCGTGAAAAGTTTGCTTCCCGTTGTACCCGTTAGCCGAATGTACGTAATGGGGACAGCGGGAAATACATTTAATCACGTCCCGCTGTCCCCGTGAAGGGGATATGGCATACGGGGACAAGGGGAATAAACTGCTTCGTCGACGTTCGCACGGACGTAAAAATATCGCGGCGATTTTTTTTCGCACACTGGATTTTCAACGCTCTGCTTAGTGTCGAGAGTTGAAAATCCAACAGTGTGTTTTTTCGACGCGCTAGAATTGTCTCTGTTGTTATTATGTTGAATTCTCAAAGCTCGGCTCAACGACGAGAGTTGAAAATCCCGCCGCGATATTTATACCTACGTCCGTGCTTACGTCGGCTTACCTACTAAGCAAAGACAAAGATAGACCACTCTTTGAATATTGCCGTTAGTCTGTGGCGGGCCAATAGTTATAATATAATAGATAGGTAGTACCTTCCCCGGGTTGGGGACTGGAGTGAGGATGACTGTGTGATCTGTGACCCCCCCGGTCAGCAGTAGTTAGAAGGTAGGTATCAATTGGTTTAACAGACCCCACCGCCCGCCCCTAGGGCCAAGGCCAAGCATGAGGAAGAGCAGAAAAAAAAATAAAGTTCCTGCATAATAATGTCGCTTGTAATTTTTCAAGCAAGCTTCCGGAGTCTTAAAAAACAAGGTTCAAATATTTTAACAAATGCTCTTACACACCTAGTCTTATGTACCTATTCATGGTCTTTTTATAAAATTTTGAAGGCTGTGCGTATTTTGAACATCTGTTTGACTACGCATTTGTTTTTTTATAAATGAGTTCCGTGACCATACAAAATTATGGGTATTTTAGAGGTACCTACTGCCTTGAATCAGTCAGCTCAAATCGCGCATGAATCGCCTGAATTTTCAGTAAGTTTTTTCCCATACCTACTGACCGACCTACCTCAATGTACCTACAAACCTACTGTAGGTACAGTCTACAAAAGAGATATCTAGGCAGGGTAGACTATATTTGTATGTGAATTGCTTCATGTTCAATTTTATATACCTATTTTTAACCGACTTCAAAAAGGAGGAGGTTCTCAATTCGTCGGATGTTCCCCGATTACTCGACGATGGCTAGACCGATTTGGATTTTTTTTTGTTTTATTCGAGAGGGTATACATCACAGTTGGTCCCATATAAAATTGATTAACTTTGCTTGGGTAGTTTTTGAGTTAGCTTCAATCAATCAATCTGCCTATCCTTTTCCCAACTATGTTGGGGTCGGCTTCCAGTCTAACCGGACGCAGCTGAATACCAGTATTTTACATGGAGCGACTGCCTATCTGACCTCCACAACCCAGTGACTGGGTAATACGATACTCCTTGGTAAGACTGGTTGTCAGACTTTTGGGCTTCTGACAACCCGCACCGACTGTCAAAGATCCACGAATGACAGCCGGGACCAACGGCTTAACGTGCTTTCCGAGGCACGGAGGAGTCTCGGTATGTAAAGGTGGTCACCCATCCACAGACCAACCCCGGCAAGCGTAGCTAAACCTGATGGATCGACCCGTGCGGCTGTTATTACTTAGCCACGAGCTCCTCATATTTCAGGTACACAAACTCCATAATTTACATTCCGATCTCTTTGTTATATAACCTTATGTATCTATGTTTTAGCTTCAATAATACGTATTTTTTCCCCACTTTTATATGGATTATGTTCTAGTTTGTTTTGCAGGTAGTGCTATTAGAATTTGTGTGGGGTAGGTACCTCAACTAAAAAGTGAAAAATAAAAACTTTTTTACAAAAAAATACAACCGACTTCCAAAAACAACACTACAAAGTGAAAAATAACTTTAATTTCGGAAGTCGGTGGCAAAAAACGAAAATACATTTAACTAGACACCGACTTCCGATATTAAAGTTATTTTTCACTTTGTAGTGTTGTTTTTTTTGGAAGTCGGTTGTATTTTTTTGTAAAAAAGTTTTTGCAATACACCAACACAAGATTGTATATTTTCACGAAATTGAACATGAAGCAATTCATATACCTACCTACAAATATGTTAGTATACCCTGCCTAGATATCTCTTTTGTTGACTGTACCTAATTGTAATTTTTTAGGCCTGTTTCACCACCTTCGATTAAGTTCCTATTAGCTTACTTGGCAGATAATTTCCTCAGAATAAATAAAAAATCAAGACATAACTCTGCCAACAGTGACGTGAAGCGACACGTTTCGGGTTTCGGAAACATGTGTGCACGTAATGAGGTGTAGTTTCATTGTAGTATGGTGTAGGTAAATGTGTGCGTGAGAGCGTGTATGTACAGAGCGAGGTGTAGTTTTGAGCATGCTTCACTGTATTGTTTGCAGCTATGTCTGGGTTTTTTATTTAGTCCGAGATAATTTCATACAAATTCTGTTCCATTTTTGAATGTAGGTATTCGGTAAGTAGTGACTATTTGGACATCGTGAAAAAGGCATTTTCCTCAAAGTAATGCTTGATTTTTGGTTGTAGGTACTTAGTACGTACATAAACCATTTTGGAAAATATTTAAATTGTTGATCTATATATATTAATATTTAAATTTATGTACAGACGCCAGCACATCAAGCTACTACAATCTGTCAAATTTCTTTAATAGATTTTCATTTTTATCGCTAAAGCATTAAGTTCAAGTTATGATTGGGAAAATTTGACAGTTTCGGGTGGCTTGACCCTCATAGCTGTGTAGTGTGTACCAAAGACTAGGTACAATGTAACGGGGTGTGTAGGTACTAATATAATGTACATACTAAGTAGGTACTTACCAACCTCCAATTCACTTTTCATTAGACAGGTATTATTTTTTACAGCCAATGAGCCAATGTCGCCAGCCTTGACATGAAATACATAATTAATTATTAATATTAAAACATTTCAATGTCACCGGTGCGGCGTACATAATAGTAAAATTATGCGTTTAAAAATTAATGTAATAAATCAGTAAAGAATAACAAAATACATAAGTAGGTACCTATCGACGTGAATATTTTAGTATCTATGCATAAAACATGAATACTGCATTTAATAACCAGTAAAATGTTTTTATAATGTTGCCCTCGTAGGTCAGCAGGTCAGTGCTGCTGTGTGTACGCAGAACAACAACATTGTTTTTTTTTTCAATTTTGTTGCATAAGTAGTACCTACTTATAAATAATTATGAATATGATGATTAGTATGTGTAAGTACTTATAAATTTAATATCGTCGATGGTGTCATTTTATCTTGACGCCTCAACTGTAGTGCTATTCTGTAAATATCTCACCGTGATAACTTAGGTGAAGTGAGCGTGAAGTGAGCCGTCATCCCACCTGATGCTAGGGGTTGACAGTATTGACAGCTCACTTTAAGATCACTTCACCTAAGTTGTCACGGTGAGTTTTTTATAGAATAGACATACTTATCTTCAGTGAAGTGAGCTGTCATGCCGAGAGAATAACACTATTGACAGCTCACTTCACCGATTTTTTTACGGTGAGTTTTTATGGAGTAGTTCGGCAGGACGTATTTAACTGTGTGTTTGTTCTCGTAGAGCGATGGTGCTCCCCACAGAGAGCGATGGTGGACCACTGCTGCCACCCTTCTACGCGGGACGATCAATACTCATCACTGGAGGCTCAGGATTCTTGGGCAAGGTACTGTATTACATTAATTATGTCAAAAAATGACCGACTGCGACTAAAAAGTTCAAAACAAGCTCACTTTTCAAGCAATCTGATGCATTTCATGATAGTTATTTTAAAATTCAAAATTCAAAATATCTTTATTGTGGGCATATGCTAGTTAAGGTCTTAACAGTAAATTAAAGTTTCAATATGTCCTGCCTAATAGGCATACAATAAATAAAAAAAAAAAAATAAAAAAAAAAAATAAAATTGTTTATTTATCCAAAATAAAATACACACAGACACAGTTCAAAAACAAATCAATACAATAGAATAAGCAGGTTTGCAAAAAAGGTCTATGCATACAAAAAATAGTGAACCCTGTCTCTTAAACTAGGAAGAAACCTGTATCTTAAGAGACAGTGATCGGCCAAAATTTAAATTGAATAAAAACTAAAAACTTACAAGAGTGAATGAAAGTGTGTCGATTACCATTACTAATGCATGTATTAATATTAATATTAGTGTTAGTGTTAAGTAAAAGTGTTAATAATTAAGTATTGGCATTAAATTAAAAATTATTTTACATGTCAAATTTAGTTATTATAAATATCAAAATACAATTAAATTAATATACATGGTCAACAATAAAATCAATAATTTAAGAAATCCTGGATCGTGTAGTATGCTTTATCAATTAAAAAGTTTCGTAATTTATTTTTAAATACTGGAAGTTCCTTAATGCTGAGAATGTCAATAGGTATTTTGTTGTATATTTTTGATGCAATGCCAAAGAAGCTTTTGTTAAATAGAGCCGTTTTATGTGGTACATTAGAAAGTTTTAACGTGTGTCTTTTCGACATAAGTTTATCAAATAGATTCTCATTTGTTTTTATAAATACGGCTACTTCATAAATGTAAATTGCAGGAAAGGTCAATATTTTAAATTCTTTGAAGTATGGTTCACATGAGTCAGGGACACGGATACCAGCAATCGCACGTACACATCTTTTTTGCGCTTTAAACAAAGTCCCTATTAGTGGCATTGCCCCAATATATGACTGCATATCTCAGTGTCGACGAAACGTAAAAATAATTACATAATTAAACGTAAAAAAATAACTACCACGTAAGAACTGCAATGTTTGTCACGTAGTCGGGTAAAAACCAACAGGCATTGAGCATAGCAATAGGTCCTACAGTGCGGTCGTCAAGAGTAGCTATGCTTTGCTGACACCTGTCAGTTGGACAATCTCTAGTAGTATTAAGGTTCAAATTCGCAAAACATATTTGTTAGTATGAAACTGACAGGTGTCAAGAACGCATTCTCTCGACGGCCGGACTGTGGTACGGTCAGCAACAGAAGTCGGTTAACACTGCTACTTTTTGACATCATCTAAATTAACACAAAATTATATGATAACCTGCTTTTCAGCATTTCATTTACTAGATAAGAGTTAATTTTCTTTAAAATTTACATCTGCTCCGATTTTAATGAAGCATTTTTATCAATAATTAAGATTTAGAAAAGTCAACTGCTAATCGACTTTTGTTGCTGACTGTACCTACAGCTCAGTCGATGTTGGCACGAACTTAAAAATATCGCGGCGATTTTATTTCGCATAAGTACTGGATTTTCATCGCTCTGCTTAGCGCCGAGTTCAAAATCCAACAGTGTATTTTTTCAACGCGCTAGAATGTACTCTGTTATTGACGAGTTGGATTCTCAACGCTCGGCTCAACAACGAGAGTTGAAAATCCAGTGCGCGATTAAATCCCGCCGCGATATTTTTACGTCCGTGCAAACGTCGGCTTAGTGTAGCAGCTTGTCCGGGGCAGCACTGCCACCACACATATCTCTGCCGCCAGCAGCGTTGCTGTCTTCCGGTGTGAAGGGTATGTGTGTCGGTGGTTACACGCACGTGACACATTACAGTTTTGTGTCTGGGATGGGAACGCATCAGCGAGATGCTTCTAGTATTGCAGGAGCTAGACCACCACCCCTTAAAGCAGTATTATTTTAATCTTACATGAGTGTGGGAAAAAGATGGAGCTAGACGTCCTGTATAGCTCCATCTCTTTCTCACACTGAAGTAACATTAAAATAATACTGCTTTAAGAAGTGGTGGTTGGCCCCCAGATGTCTACATACAGCGGTGAACATCCATCCATCAAATGGGCTGTCGCCTTGTGGTTCCTTTTTTAACCGACTTCAAAAAGGAGGAGGTTATCAATTCGTCGGAACCTTTTTTTTTTTTTTTTTTTTTTTTATTTTTTTTTATGTATGTTCCCCGATTACTCGAAGATGGCTGGACCGATTTGGATTATTTTTTTTTTGTTTGAAAGGGTATACTTCCCAGGTGGTCCCATGATCATCAAGTCAGGATCTGATGATGGGATCCTGGAGAAATAGAGAGAACTTTTCCAATTTTATAGGCACACTTGAAGCGATTTGGATAGTTTTTGGAAGAGTACTTTCTTGGAGTGGTCCCATTTCAATTTGGTGAAGATCTGATGAAGAACTTCTGAGATAGGCAACGGAACTCCTCAATAAATGATAGCAAATGGACTGGGATTGCTGAAATCTCATGTCTGTTTGTTAACATAACATCACGCCAGTACGCTGTGAAGGGGTAAGCACATGTACCACTAAAAAGTGAAAAATAAAAACTTTTTTACAAAAAAATACAACCGACTTCCAAAAACAACACTATAAAGTGAAAAATAACTTTAATTTCGGAAGTCGGTGGCAAAAACGAAAATACATTTAATCAGACACCGACTTCCGAAATTAAAGTTATTTTTCACTTTATAGTGTTGTTTTTGGAAGTCGGTTGTATTTTTTTGTAAAAAAGTTTTTATATTCGCTCACTACTCAACTCAAACGCATACAAACGACCGATAATCCAAATCCTACGTAATCTTAGCCGTTTTCTGACTTCAAGTCACCCACTATAAAATTCCTTACAGGTGCTGATCGAGAGGCTGCTCTCGACATGTCCGGACGTGCATGAGCTTCACCTGCTGATGAGGGACAAGCGCGGACTGGAGCCGCTCAAGAGACTAGCACAACTGAAGCAGTCACAGGTCTGGTATGACACGATAGTAGGTATCGTGCCACAAAAAGATTCGATTGGTTTGATTTAGGTAAAAAGTTGCACCGATTTCCTAACTTGTAGGTAAGTATCAGAGATGTCACTTACCTAGCAAAATTTTATTCCAAAATTTTATTTTATTTTATTTTATTTTAAATTTTATTTTTATTTTTTTTTTATTTTTGTCTATAGACAGTCCTGGGTTTGATGCCCATATAATGCAATGGAACCACTGTACTTTAGCACCCGTCGCTTTTGTATAGTAGCTATTTTTTTTTGGGTAGAATAGACCCTTTTTAATGTATTTTTGAAAACCCCAAAGTGCGCAAAAAAAAATTTGCCGTGGAAAATTTTTTTTAAAAGTTTATTTTGAAACGTCTCGAAGGTCAAGGTCACATAAATATAAATTTTTTGTAGTTGGGCGTGGTCGACGGAGCCCCGCTTTTTTGGGTGGTTAAAAAAAAATAACCACGAAGGGTTCTAACCTAACCTGTCCGAGTCGGGATGCCCCAAGTCCCGTGCTTGCTTCGCTCGCTCTTGTATCTTAAGTATTTAGTGTGATAGGTTAATATAAACTTTAGATTTTTTTTTCTCAAAAACTAGTAGTTTGCGCAGTGTAATATTTTGCGAAAGTGTTTCGCTCGAAGACATCAACACGCTATAAAATTGTGTAGTTTCGGACGCGCGTGTGTTCAATTTTATTGGGTAACTAAGTTTGATTTTCTGAAACTTTAGAATTTTTTTTTCTCAAAAACTAGTACTTTGCGCAGTGTAATATTTTGCGAAAGTATTTTACTCGAAATTATCAACACGCTATAAAATTGTGAAGTTTCGGACGCGCGGGTGCTAAGGTACAGTGGAGCCAATGCAATATAGGGTCGCCCAAGAGCCAAGACTGGAACTTAACTGGTGAAATGTGGGCGTAATACCTACTCCTCTGCCTCCCCCTTCTGCGAATACAGATGTAATTAAAGTTCCAATTAAAATTTACAGGCATTTGACAACATCAAAGCACGATGTCCGTGGCAGCTAGACAAACTACGAGTAGTGTCGGGAGATGTGGCAAAACCGGGCCTTGGTCTCGATGACGTCGCGCTCACCCAGTTGCAAGAGGTATGTGTACTTAAAATACAAGTATATGAACACCAAATCGCTTATTATGTACAGGCGCCAGCACATCAAGCTACTACAATCTGTCAAATTTCTTTAATAGATTTTCATCTTTATCGCTTAAGCATTAGGTTCAAGGTTGAAGGAGCTCGTGGCTAAGTAATAACAGCCGCACGGGTCGATCCATCGGGTTAAGCTACGCTTGCCGCGGTTGTCCGTGGATGGGTGACCATCTTTACATACCGAGACTCCTCCGTGCCTCGGAAAGCGTTTAAAACCGCTGGTCTCGGCTGTCATTCGTGGATCTTTGACAGTCGTTACGGGTCGTCACTTCGTCAGAAGCCCGAAAGTATGACAACCAGTCTTATCAAGGGGTATCGTATTACCCAGTTACTGGGTTGTGGAGGTCAGATAGACAATCTCTCCATGTAAAATACTGGTATTCAGCTGCATCCGGTTAGGCTGGAAGCCGACCCCAACATAGTTGGGAAAAGGCTAGGCAGATTGATTAGGTTCAAGGTTGATTGGGAAAATTTGACAGTTTCGTGTGGCTTGACCTGCTTCTGTACATATGTTTAAATTATGATGTTACGATCAGGGGCCGTACCTACTATGACGTGAAAGAAGACCATGGATCCGTTGAGAAAAAAGGATGGTGCTATATAGGTCGTATATAGCTCCGTCTCTCTCTCTCACACTGGAACCATGATCTTTGTTCACGTCATAGTACCCCTAAAAGGGGCTAAAAACAGTAAAATAATAGTATTTAACCAGTGAAAAATACCGATATTTGAGGCTAGCTTTTGCCCGCGGTGTCGCCCGCGTGGAGTTCGGAAATTATCCCACGGGAACCGTACAACCGAGATAAAAAAATATCCTATGTACTAACCCAGGTCATGGTCTACATGTGCTAAATTTCATCCAAATCCATTCAGCCGTTTTAGAGTGAAAGCCTAACAAACAAACAAACTCACTTTCGCATTTGTACTATCCGCTCACGCGAGCGGGAACGCATTAAAAAAACTCGTCGATTGTACCACCCGCTGACGTCATTCGGCCAGCTGCGCGCGTTTGTTTACAAACTGCGATAGCGGCACAGTTTCAAGGAATTCTGTAGCACGTGTTCATTTCTTGGAAAGCTTTTGGGTAGAGCTCTATTATAGTGTGTGTTTCGTTTGAATTTGTTATTGTTTACATTTCTAGAAATGGTTTATGTTAGGATAACCATTTCCATTGGTATTACTTAACCTAAACAAAGTTTAGATATTCCGGTACCGAAAAGCAAGGAATCAGTCGCGTAGGTTCTTTAACCGTACTGATTTTTGATATCGAAATATGATCGACACGATAATGTTTTTTATTTTTGTGGTTTATAAACAATACACACGTTAACACTATTTACACTAGGTACTAAAGGAAATGACTAACTAACTAACTATACAAATAAATACAAAACAAAAGGACACTTAGGCGTCGAAGTACTCGTCCGCATCGATGTCATCCGGAAACGTGCCCAGAAGACTGGCAGCATTGCCACGTTGAATGGCAATGCCAAAGAACGAGCCAGCCCTCTGGCCACGTGAATTTTCACCAGTCAGCGAGATATTTCCTTAAAAAATTAAATAAAGGTTTCCGTATTTTACGACCTATTGCTTACGACACAGGGCAGACAGTCCATTATCTTACTGACTAACTAATCTGCACACCGTCGTTGTGATCCTACGGTTTACCTACATCATCTATATAAATAAAAAATAAAGAAGTCCTGACTGACTGATTGACTGACTCATCAACGCCCAGCCCAAACCCTTGAACCTAGAAAGCTGAAATTTTGCACAGAAGTTCCCTTTACAATGTAGATAAGGAATAAGGAAGGATTTCCCGTTAGTACGTTCCCATGGGATATTTTCCGATATCCACGCGGGCAAAAGCTTGTTTATAAAGATAATTGTGGGTTGTGGAGATTAGACAGGCAGTCGCTACAAAATACTGATATTCAGCTGCATCCGGTTAGACTGGAAGGTGAGTTTCAAATTTCAATGGAGCTGAGACGAGATTTGAACTCATACTTTTCTAAAACGTTAACGTGTTTTTCTACGACAGGTGTCGGTGGTGTTCCACAGCGCTGCAACCATCAAGTTCTGGGAGAGTCTGGAAACTGCGCTGCATCAGAACGTCACATCCGTCATCGCACTCATGGATATCTGTGATCAACTGCCCAAACTAGAGGCAGGTACAGACGTCAGCACGTCAAGCTACTACAATATGTCAAATTTCTTTAATAGATTTTCATCTTTATCGCTAAGTCATTAGGTTCAAGGTTGATTGGTAAAATTACATAAGGCGTCACGTGACACGCGGTGCTTTTGTGTTGCGTGCGATTCGCGTCACGTGTTGCGCCTTTTTGTAGGAGCCTTAGCCGACGTTTGCACGGATGTAAAAATATCGCGGCGGGATTTTATCGCGCACTGGATTTTCAACTCTCGTTGTTGAGCCGAGCGTTGAGAATCCAACTTAACAACAACAGAGTGCATTCTAGCGCGTCGAAAAAACACACTGTTGGATTTTCAACTCCCGCCGCTAAGCAGGAGCGTTGATAACCCAGTGCGCGAAATAAAATCGCCGCGATATTTTTACGTCCACGCGAACGTCGACTTATACTAGTAACTCTTGAGGTAAGATACAGAGACGAAACTCACGTTTCGGTCTGTCAAAATCACACCAAATTGTAGCCTACTGATTTTTAACCGACGAAAAAAAAAGGAGCTGGTTCTCAATTCGACACGTTTTTTTTTTTTATGTATACGCATAACTTTTTACAAAGTCGTCCGATTTGAAAAAAAATTGTTTTATTCGAGAGGGTATACTTTTGGGGCCAACTTTGGTTGGCCCCATATAAAATTGATTAACTTTGCTTGGGTAGTTTTTGAGTTAGCTTCAATAATACGTATTTTTCACCCACTTTTATATGGATGATGTTCTAGTTTGTTTTGCAGGTAGTGGTATTAGAATTTGTGCGGAGTAGGTGCCACATCAAAAAAGTGAAAAATAAAACCTTTTTTCAAAAAAATACAACCGACTTCCAAAAACAACACTACAAAGTAAAAAATAACTTTAATTTCGGAAGTCGGTGGCAAAAAACGAAAATACATTTAACCGGACACCGACTTCCGAAATTAAAGTTATTTTTCACGTTGTAGTGTTGTTTTTGGAAGTCGGTTGTATTTTTTTGTAAAAAAGTTTTTATTTTTCACTTTTTAGTTGTGGTTCCTACCCCACACAAATTCTTTTACCACTCACTACCTGCAAAACACACTAGAACATCATCCGTATAAAAGTGGGGAAAAAATTCGTATTATTGAAGCTAACTCAAAAACTACCAAAGCAAAGTTAATCAATTTTATATGGGACCGACTGTGATGTAGGTATACCCTCTCAAATAAAACAAAAAAATCCAAATCGGTCTAGCCATCTTCGAGTAATCGGGGAACATACATAAAAAAAAAAGGTTCCGACGAATTGAGAACCTTCTCCTTTTTGAAGTCGGTTAAAAAAGGCCAAAAACATTGTAGGAAAACTATTTTGGTCTTTTGAGTCAAATGTTTAGGAATATCATGAAGATACTACCTCCTCCAGGCCCTGGTCCACGTGTCCACAGCCTACAGCAACGCAGAACACTACCACATAGAGGAGCGCGTGTACTCTGCGCCCGCGTCGCTCGCCAGTCTGCGCGCCCTAGTGCAGGCGCTGCCACCGCCACTGCTGGACGAGCTTACTGCTAGGTAAGTGTTCATAGAAATATAAAATGTAAGTGTTGAATCAGTTTCAATATACGATTTTGAGTGCTGCTTAGTATACATACTTTTTAATCGACTACAAAAAGGAGGTTCTGTATTCGACCCGTATGTATGGATGTATGTATGTATGTTTGCTTGTCCGCGATTTTCTCAAAAACTCAGGAACCAATTTTGATGATTGTTTCACTACCGTAATCTACATACTTTCAGGAAGGTTTTAGTATATAATGTATTATGTAATTATTCTTATTTACGAAGTTATATGCATAAATATACTGTATCTCTGGCATTTCTAAGCCGATTTTGATTATTCTTGTTTTCGTTCGTCTTGTAATTTTATATTCAACTAAAAATGGAAAAATAAATTTACTTTAAAAAAAGTAAAAACCGACTTCTAAACCAAAAACGAATAAAATAACTTTCATAAAACACTTAACAGCTTCTGAAGTCTGTGTCAAGCTAAAGTGCATTGAAGAATTGAAGACAAGACAAGTTTTGACGGCAAAAATAGTTGTGATGGTAGATTTTCCCCGGACGAGCTTCTTCATAAAAACTCTACTACCAATGGGTTGTCATGTTTATATAAAAGCGCTTGCGATTGCCGACCGAGTCACTATGTATGTAGAGACTGTGATAAAACACTCTTAACTCTCTTTTCAGATTCATATCACCCAAACCAAACACTTACGTATTCTCGAAGGCCGTGGCGGAGTCTGCGATCGACCAGCGCCCCGGCAGACATTACTCTACTGCCATCGTCAGACCTTCCATTGGTGAGTCTCATAATCTATTTGTTTATTTGTAAGTAAATAAACTGCTCGCGAAACGTGTCTCCAGAAGTCGTGCGAAATCTATTTACGGCAGTGGCCAACGGTCGCCATTAATAACAATAATACCTAACTGAAGTAGACCGGGATAAAAAGTAGTCTGTGTTAATCCAGGGTATAAGCTATCTACATACCAAATTTCATCCAAATCAGTCCAGCCGTTTGAGCGTGAAGAAGTAACAAACATACAAACTCACATACTCACAAACTTTCGTTTTTATAATATTAGTGTGAAGTGTGATAACGTGATCCATACACTCCGATTTCAATTTAAAAATTAAAAAAAAAATAAAAATATTAAAATGAAGTAAAATTTAATTAAATTAAATTAAAACGCATTTAAATTAAATTCAATTAACATAAAATTAAAATTAAAAGACATTAAAATTGCCCTCTTAACAAAGGATCTCCATAACGGAGAAGAGATCATATTGTCTGCTACAGATTTCAGAATTCTGTTACAGCTGCCACGCATTCTGCAGATAAGGGACACAGTTTTCTTCTGGATGACGGCATGAAAGCCATTAGTGCGATACCGCACAAATAAAAAAAAAATCAAATCAAAATGTTTTATTTCGTTATTACGCGTTGTACAGACGCCAGCAGGTCAAGCCACCCGAAACTGTAAAATTTTCCCAATCAACCTTGAACCTAATGCTTTGGCGATAAAGATGAAAATCTATTAAAGAAATTTGACAGATTGTAGTAGCTTAATGTGCTGGCGTCTGTAGGTACCTACATTAGTTGTACAGTTGGAGGCGTCTCCTTTTAAGCATGGGTACCTATAGATGCCTGTGCCAGGAAGCGCCGTAAAAACATCCGCACAAACATCCCCGATGCACTACACAAGCAAGATAATATAAGAAGTTTCGCCAGACAGATACTTTAATTTGATCTTGTGTTTGACTTGACTGCCACGTTGTACTAGTGAACCCAAGTGTGGCTGCTGAACGTGATGTCCTGGGCTAGATTCCCAAGTCAGGCAAAAGTGTAATCAGATTTTTCCAGAACTTCTCAGTAGCAGCCTGGAATCTGGAGTTTTGTCTAGCTAATGACAATAGGCTCACCACCCCACCTACATACCTATACGAGTCTTAAAAATAACTGGCGAAATCTGGGTTTATAACTATGTTCTATGTTAGATTATTAGATTAGAGGATTTGGTTTCCGCACTTAGTCCTTCATGTGGACCATTGTGCGTTCTGAGTACACCCAGAACTAATATATAAACATAACCTAAAAATAACATGGTACATTTTGATACAAATGGAGAATATTTGTTATTGCATTCGAGGCGGAATGAACACCCGAGACGTAGGCGAGGTTGTTTTAGAGCCGAGAACTGCAATAACAAATGTCCACGTGTATCAAACAACGTTTTTCAATACTTTTGAAGAAATAAAATAATATAACGAAAAATATTTTTGTGATGAATTATTAGGAAACTATGATTTAAATTTTCTTTTTTTTTTCGCGGTTTGCTTTCGCCACGTTGAAGAAGAAGCAAAGGTTTAAAGTCGATAAACAGCCTAATATGAAAAATAGAAAATTAAAATATTTTCGAGTTTAGAACACAAATAAATGTTAATTTGCTCATAAACGTTTTTTTATTGTAATAATCATGGTTTTTAATGATATTATAATGAATATTAAAAAAATAGTAACGCCGTAAAGACGCATATCTCTTTGCCGATATTGAAAAAACATTCACCTCCTAATATAGAGGACCGTGACCGTGTGAATAGAGGCATTGAACCAATTTGGACTAAGTATAAGGTATAAGTTATCTGTGGTAATTTTTATTCCCACACACGTGTTGGAAAATGAAAAATCGCACACGTGTGAAATACATTGCATTGTGAACCTAATCGTAGTGCGATATGAACCAGTTTTCGAGGAAGTGTATTGAAAAAATTATATCCTAACATACTTAACTAAAACTATTCACAAACTAAAACATTGCGTCGAAAATTTCATCTGCATCGCTGTCGACTGGTAATGTACCCAAGAGACTGGCGGCATTGCCACGTTGTATGGCAATGCGTAGCCTCTGGCCAAGGTAAAAGCCAGCCCTTGGGTCACGGGAAGTGTCAACCAGCCGTTTCGAGATTTCCATAATATTATGTTTTCACATCTTACATCCATTTTTTAACATTAATCATATTCCACCAGTGGTATCCTCCCACCGGTACCCGTACCCCGGCTGGATCGAGAACCTGGCGGGCCCCAGCGGGGTGGTGGTGGGCTGTGGAAAGGGGCTGCTGCACGCCTTCAACCTGAACCAGCAGGCCCGGGCCGATCTCATCCCTGTGGATGTGACCATAGATACCATGCTCGCTGTAGCCTGGGAGATCGCTACAGACAAGTAAGTACTGCGAGGACTCGAACCTCACAGTAGGAGATTTACTAAACTATTAAATAATACGAGAGGGACTCTATTTAAATGGGGCTGAAGCCCTCTGTATTTTAAGCTTCAGATCAAATATATAAAAACACACTCCTAATAAATTAGTTCTACGCGGAGCCCTCACCAGATTCTATATGTCATCCTATCAAGAAAACGAGGATCGTTTTCTTGACAGAAGATATTCCATATTTGAATGATTGAATGTCAGCCAGTATTATATTAACGAGGCTTGATCAAAGCATCAATCCTTTACAATACTTAGTAGAACGAAAAAGACTTCATCATTCTCCTGCCCTCATCCCAATTTATTTGTGGTCGGCGTAAGATGTCCTTTTTTTCCATACTTCTCTATCAGCCGTCACCGCTAGTCATCACCTTTCCTATTAGCCATACCATCTTTCACACATTTCTTATTTTGTGACAGAAACACGTATACATAATTATATAAATACAGTATAATTTAAAAAAAACCGGCCATGTGCGTGTGTTATTTGAAGACCACAGACTTCTTATAGGTTTTCCTATAATCTACAGGTAAAGATCTATTTTCTGTATTTTTTTTTTCAAATATTTAGGCTTAGTAGTTTCGGAGATAAGGGGGGGAATGGTCAATTTTCGTCTATTTTCTTAAATATATTTGAGACCCTCATAGTAAGCCTTTTCATTTGATATGTCACACGGTATAGTTTGCAAAACTTTTTTTTTTTAATTTTCTTTTTTGCCCCCAAAAATGACACTCATAATTCAAAATTCATTTACGTGTCAGGTATAAGCAATACAACTCCATAAGTTAGAATTGACCTCAAATCTAGCGACTTCATGAAATCATGAAGTTTGAGGTCAATTCTAACGTATGGAGTTGTATTGCTGATTCTAATGATTATAATTCTGTAAAGCCATATTAGCTACGGCCGCGTCTCATATTTTATTCAACATACAACTTGATACTTACCTGCAAATTGCAAAAAACGTAAGAAAATTGGAATTTTGCGGGCTACCTTGGCGCATCCCCCTTAAATGACCGTATTTTTTTTACTGCATTGACTTAGAAACTTGATTTTTTTTTAGAGCTCCAAGGGACCATAGACCTACGTATTTTATATTAATTTCAACTTGATACCTCCACGCGACAACGAAGTGATCCTATAAGGGGTTCCGTTTTTTCCTTTTGAGGTACGGAACCCTAAAAAACACCTTGTAAAAGTGCTAATAGTTATTCATGAATATAAATAACGTTTAGTATTGGACCAAGTCTGCAATATCAAATATCAATCAGCAATTCCATAGATTACTAATTACGATCGGACTGATTACCGATCAAAATGGATGAAACAGCCGATTTTTCGAACCGCTCAAGAATTGCATTAACCATCAGTTCTCATTCCCAGGTCACCCGAAGTCCGCGTATACAACTCATGCTCCCAAGAGAACCCTATCACGTGGGGCTTCTTCCGCTCTAAAATCGTGAGCGCGGCCAGGAAGCATCCCTTCGATAATTTGCTGTACTACCCGTTTATCTTCGGCGTGAAGAACAGGTAAGTTTACCCCTGAAAATAACAGAACAGTGCCCATAAGTTCCGGATTAGCTAGCACGTAGGTACTGGAAGAAGCAGCGGAGAACCGGAGTTACCGACATAGTCTGCAGAGTAAGTAAGCTGAAGTGGCAGTTCGCTGGCCATGTTTGTCGAAGGACCGATGGCCGGTGGCGCAGAACGAGTCCTGGACCAATGACCTTAAAAAGTTGGCTGGGACAGACTGGATGCGGAAGGCGGAGGACAGAGTGTTGTGGCGCAGCCAGGGAGAGGCTTATGTCCAGCAGTGGAATGCGATAGGCTGAGTTGATTGAATGATTGAGGTACTGGAAGGCGCAGCGTATGTAGACCAGATGGGACGACGACTGGTGGCCTTTCCATACACTCTTATAGCAAGTCAATATTTGGCGAAAAGTGAAGTGTCATTCATTGCGATGTAGCATGTGCGGTGCAACTGTTAGCTGTCACCTAGCGGGAGACACAAGACCGATCTTGGAAGGAAGCCTATGTCCAGCGGTTCACGCCTTTCGGCTCAATGATGATGACCAAGGAGTATAGTCGTGGGTTTCAAGTCAAAATGTATTTATGAACATATTTTTCCAACAGATATGTGTACAAGACCCTGGAAATGATGCTGCAGACGGTGCCACTGTACGTCGCCAACTACATAGCGAAAGCGTGCGGCGTCAAGATGCAGTGAGTTCATCAATACTTGAAAGAAATTAAAAGTATTTATTTGAAACTACTTAGCACGAGAAGCGCGATTTTGTTTTTGCACGAAGCGTGGATGCCCTTTCAACTACAGTCCGGCCGCCGCGAGAATGCGGTCTTAACACCTGTCAGTTGTACAGTTTCCAGTAACCATAAGGATCAAATTCGCATAACACGTATTCGTTAGTATGAAACTGACAGGTGTCAAGCACTACGTATAATTATTCTCTCGACGGCTTGACTGTGCTACAAGAATCTTTTGGCGCCTGAATGACATTGGCAGGGGCGCGTTGTTGGTCAACATTTGTGAAATTGTCACAGAAATTGTATATACCTACTTATACAAAATAATTATGGGTACGTTAGTTCCGATTGTGGTCACGCGCCAAAAGAACCTTGTAGCGTTTTAGACGGGTCTACACCTTAGCCCAGATAGCACGTGCGATTTTTGCCCGCGGTGATTTTTTTTTGCGCACTGGATTTCCAACGCACTGCTTAGCGTCGAGAGTTGAAAATCCAAGTGTTTTTTTTTTTTGACGCATTGGGATGTGCTCTGATGGATTCTCAATGCTCGGCTAATTGCCGAGAGTTGAAATTCCAGTGCGCGATGATAAAATCCCGCCGCGATACTTTTATATCCGTACGAACGAAAAGTAACCGGGACCGACTGGACGCGAAATGCGAAGAACCGGGCGTTGTGGCGCAACTGGGGAGAGGCCTATGTCAAGCAGTGGACTGCAACAATTGTGTGTCCTGACTTGATAAAGTAAAGAATTTGAAAACTATGGTGGCCGCCACTTAAATCTGAAATAAAGTTAATTGCTCTTTCCTAAATTTCTCTGCGTAGGTACCCCGACAATACATTGTGAATCGTTTTTTATTACTAGAAAAAGTCAAGGATCACGATAAAGGTCGTTTCGGGACAAGGTTATGTCATTATTTCTGTTTTCGGAATTACGTATTTGAATAAATGTATGCGGGTCAATGATTTTTAATTCAGATTTTTTTGACGTTAGGTATAACATGGTACAAGGTACAGTAGGCGCGCGATCTGAGTGCAGTTCTGAGGAATGCGCTAGTGATATGACCTAATTAGCGACAATGAAAGGAGTTCGATATTTTTCTTTGACACCTTAAAAGTGGACGTTCAAACTACTTGTATCTGTTAGTATTTTAACACATTTTATTTATTATATTTGCGCTAGATATTTTTATTACAAGCTATGGTATAAAAAAAGAAAATATCATGCATATATTCCCTACTTTGAGAAAACTGTGGGAAAGCCGGAAATCTTAATCAAACAGGTTTATTATTGTAAACTATCATCACTGTCATCGCCGACCTCAATGACAAATCGGTCTACGGTATCTTCCATTAATCCATCCCTTTGAGTAAAACGCTATCGATAAGCGCGCGAGCGAGATCAAGGTCAGTACAGCACCACAGACTACTTAGGGGATACTACGTATGTACGTACGTACGTACAGCACTAAACTACAGGCGACTGCGGTGAGGTGTCGACGGGCGGGGGGAGGTGCACCCGCCCCGCTCCTCATACCCCGACTGCACTCAGATCGCGCGCCTACTGTACCTTGACGTACGTTTCTCGTTACAGACTAAGTCTAGTGACAGCGAGCGAGCGCCTGCAAGCAATGAACCGTGTGCTAGCATTCTTCGCGACGCGCGAGTGGCAGTTTAGCACGGACAACGTGCAACGCCTGCGTGACAGACTGTCGCGACAAGACAGGGCCATGTACAGCCTAGATGTTAGGGCCGTCAAGTAAGTTATGTGGCCCATGTCTATCAACAGGGCGATGTGGCAAAGGCTTCTAACATAGACAAGACAGAATGTTCGTTACCGTGAGTTTGCACTGGCGAAACATTCAGTTAATAAAAACATGTTGTTATCTCTCTCAGATACATTGACAGAAATAGAGATATCAATATGTTTTTATGCGATCTTTCGCCAGTGCAAACGCGCGGTTAGATGGATTTGTTTCATATGATTGTCACTTTTGATTAGTGGCAAAAATAACAGGTGGGGCAAAAGCTCAGAAGGCAAAAGTAATGTCCTAGTGTGAATGTACCATAACTTTTGCAAATGGCGGCATAATGTCGTTGTGATTTGACACTTATGTTGTTGAACGGTAGAGTTGACAATGCAAGGGAGCGATAGTGCGATACACATAGCTCAGGCAATGACGAAGATTTTGAAACATCAATTTCCGGGCTTACTACTTATAAGTACCTATGTATAATAATAATAATAATAAAAAAAAGAAATCAGATGTTCCCGACATTTTGACGAGTTATGCGAACATAAAATGTAGGGAACAGCAGTTTTTTTTTTCGCTATTTCAGGTTTGGTCCCATAGTAAAAGTTTTTTTGTTATCATGAGTACAATCATGTGTTTAAGTATCAGTCACTAATTACCAGTCACCCTATATATAATTTACCTCTTCCTTTGGGGTTTTTTGAAATCTCGCGTTAACTAACGGAAACCACAAACCCTGCAAAACTTGAAAGGAACATTGAACAAAAATCACAAAATTGGTGCCAGATTCATTCAAAATGCCGTAAAACGAGTACAAATGTGAATCAACTCAGGATCCGAGGTGGTCATTAGACTGATATAATTTTTTCGACAGGGAGAAATCGACCAAACTTTTAAGGTGAGCGTCCACTGGTCCGCACCGGATTTGCTTTGTATGAATTCATAGAGCACTGCGTCCACTACCGGTACCGCCCGCATTTTCATTTCTTCATACAAACAAACCAAAATCCGTTGTTTGCCGTGCGTGTAATGCGGCCGGCGCGGACCAGTGGACGCTCAGCTTTATAGGTACCCAGTATAAGTATACGCCTTCGAATAAGTTTTTAATTTTATATATACATATAAAAGTGTCAGTCGTCAATTTTATTCCACGGATAAAAAAATATTCGACTTTGGTCAAATTAGCCGTAAATGTCACTTTTACACCATAATTTTTCAGTAAAAGCAGCGCCCATTTTTCTAAATTTTCAACAAAATGGCACTCAATTCACATTATGACATTACTTTTGCAGGTTAAGTTAATACGAACTGTCAAATTTTCTCATTCGATTTTGACTTTAACCTTCAATACTTTAAGGTTTATAATCATTTGGAGAAATTTGACAGTTTGCCGTTGTACAAGGTGTTGTTTTACGTTTGATTGTCGGCTGAAGCAAGCGGATAACCACACCAATATTTTGGGTACCTACTTTACCTCGACTGGCAGACTTAATATACTTGTAATGTTTCCGTAGTTGGGATGAGCACGTCTTCGACTTCGTGAAGGGCGCGCGCAAGTACCTGCTGAAGGAAAAAGATGAAAACATCCCGAAGGCCAAAAAACATATTAGCAGGTGAAGAAATAAACCCTTACACATTCATAGTTTTGAGTTTGTTGATTGTAAACATGTTTTGGGGTTTTTATGAAAACCAGTTTTTAATAATACCCCCACTACCCCGGTACCTTTGCATGCACCCATATGTACTTACAGACGCCAGGACATCAAGCTGTCAAATCTGTCAAATTTATTTAATAGATTTTCATCTTTATCGCCAAAGCATTAGGTTCAAGGTTGATTGGGAAAATTTGACAGTTTCGAGTAGCTTGACCTGCTGGCGTTTGTACAATGTTTTGCGTGCGTTACATTACGCGCATAAAAATAAATGTCATTTTCACACAATACAGCCTGTATTTTAGTAATAAGTGGTCCGAGTATGTTCCGCAGGATAATTGGTCCTTTTCTAACTAACATATATATTTCTATTTTGTTTCCAGATTACGTGTCGTTCACCACATAGTCCTGCTTATGATAATCGTATTTTTATACAGGTTCTTAATGCTAATAATACCCAAGTATGTTTTGAAGAAGATGGCATTATAGCGGAACTCACTGTGCTTATACAGGACTACAGGGTGTGATTTTAATCACCGTTATCTCATTATTAAGAACAACTGTTACTATGGGACCAAACCTGGAAACGCGAAAAAAATCAGCTGTTCCCTATATTTTGACTAGATAGGCGAACATATTAATGTAGGAACAGAACAGTTGATATTTTACGCGATTTCATTTTTGGTCCCACAGTAAAAGTTTTTCATTATAATGAGTATAATGACCCCTTAAGAGGATAACGGTGATTAAATTACACCCAGTATTATTAGTATAAAGATTGCGAGTTTGTTTAACAGTGAGTGCAATATATTTTTGGCAGGCTAGTTGCAAAAGTAACTGTCAAAATTCTTTTGGTATTTGAATTTAGTTCCATAATTCGTCACCTGGGTGCACTTTGTTCTACATATTATAATAAAAATATTTATTTTGTACCTAAAATATTAAGTAAGTAAGTAAGTAGATAACACATGAATTGTTTAGTAGTCCGCCGAACACCAATAACAAGTTGATTGGGCTTACGAGTTTACATAAACAGAGTATTGGATAACTTGAATTATTTACAGTCCGGCTGACAGGTGTCAGGAACGCATTCTGTCGACGCGCGACCACAGATTATTTATTATTTTTGTAATTTTAAAATTAATATTTTTTTTTAATACCTATTTTTAAATGTTTTTTTTTTATTTTTACTTTTTATAAAAATATTTAAAAATAAAATTATATGTATAGAAATGAAATAAAGGAAATAATAATTAACATTACCAAATAATAGTAATAGTTCATAAATACCGTATACTCAGTATACTTAGCTTGTAGTCGTATATAGTTTTTGGAAAAGTGTTAACATTAAGATTTTTGTAATAATTTTGTAATATAATAAATAAAAAAGGGTTTATAAAGATATACAAACAGTGATAGTTTTTATTTGCCTCAAACCTCTTTATTCCTTACCATAGCTATCCTATACTGTCCTCACTGACCTCAAACTGTCTTATATTATGTAGGTAGGTTATAAGAGGACAGTGGCTTGTCATGTGATAATAGTAAGGTTGTGGGTAAGCAATAAAAATCAGTCTTGGTCAACCAGTCTTTCATTTACTACATGGTGGCAGCGGTGCAGAGTATTTAATTGAAATAAAAATGCAATAATCGCGATTCAGGATAAAAAGTGAGCGAGTGGTTTAGGAGTGATAAAGCAAACAATGGAACACGCACGGCCTCCGGCGGAATTGTGTCTGGAAGGTGGGCCGGCTAGTCGGGCCGAGGCGTGACAAAAATGGCTGCGGCAATTCAACGTGTTCCTAAAAGCGTCTGGTGTTCACAAAGAATCCACTGATGCGAAAGCATGTTTATTGGTGAATTTGGTCAAATCGGAGGGGTACGACGTGTATATAACTTTCAAATTCACCAATGACTAATACAAAGAATGCTTTGATACACTCGTTTAAAAATTTAACGAACATTTCGAAACCAAACCACACTACGATGGCTCGATTCCAGTTTTTCACAAGAAACCAGGAAGAAGGCGAATCTATAGACGACTATGTTGCGGCACTAAAGCTTCTCACTCAGCGATGCGACTTTGAGCATTTAGAAGAGGGCCTGGTGCGAGACAGAATCGTGTGTGGGATCCGAGACAGCAAGCTGCGCGATCGACTACTTAGGGCAGACGATCTCACTCTGGCAAAAGCAGTAAAAGTCTGTCAAGCTAACGAGATGTCCACGGAGGAACAGATGCAGATAGAGGGCACTAAGACTCAGATAGTAGCGGTGGACGCGATGAACTCGCGCGGCGGGTACCGCGCGGGCAGGAGCAGAGACGCAGCGCGAGGCGGCGCGGGCGCCAGCCAGGCGGTAGCGGCCAGGCGAGCGCGCGACGGCGGGGCCGGTGCGCGCCAGCCGCAGCGCGGCGCGGCATCTGGAGGGGGCGGCGCACCCGCTCAGCAGAGCGTACCTGGAAAAGTGTTGTGTGCTGCGTGCGGTATGGGTAGTTGTGATAGCAATAAATGTGCGGCTAAAAATGCGATGTGCTTCTGGTGCAGTGAAAGAGGACATTTTAAAAACATGTGTCCGAAACTGCGTAGGTGCGTGTTAAAAATCAGCGCTGGTGACGAGCCCGACGCCGACTTGATCGTCGGCGAGGACGACGACGGGTGTACTATGTTTTATATAATATGGACTATTTTACTGAAACATTTATTTAATATTTTTATATTCACAATATCAGTTGTTTTACGTAGACATTTCATTGACACACAAACATGACACGATAGCTTTTTAATCTTCTAGAGGTCGAGCATATGCAACCTTATTATATATAACACTCCCCCTCACGAAGATAATCTTTAGGTCTGAGTGACTCTCATTCCAATCATTTTCAGCAATTTCAACAATCTTGGTTGTGGCAGCGCCTTTGTTAAAATATCTGCCTCCATATTTTCTGTGTCCTTGTAGCGAATTGTCACTAACTTCTTTTGGACACAATCTCTTATAAAATGTTCCTTTATGCTAATATGTTTTGATCTTTTTCCTGTAATCATATTATTTGCTAATTTTTGAGCAGCCATATTATCATTATAAATTAGAACTGTTTGTTGTGGCACTCCAATGTCTTCTAACAAGTGCTTCAAATGCAAAGCTTCCTTCGTCGCTTCTGTCATTGCCATATATTCGGCTTCAGCTGTTGACAATGCCACCACTCTCTGTTTCTTTGCCTCGTAACTAATTAGACCACCACCATACTTAAAAATATAACCTGTATATGATCGGCGATCAACAGTGCATGCCGCCCAGTCTGCATCGGCCATGCCCGTAAGTACCGGTAACGTTCCTGTTTTCTTGTATGTTAAACTTAGGTTCTTCGTTCCTTTTAGGTAACGTAAAACTCTTTTTGCTGCTTGCCAGTGACTTTGGTCATAACAGTTATTATACTGGCATAAGTAACTTACTGCAAACATTATGTTTGGTCTTGTAGCGACAGCTAAGTACATTAATGAACCAATCAGTTTTTGATATGGAAAGTTGTTCTCATCTCCATTTCCATTTTTCTCTAACTTCAGAGCTGGTTCCATTGGTGTAGACACGGGTTTACATTCTCCCATGTTAAATCTTTCGATCAAATTATCAATATAGGTTTCTTGGGATAACGTTATTTATATATAACACTATGTTTCATCGCTATCAAGGAAGACGGATTGTAAGGACTCTAAATGGTATGAAACGTTGATTTTTAAATGTACCGGGGCTAGTGAAAGTTTTAAGATTCAGGGTCAGATTTAAATATAATTTCACAAAGTACATTTCAGAGACTAGGGCTGCCGAAGAAAGAAGAAGTATAGACAACAAGTAATAAGTTTAGACAACACGAGGGCGCAATCATTTTGTGGCAATTATAATATATACCGATAGCTGGTTATTGTTATCTGAAATGTAATTTATACATTACGTTTCATTATTGCCGACTTCGATTGCCAAAGTGTGTTAGGTAGATATGCTTGTGCAGAGCTGGGAATGGTGAAGACTTGTTTCAAGGTTTAGGTAAATTACCCGGTAAAATATACATTGTAATAGATCAGTTTGTCCGGTGAGAAAAATACCCATAGGATAAGTAATAGCGGATAGGTAATCCGTGAGATACTCGAAGACCTGGAGGGAGTTGATTCATTCATAGATGACGTAATCTGCTGGGGCTCCAGCAAAGCCCAGCACGATGAGCGTCTGAAGAGATTGCTAGATAGGGCGCGCGAAGTAGGCATAAAATTTAACGAAGATAAATGTGAGTTTCAAGTGAGGCAGGCGAGTTACTTAGGCCACATTTTCAGGGAGGAGGGCATGGTCATAGATAGAAACAAAATAAAAGCGATAAAGGAAATGCCACCTCCGGAAGATAGGCCAGCGCTTGAGAGATTTTTGGGCATTGTTCGATGTTATTCGAACACCCTTTTGCTGATCTAGCGAATCAATAAGGCCGCGTTGAGCGCGCGCCGACAACAGTGCATATTCGGACAGCAACCGGGTGCATTCGCCTCATTCTCATTAGCCATCATTTTAGCGTAGCCTTTTAATCGTTACAAAATAAATTGTTTTTAGCAAGTTAAACTCAGTGTTTTTAGTAGCCATCCCGATAGTCAATACCACTTAGGTCGCGACCCGAACAGGCATGATAAATTACCTATCCAAATTTATCCCCAATTACTCAGAGTTAGCACTACCGCTCCGCAATCAGTTGAAAAAAGATAGCGAGTGGGTATGGGACTCGGCACAGGAGTTGGCAGCGGCGCAGCTGAAGCGCGCTGTGTGCGCGGCGTCCGTGCTGGCGCTGTACCTACTCGGCGCGCGAGCCCGTGCTGCTGTCGGTGGACGCGAGTGCGCGCGCGCTGGGCGCCCGTGCTGATGCAAGCGGGCCGTCCGGTCGAGTTCGCCTCTGCCACGCTCACCGACACGCAGACCAGGTATGCGCAGATAGAGTAGAAGCTGCTTGCGATTGTCTACGCTCTCGAACGGTTCCATCAGTACGTCTATGGACGTCACGACGTCACTGTCGAGTCATATCATAAGCCGTTGGAGGCGTTGTTTAAAAAATCGCTTGATTCGAGCCCCTCGCGTCTACAACGCATGATGCTGCGCGTACAAGGCTATGATTTTACCGTCATATATAAACCAGGGAAGTACATGTACGTGGCAGACACCTCATCACGAGCGGCATTACCGGAACTAACGTCGGAAAAAGTATGTGAGGAAGTAGAAGAACAGTCGTGTTTTCTGATAGCAAACATTCGTTTCAGTGCCAGCAAAGTAAATCTCATTAAAAACACCATGACAGATGATATAGAATGTCAATTACTTATAAAATACATACAAGAAGGGTGCCCGCTGAATACATACTCAGTCGACGAACGAGTGAGAGGACAGTGGTCGTATAGAGGTAGCTTTGGTTTTATTGATGGGATCATATTTAAAGAAAACCTAGTTTATATACCGAAAAGCATTAGGTCGGAAATGCTGAGTAGATTACACGATGGTCACATGGGCATAGACAGGTGCAAGCGTCACGCTCGCGAGGTGATGTTCTGGCCGGGTATGTTTCGTGACGTGAAGGAGATGGTGCGCCGATGTCACGTGTGCGCCAAGCGCGCGCACCGTCCCACGCGGGAGCCGCTCATGCCGCATCTCATACCGCCCTTGCCGTGGGCCAAAGTGGGCTCAGACATATTTCAGTATGCAGGAAAGTATTTTTTAATACTAGTTGATTACTTTTCAAATTACATAGAAGTGAATCCGTTAACAAACATAGGTACGAAGGCGGTGGTGACCGCCATGAGAGATCAGTTCGCGAGACACGGAATCCCGCAGGAGTTAGTAACGGATAACGGTCCCGCTTACGCATCAAAAGAGTTCGGTGAATTTTGTTCTAAGTGGGGCATTGAGCACACTACTAGTTCGCCAAACTATGCTCAATCAAATGGACAAAGTGAAAGGAGTGTTCAAATAATAAAAAATATTTTGATAAAGTCCATAAACTCGGGAACAGACTTCTACTTAGGTCTGTTAAACTATCGAGCTACGCCACGTAATGGAATCAGTTCTCCGTCAGAACTTTTAATGGGGCGGCGACTCAATACTAGGTTACCATCACACGCTAAAAAGTTGAAGCCAATGAGATTGATTACAAAGAGATGTTACGTAAACAGCAGGCCAATAAGACGTCTTATGATATGCGAGCGAAACCGCTACCAGTGTTAACGGCCGGTCAACCGGTACTCGTCACTGACGATAGCAAACGCAAATCTGCACGAATAATAGGCCGCGCGGCTCAGCCACGCTCTTATTTTGTCGCAGACAGTACTGGTAGGCTATACAGGTGGAACAGGCGTCATTTAGTTAAGCTGCCAACCGATGTACACCTGCAATGTAACCCCAGACCCTTCTCATGATCAGATGAGCGATGACGAGACTTGAGAGTAGTCCCAAAATCGGTAGCGACGAGAGTCCGGGTACAAGCGATGACATTGTTACTCTCATTCCACTACAAGACGCACCAATTCAGCACAATCGCAGAACGGCCGCCAATGTAGTACGAGAAAGAATTCAAAACTATTTACAAAAACAATAAATATACCTACCCACTAACTAACGGAAAGTATAATATGTATGGTCCTACCAAATAGAATGACAGATTATTAGTTACATATACTTACCAAATATTCAACTAGATTGAGTACCTATTAATGTGTGTACCTATAGTAATTAACAGTGTTACTTTACTTTGTAAATTAAACTAATACCTCACTAGAAAGCATAAGTACCAAAATACACCTAAGTACCTACAACTAGATATGAACAAGGCTATGTTATGGTTGTCTAACTACTAAAATAGAAAAGATTAAGAAATATCAAAGTATACAATATTTATTAATCTTTTCTATTTTAGTAGTTATATTTAGTATACAATATTTATTAATCTTTTCTATTTTAGTAGTTATATAGTAGTTATATTAATCTTTTCTATTTTAGTATTTATATACAATAAGAGGACAGTGGCTTGTCATGTAATAATAGTAAGGTTGTGGGTAAGCAATAAATATCAGTCTTGGTCAACCCGTCTTTCATTTACTACAAATACGATAGACAATTTGTCGGCATCGTCTGTTGTTTGACCGACATATTGTAAATTTGTAACGTCTATTAGGCCCAAGGTGAATGAGCAATGGTACCCCGCAAAATTCAAATTTTCTTACACTGACCTGCAAATTTTCTTGCGTTTATTTAGGTTTTGCGTTTGCGCTTTTTCGAAACATTACCTAGGTACACAAAAACATCGAAAGAAAGAGGCGTGGCCATACGCATTTGCATATGCATACACGACGTTTTTGTTTTCCGAGCTGCATGGAAACATTCCCCGCGCGGGGGAAGAGGGGAAGTGTTTGTTTCATTGTCAACTGCCGCGCGTATCGCGCTCATCTGTTGTCTAACTGATAGTGCTGTGGTCCTCGTCGGAACTCATTACAACATCTACACAAAATGTCATCTACTGACATCTACACAAAATGCGTAATTAAAAATATTTGAATACGAAGGGTCTCCTTCGTATTCAAATATTTTACCTTACACATAAACATTTGTTACACAAGCTGTCTAGCTTGTGTAACAAATGTTTATGTGTAAGGTTTTTGTGTAATGTTTCGCAAACAGGCAGGAGACACGGCAGTTAAATTTGCTGTTTCGATCTGAAGGCCAATTCTCGTACATAAAACGTTCAAATTCAAGTCACAATCTCATGCCGGCGAGAATGAAATGTCAAAAATGTAGGTAAAAACTATACAATTTTTGACAGATTGAGATTGAGATGAGATTGCGAGTTAAAAGTATGGGAATTGCCTCTCTGATTTCGGAAATCATCAGATTGTTACTGTTGCGAATCATAAGTTGATCAATATACAACCTGACACTGACCTACAAATTGCAAAAATCGCAAGAAAATTTGAATTTCGCGGCCTACCACTGCGGATCTACCGTGATATTACTCCTACACGATCAACACAACTCACGATCACGGTCACGATCTTTTGATTGGTCGATTGGAGTGGTGCGGTTTAGAATACTATTAATAATAAGATAATTGGGGAAGGCAACTATCAAAATAGCGCTGTCGTAGCTAATTCCCAACACAAGCTAATAATACAAGGCGTGAGGTGGTTTTGTTTTATTTTTGCAAAAATTAGGCGTTATTGTCTTCCTAAATACTCCGAAATTGGGATCCACCATTTCCCGAAAGAACTTAAAATTAGATGATTGTAGATTAAAACTATTCGCCAAGATTAAAAAAAAATTAAACAGAGTTCGAAACATTTTGAAGAAAGTGATTACGAGGAAATATTTAGTCCAAGAGCTAGATCAAAGCTTTTATTGTAAACTCTTCGATCTAGCTCTTGGACTTAAAAATTGAACTCATTTTAACTTCTAAACTAAGACCCGATTATATCTGTGACTTAGCGAAAAGTTGCGACTAATTAGCGACCAAATTTGGGAGAAAACAGATCTTCGCTAGGTGGCCTAGTTTTTGAGTCAAAAATGAGGCCAAGCTGGGTAGATGCTTTCCAGACTCCAGATTGGCCACCAATGAACCCTTATAACTTTTGAATCAGTGACCGACAAATTCTAATAATTAGGCGGCAAATTTCGACTAATCAGCGTCAATTTTCATGTCATCAAAATTAAAAACCCTGATGGTGGCTATGCCAGTGTCAGTCACAACGTACTTTGCTAGCATTATACACTTCTGGACACATCTTTTGGCCCACCTTGTATTTTCAGTTTCGTTTGGTCCTAGCTAAAATTTTATATTAGGTCGAGCAAAAAGTTTTTATGCAGTTTTGAACCTGGCACATTCACAATTTCATTCAATAGTCTTTTTTTGAATTTCGAACACAGAATTTAAAGAAACAAAAGACAATTTGGAGCCTGTTTGTTGATATCAAACAATCGAATACTAAGAAAACTTGGTTTTATTGGTTTACTTGGATTTAATTCTTGAAAAAGTGATTGATATCTTTGGTTTTGCAACAAACATTACTTATTCTTAACATTAAGGTGAGGTTCTATCAATAATCTATGGATACTTCACCTGAAGTCGCCGCCCAAGCTGTGGCACTTATTCAGGCCGGACACAGCCAAAGAAACGTGAGTGCTCAACTTAATTTAAGTCTATCTGCGGTCCGAAATGTTTATCGGAGGTACCTAGAGACTGGCGGCTTTGTTCGTCGCCAAGGAAGGCCACGATCTCGGGTCACAACTGAAAGGCAGGATCGATTCATCGTGACGACCAGCTTGAGAAATCGTCACCTTACCTCCATTGAGATACAAAACCAACCTCGCGACTTCCACGGAGTATCTGTGAGCACTCGAACTGTTCGGAGAAGGTTAAAAGAACGCGATATGGTACCACACAAGCCAGCTAATGGCCCCAAACTAACGCGAGCCCACCGAACAGCGCGCCTTCATTTCGCACGCAGTCATTTAAATTGGACACAGCAAGATTGGAGCCGTGTACTCTTTTCTGATGAGTCTAAAATTGTGTTACATGGCAATTATGGAAGGAAGAAGGTCTATCGACGTAAGGGAGAGCGTTTCGCACAATGCTGCTTTGAAGAGAGGGTTGCTTATGGCGGTGGCTCGTGGACTGTCTGGGGCGGTATATCCGCGAGCGGTAAAACTCAACTTGAGGTTGTTACAGGACCACGGCTGCCAACATTAAATGCTGAAAGGTACATTCGTGAGTGCTTAGAACCTCACGTGATACCATACGCGGACTATGTGGGCCCAAATTTCCTTTTTATGCATGATAATGCAAGAGCCCATGCGGCCGGCATCGTCAGGGAATATCTTCGGGATGTGAACATCACAGTTATGGACTGGCCAGCCAGAAGCCCAGACATGAACCCCATTGAGCACATGTGGGACGAGCTAAAAAGACGTGTTAGGGCTCGTCAGCCAGTTGCCCAGACGATGCAGGAGTTGAAAACTGCCATAGAAGAGGAATGGGAGATGATCCCTCAAAATTTCATAGAGCGGTTGATAAACTCTATGCCTAATCGTATGAGAGCTGTGGTAGATGCCCATGGAGGCAACACGCGTTATTAAATTAAACCTTTATTTGATAAAACATGTTTTTTATTCAAAAATCAATTGCCTTTAACAAGGCGCATATCCGACTTGTTAGGCGTAGCTCCATGTCGTATGGTATTCTGAATTCAAATTTAAAACCATACGATCGAAAAAGATGGTAAAATGTATCAGGTTTAAAACTGCATCAACAGTTTTTGTTCAATCTAGCAATTATATTTCGGTAGGGGCCATCGAAACCTAAACTCTAAGGTGGGCCAATAGATGTGTCCAGAAGTGTATTTTATAAGTTGACTTTACTGGCATCCCAATTATTGGTACGGTTCGTTTTATGATTATGATTGAAACGAAACGTAAACTAGCATACATTTATTTACACTGGCAACATTCGATCAGACTTCAAACTAGAGTACTACAGAATTATTGCGAACCCAATTTTATTTGATTATGATTAATTTTATCGTTAAAATAAGCTGAAAGTTTCACGGTTGCCTAGTAAATTAACGTGTGCGTTACTGGATTACACTATACAGCAGAGGTGAGATGAAAAAAGTCATATAAAAAGTGGTAAATTTTGGATTTGTATGTGGCTGTCATTGCATCGATATATATTATTTTTGTTTTGTGCCAATCCTGCTGAGTAATTTCTGGCTTGTAAGCTGCGGCGTTCAGCGCAGTCTTTGTTGCTGCGAACTTGTCAATGTGCCAATTTTGTCACGAGTGGAAACTGCGTGAAAATTACGTTCCTTCTGTCAACCAGCCGTATGGGCGAATCTTGATTATCAAGCCGTGTTTTAGCTACGGAAGTGGTGTTCAGGGTGGACTGTGGAGCAAGGTCGCCACCTTGCACCCCTGCTCCATTAATTTGGTCACAAACAATAGACGTTCATAATGACTTGCATTCTTGTTGTCAGTTATTGACCCATATCATGTAGGAATACTACTCAACAGTTTTACGACGACACAATTAAAATGTAATTTATAAAGAATGAGATTGCAGCAACCTCTGCTGTGTTTTGGCACTGGCTGTTCATATAGCTGCTGTAGTGGCACACACTTCTTTGTCCACCAAATGCTCAAAATATGAACTAAAGCAGATTGTATTTATGCACTTACTGGTGAATAAATCATTTACATATTTAAAAAATGCCACTAAAAGAGAATAAAACAGTTAAGGTTTCCCTTTGTTTTCATTTTGATAACAACACATTGTTGATTTTGTTGCTGTATTTTGGGTTATATTAACTATTTTGGTATACATACATATTATATACATACATACATAAACTCCTTTCCATGGGTGTAGGCAGAAACTACAGAACGCTACCTGCTACAATCCTTACATATTATACTCCTTTTGCCTCGCTTACGTTCATACATCAGAGGGGCAATTCCCGTATTTTTAACAACGTTCACAATCTCATCTCAGTCTCAATCGGTCAAAAATTGTATAGCGTTTACCTATATTTTTGACATTTGATTGTCGCTGGCATGCGATTGCGACTTGAATTTGAATGTTTTTAGTTACGAGAATTGGCCTTCTGGTCATACACGCATGCCAGTTACATACATTGACATAGATACATTATCTACATATTTTAAACATAATGCTGAATCAAAAGAATCTTCATTCACTATTAAACCTAATATTTCTGATCTAAATGCCTTGGCATTAAGTTGGTGTCTGTACATTTGTGTGCTTCAAGTATTAAATAAATTAGTAAATTGCTGAGCAATAGTCTTTGTGTTCTAAATAATAATATCAATGTACCAGTTTATCCTACCAACAATTTTATTACTGCCTCATTGGTTTAGTGATCACAAGTGCAACTACTAAGGATTGGGTCATAGGTTCAGTCCTGGGGTTGTACTAGGTTATGGTATTGGTTAAATTTTAACTTAATTACTGACTTTAAGACCAACACACAATTAATTTTGTTTCTATTCAATTTTATTTAGGAGCAATTCACATTGTGTTTGAAATCATAAATAAAAAAATAAAATCACATTCATTAAAATTATAAAACTAACACATTCATAAATCATAATAAAATAAATTATAAAAAAATAACAAACTATAAAAAAAAAAATCAATAACATTACAAATTAAAAAAAATCTATACAATTAAAAATTCAATAATATTACAAGCTACAACATACTAATATAATTCAGTCTCACATTAACCAATATCAAATTTTTGAAACGTGGATATGTTCATCATCTATTGAATACAGACATTTCTCCAATAGGAACGCTTTGAGTCTTGACTTAAAAGTGCTCTTGTAAATTATAGTTTTCAAGTCCAATGGCAAATAAAACTGACTTTTTATATTTTTAAATGTTTTATTTTTTTATTCTAATATTTAAAAGTATATAAAAAAGGAGGGAAAATAATCATAGGGCATCAAAAATTTCGTCCGCATCGCTGTCGACAGGAAAAGTGCCCAAAAGGCTGGCAGCATTGCCACGTTGTATGGCAATGCTAATTCTTTGGCCAAAAAATAGGCCAGCCCTTTGGTCACGTGTAGAGTCGACCAACCGCTTGGCGATGTCCCGAAAAACTAAAAGGGCACTCGGACCCCATGGCCCTAGTGTTTCAACCCCAAACGGCTCAAACATATAAGTCCCAATAAGATTAGAGTATTTGCGCCGTTTGAGGTTTTCCGCACCCGCAGCAGCCGCCCCAGCACAGCCCACCGTGCTAGGAAGATGGGATGGCGCAAGGGTGTTAATACACGTTGCATCCCACACCAAAGGCCTACCTACCCAGCATTGCCATACAACGTGGCAATGCTGCCAGCCTTTTGGGCACTTTTCCTGTCGACAGTGATGCGGACGAATTTTTTGATGCCCTATGATTATTTCCCCTCCTTTTTTATATACTTGTACATATTTTTTGTTTTTAGTTTCATAATAATTCATGACAAAAAATAAAATAAAAAAAAATATTTAAAAATATAATTTATATGTATAGAAAATTAAATAAAGAAAATAAACTGACGTAAAAATATATAGCAAAAAATATGTATACCCTGGCCCCTGAACTAGTGTTAACTGTATCATAGGGACCACATACCTGTACAACTATTGTCAAAGTCACAGTTTTTATTAATGCGATTTTTGATGATACAACAGGGTCTTAAAAATATTTTATAGAAGCTCAAAAATCTACCCTATAAGGCATGCATTGTTAAATTACAATATTTTTTTTTTTTTTTTTAGTATTTATTGATACTTTTTATTTAACTGTAAACATAACCTAAAAACAACAAAATTATATACTAACATAACTAAAACTATTAAAAAACTAAAATATGGCGTCGAAAAATTCCTCCGCATCGCTGTCGACTGGTAAAGTACCCAAGAGACTGGCGGCATTGCCACGTTGTATGGCAATGCTAAGCCGCTGGCCAAGGTAAAAGCCAGCCCTTGGGTCACGGGAAGTGTCAACCAGCCGTTTGGAGATTTTGTTGAAAATATTAGAAATGAAGTAAATAATAATTATAGAAATTAAAATACAAGATATAATAAATTAACAGAATATGTATTATGAATATTACGTTAAAACAATACATAAAATGGTCAGACACATGAAATTTTGTCAACTAGGAATTTGTCAATGGTATAGTAGCATTTGTCTATTAAAAATGTATTTAGTTTATGTTTAAATTGAGTCAAGTTTAAATCTTTTATGTCATTTGGTAGCTTATAAAAAAATTTTAGAGCCATGCAACTCTTGTGCATAAGGGCGGTTTTTGAACTTTTTAGGCATAATTCATGTCAATATGTTGGTCTTATCGATTGATTGCTTTGTTCTGAAGCTTTTTTAAATAAATCACAGTTTTTCTTTACGAACAAAGCGGTGTCGTATATGTAAAGACAAGGTAATGCTTGCCGTCTGGTAAGGACCAGGCCCGGGTCGACGGCGCGTTGTGTTCCACGCGCGCCTCAAATAGATGTCAGCAGTGACGGGGTCCAATAGGGCCGAAGCCGCCGGGGTCGCGGGTCGCGGGTAGTTCGAAAGAGATACCGTGGCCCTGGCACGGGCAACTGAAGGAACACGGGTGGGTTTTAGTCAGTAAAAGTCTGACACGCCCTCCCGCTCTGCCCGGAGCGGGAGAAGTCATTTGATGATTTCCCATCCACAAAAAAAAAAAAAAAAGGTAATGTTAGTATTTTTAAGGAGATAAAATGTGGTTTGCAACTTTCTGCTGATTTAAAATTGCAAATAGACCTAATGCACCTGTACGGTCAGCAACCGCACATTGTACTTTGGCCTAGTTAAAAATACTGCAAATATTGTTAATTAATAAAATATAGTATCGTCACGTACGCAAGTACGTCAGTCTTCGGTTTCGTATCGAGCTCTCGCAACATCGAACATTTCCTAACATTTTTATTATTTTCTTTTACATTAATTTAGTGAAGTTTCCTATTAAATCCTTTCTTGAACAGTAACATTTATTTTATTAACATTTTCATTATATGTAAAGGCTTGCCCTTACAGCACCCCTTTTGCGCTTTAAAAATTTCAAGTTTTTCACAGGAATTTGCCCAGAAAATTACTCCGTAACGTAATGTGGAATCTACGTAGCCTAATACGCGGTTACGACAGCCGCTTGATTTGTATACCGGGAATAAGACTTTAACATGCGCACACACATAACATCACGTCTGTAATCCCTGAAGAGTAATAAAGAGCTTTATCCTAATACATCCACATTTCGCCAGTTACGTTTAAATCCCCGCCCCAAATAGGGGGCGAGCCTATTGCCATCAACCGGGCATAAATTCAGGCTCCGGGCTACTACTGAGAAATTCCTGACCGTTCTGGGACCTGGGAATAAGGCTTTATTGATATATTCACATAGAAGGAGCTCGTGGCTAATTAATAAAGGCCGTACGGGTCGATCCATCAGGTTAAACTACGCCGGGGTTGGTCCGTAGATGGGTGACCATCTTTACATATCGAGACTCCTCCGTGCCTCGGAAAGCACGTTAAGCCGTTGGTACCGGCTCATTCGTGGATCTTTGACAGTCGTTACGGGTCGTCAGAAGCCCGAAAGTCTGACAACCAGTCTTACCAAGGGGTATCGTATTACCCAGTAATTGGGTTGTGGAGGTCAGATAGGTAGTCGCTCCATATAAAATACTGGTATTCAGCTGCATCCGGTTAGACTGGAAGCCGACCCCAACATAGTTGGGAAAAGGCTAGGCAGATTGATTGATTTTGATATTTTCACATAATGTTAACAAGTTAATATGATTATGTTGCAGGTACATGGTAGCTATTTGTGATGATGTCACTGAAGCCCCGGAATGTGGATTTTACGGAGACATGGGCCCACCTCAAGGAGACGGTAAGATGTCACACATTTTTACTACCCTTCTAGGAGTTGCAAGCGTCGTTGTGAATAAAATACTGCACTGATGAAGTCTATAAAAAACTGGCTAAGTGCAGGTCGGAACACGCACAATGAAGGGTTCCGTAGTTGAAAAGAATTTATCCCAAAAACAAATTTAACAATAAAGGATACCAAAAAAAAATTTTTTTTTATGTCATAAAACTATAAATTAACAATTTTCGGACTTTTTCTCTTACTTGTGCTGCTCTTGTGTTACCTTGCTTCTTGCCAAATTTAATTGTTCTAGGTCAACGGGAAGTTTTGAACGGGAGGTTTTGATTTACTTGCGACAGTTGCGAGTATCAAAATGTGTTGCAAAATGGCAGTATTTTTTTATTGTGTTGACTTAGAAGCTTGATTTTTTTGAACTCTAAGGAACCATAGACTTACGTTTTCGATATTAATTTCAATTTGATATCTCTACGCGTCCCTGAGAAAAAGGGTCATGACAGACTGACAGACAGACAGACAGACAACGAAGTGACCCTTTAAGGGTTCCGTTTTTTCCTTTTGAGGTACGGAACCCTAAAAAGGGTTAAATTTAATAATTTGTTAGCGAAACTTCACAGACTCACGCATATGAAAATCAGATGTTTCTTTTTCATGTGGTTAATAGTGACTAACCTGGTGTCAGTTTTTATGCCGTACATGGCCCTCTGACTTGGCTTCATATCTAACACTTTTAAAGAATCTTCACTTAGAATGATAAAACAAATATAGTATGATTTTTTAAGCAACTATGAGTAAATTATAAGTTTAGAAAATCGCACTTTTTTCATGATTTGATATTGATACCCGTGTAATCTGTGAAGTTTCGCCAGTTAATTTAATTTGACTCTGTAGAAGTTGTAAATAATTGATAATATACAGGCGCGAACGCGATATTATTCTTCTTCTTCTTCTTCATCGTTCCCTCAATGCTGAGGATCGCGACAACATACGAAGCGACTCCCAAGTTAGCCACACTTGTATCATTATCACGAATTTGGACGCAAAATACAAAATGACACAATAATCGCGTATCATTTATTTTGTGTTGGGCATCTCGAAATTGACCTTGAGTGAGAGGCTGGCCTACATCCTGTGGCTGCTTTAAGCGAACTCAAAGCCTCCATTCAGGGCATAAAACTAATTATAAACTAAGTGACTACACGCTAAGGCCTCATTTACGGAGACGCGGGGCGTCCCGTGTCGCCTGTGGCGCACAGGCGTTCTCCGTAAACGCACTCATACAACGCCATATGTTTGAATTCAATGCGGGCCGCGCCGTCCATCGCAACGCGCGAAGCCCCGCGTCTCCGTAAGTGAGGGCTAAGGGAGGAGTACGAACCACGGCTTAGGGCGTCGCTGGGGGTAGGACAGCAAGGTGTGACAGGCTGGGTCATGTCTGGAGCGAGAACAGAGGTCTTAGTGCGAGTTTTTGTACTTAGGTACTGTATAATGGATAAAAACTTTTCACAAAAAATACAATCGACTTCCAAAAACAACACTACAAAGTGAAAAATAACTTTAATTTCGGATGTCGGTGTCTGGTTAAACGTATATTCGTTTTTTGCCACCGACTTCCGATTAAAGTTATTTTTCACTTTGTAGTGTTGTTTTTGGAAGTCGGTTGTATTTTTTTGTAAAATAGTTTTTATTTTTCACTTTTTAGTTGTGGTACCTACCCCACACAAATTTTAGTACCACAACCTGCAAAACAAACTAGAACATCATCCATATAAAAGCTAACTCAAAAACTACCCAAGCAAAGTTAATCAATTTTATATGGGACCAACTTTAATGTATACCCTCTCGAATAAAACAATTTTTTTTCAAATCGAATGACTGTAAAAAGTTATGCGTGGTCACACATAAAAAAATATACGTGTCGAATTGCGAACCTCCTCCTTTTTTTTTCGTCGGTTAAAAACACAAGTTTGTTCCAAACCTAGAAATTGACGTAAGGTAACGTTAACGTAAACGCGATCGAGTAAGTATAAAAACTCGCTCTAAGGCCACTGATACGAGAAAATGGTACTAAGTAGTGTGGACAAGGCCTTATGTGGTCTCCTGCAGTGTTCAAACTCAAACTCAAAGCATTAATTTCAAATAAACCAATTACAGGCACTTTTGAATTGTCAATGGGTCGGTCAGTCAGAAAGATGAAGCTAGTTGCCCATTCCAAAGCGTAGTAGATCCCTATGGAGAAGAACGGGCAAGAAACTCCACGGACACTCTTTTAAATCATAATATTTTTACAAAATATTGGTTACATCGTTCAAGTTGAAAATATACATGTGAGAACAATGTAGAAAGACGTGCACGTTAAAAAGCGTCCGTAATAAAAAGATAATAACTAAAACAACTAATTTAAATATTAAAATTAAAAATAATAAAATTAAAAATTAAAATTAAAAATATGTTATATATATATATGTTGTTTGTTGTAACGAGTATGGTGCTTATATAAAGTGTGTGTTTGTGCTATAGGTGGCGGGCGTGGTAGGGCTCCGCGCGGTGGAGCGCTCCGTGTGGAACACTCGCTTCTCAGACGTGTACGCGCTGTGCGTGGCTCACCCCGAGCCGCTCGCCGATAAGCTTTATGACGAGACCAGGTAAGTAGAACCAAACATTTCAATGGTTAGATGTGCCCTCGCCGTACTTAGTTCGCACGAAAATGTGTTGTTCAGTCATTCTGAAATGAACTTTATTTGCACACTATAAAGTTGATATTTGTTCGCATCACTATTATTTATTTATTTATTTAAAGGTACCCCAACCACTTGTTCACTAATACATTTTACATAAAAGAACTTATAAATACAAATTATTATGGTGAATTCGTCACTTACAGAACACACAGCTTAAACATAATTATAAAATATATACAAATTATAAGATGGACATGTTAAAAGTGATTATTTTGTTACAATGGAAGACAGCTAAGAGCCACTTTAACATGGGAAGACAATACAAAAAAAAAAAAAATACAACATCTTTACTTAATTAATTAATAAGTAATAGATTCCTAGTCCAACCCCGGCGCGACCATTAACGCAACTGACGCACAATAATCACACCAAAATTAAACTGAAAATCCATTTCACGTAAAACGACTGCAATAATCGTGATCAAATGTTATGAATGGTTAGGGATCATAAGTTTTTTACTGATTATACTGAATCCTTACTATTTTTACAGGAACTTTCTGGAGGAGCACGTGCAGGGGTTGCTAAAGCGTGTTCGCGGAACCGTCGCGCTTGACAACAACGATCACAACGATGGCCTACTAACTAGGTGAGTTACAAGTCAAAGACAAATCATTCATTTCAATTAGGCTCATAAAAACAAAGCCACAGATTAACACAGATGGGACACTCCGCAGTTTATAAAAAAAAAAAAAAAAAAAATAAACCATTTATTTCAGGCGACACGGCCCATAGATAAATACCTTAACCTAAACATACATATTTGAACATAAACAAAACTTGTGTTAATAAAATAGGCTTAAGACTATGTTAGTAGCACTCCTCTTTGCACTAGCTTGACTTTAAGTGCTGCCCTGTGGAACTTGTCCGCGGAAGCGACGGAACACCACGTCCTGCGGCCAAAAGTCTAAAGTCTAAGTTTAGGTATGAAGCTACAAGTACGCGGCGGGCTCATCTCACTGGGTCAATTCAGTGTGGGCTGCCGCGCACCGGCCGGCTCGCACGTTAGTTCGATACTCACTCAAGCGCCGCGTCGTAAAAGAAGACAACCCTAACGAGTCGGAAGGTATAAGAGTTACGCGATAGAAAGAGAGGCAACTTATAGGTGAATATAACTGTAGGTAATGAAGCGTTGCGAGACCTGAATTGCACTTTATTGTGTCGTAGCAAGAGTCGCTTTTTATTTAAATAATTTTGCGGAGTGTCCCATCTGTATTAATCTGTGGTATGAAAGAACACGCTTTTCAACTACAATGTTAAGGTTGTTTTTGGGATGAATCCTTTTCGGAAACCTTCATTGTGCGTGGCCCGAAACGCACTTGTCCGGTTTTTTTTCTATACAAAATAGTTTCGATGTCGCACATCTGCCACGCCAACCGGCGAAAAATTTGTGTGTTCAGAATCATGTACTTAGTACATGATTCTGAACACACAAATTTTTCACAACCACAACCATAGATTTAATCTATGGTTGTGCGTCGTTGTCCGCGCCACCCTGTATGTCCCGTAGTGTGTGATTGTGTAGGAATTATAAGTTTTATTTAAATTTCTATCAAAAGGGATAGAAATACGGCTTACACTCCTACCAACTTATCTGTGAAATGGCGAAAATTGGAACTACGGCCGTCATGTTGAAATGTCTTCGATTGTGCCGACGCATGTCATTCGATTGTGTCGACGCATCGACGGTAGCATCCTCTTTCAGTTCACAGATAAGTTGGTAGGACTGTACGGTCGAAACTAATAATCAATCCAAGGATTGCGTCCGAACTTTAACCTGTTAGAGGGCATACAACAAAATAATAATGTGTTTTACATCAAAAACATCTGTTTCTTGAAAAAAATGTCAAAATGTATGGAACAGTTAATTTGTTTTTAATAACCGACGAAAAATTTTAACGCAGAGGGGTAATCAAGTACTTGAATCCATGTTAATGAATCCATGAACAGGTTGTGCGTCGATGTCCCTGCAACCGTGTATAGTGCTACATGAGTATTTTGGCGCGGGAATGACATTGATTGAGGGCGTTGTTGGTTGAAACATTATATTTATTTGCGCTCTAGCATGGCGCGGCATGGTCACGGGTGACATTTGACGAACTTTTCCTTTTCAATCTTGAACGTTATCGCGATTTACAATCATGATTTAATATTTTAGCTGCACCCTAAATATCATAATCGTAAAATACGGATTCATTAATAACTGTAGTAAATTAAATAAATCATCCTGCCAAAATGTTATTACCTACAAATAAAATCTAATTTAAAGAAAAATTAAGCAAAGTGATAGGCGTGTAACGTAACGCCATAGACATGTTTAGTGATGAGATGTATTGCTATTATGGGTTTTTATCGATAGTCGATATTTTTTATACAAAAAGAAGTTTACTGTATGTATTTTTAAATTTTTGTTGTTAGACATCTATAGAGTTAAATTAGCCGAAAAAAATTATACCATGAAAAAAAAACTTTTTTTTTAATAAATACCGGTAGTGCTTTAAATGTATTTTTTAATGTTTTGTACTAAATACATATTTTAAAATAAATTTCATAATAATATGATATATCAAAGACATTTTTAAAATTATTAGGAGAACGAGATTTTTGCTGTAAGAATCGTTATCGATAAAATTGAATCGTGCATATTGTCACTGACCTAGTCATGCCATACTGACATGTGTCACCCGCACCATGCTAGAGCGCAAACATTATAGTGAAATTGTCGCAGAAATGGTATTGAAAAAACAAGACGGAGGCGTCAATATTATATCAATTTTGGTCACGCGCCAAAAGATCCTTCTTCCGTTGACGTTACACATTTTTTTTTTTTTTTGACAATTTATAATTTATTTATACATTCATCTTGTACTACAGATACGTGACAGCGTGGCGCGAGTACAGCCAGGGCGTGGCCTACCTCAACAGTCTGTATTCCTATCTCAACCTGCAGCACGTCAAGAGGCAGAAGGTAACGTGTTCACTACTATACGATTATTATACCTTTTGTGTTTTAGCAAGGCAACAGCGGAGTCCCTTTCCTTAATATCTCTTCGTAGGAACCCGAACAATAAAGTATTGGTTTACAAAAGCAAAAAACTTTTTTACAAAAAAAATACAACCAACTTCCAAAAATAACACTACAAAGTGAAAAAAGAAGTCTGTGTCTGGTTAAATGTATTTTCGTTTTTTGCCACCGACTTCCGAAATTAAAGTTATTTTTCACTTTGTAGTGTTGTTTTTGGAAGTCGGTTGTATTTTTTTGTAAAACAGTTTTTATTTTTGACTTTTTAGTTGTGGTACCTACCCCACACAAATTGTAATACCACTACCTGCAAAACAAACTAGAAAATCATCCATATAAAAGTGGGGAAAAAATACGTACTATTGAAGCTAACTCAAAAACTACCCAAGCAAAGTTAATCAGTTTTGTATGGGACCAACTTTGATGTATACCCTCTCGAATATAACAAAAAATTTTCAAATCGGACGACTGAAAAAGTTACGCGTGGTCATACATAAAAAAAAAAAATATTTGTCGAATTGAGAACCTCTTCCTTTTTTTTCGTCGGTTAAAAAATATAAAAATATAATATATTAGCTGTCATTCGTAGATCTTTGACAGTCAGACGCCCAAAAGTGTGACAACCAGTTTTTTTAGTTTTACCAAGAGGTATCGTGTTACCAAGTAACTGGGTTGTGGAGGTCAGACCGCTCCATGTAAAATACTGGTATTTAGCTGTATCCAGTTGGACTGGAAGCAGGTATATTAAGAAAAAAAAGCAGCTTCCATAATTAGCCAAAAATTAACTTTAGATAAATATACATTCATAAGAGGGAAGGACAAATGGAGCAAAATAGTTACCCAGTGGTACCCAAGAAACGGCCAAAGAAAGAGAGGTAGACAACAGAAAAGGTGGGATGATGACATAAGACAAGTCGCTGGAACGACGTGGGGCAGAGTGGCCGGAGACAGACAAGAATGGAGAAGGTTGGAGGAGGCCTTTGCCGACTGGCAAACGGACATACAACAAATAACGAAATACGTGACTGAAAACTACATTTTGTTTGTCCGATTAAAAGGCTAATAAATAAAAAGATATATAAATCCGATTATCCGATCTCTGGTCATCACAAACGGAATGTGAATCCCTTTCCTTTTGAAAATTCAAGAATCGTCATCGTCCTTCTGCCCTACCAGTCTTCTTCCATATATCTCTATCAACAATATCCATTGCGCTAAGCCCCATTTGCACGATGATTTTGGGATCCTGTGGGATACAATAAAATGAAGCAACAAATCACTTGCGTCGTCTAAACACTGTTTAGGGCGAAAATACACATGCTGGTAAAAAAACTATGCAAGTAGCTGGCATGCCAAGAGGAGCTCACAAGAGACAAAGCACGTTAAGCCGTTGGTCCCGGCTGTCATTCGTGGATCTTTGAAGTCGATACGGGTCGTCAGAAGCTCGAAAGTCTGACAACCAATCTTACCAAGGGGTATCCCATTACCCAGTTACTGGGTTGTGGAGGTCAGATAGGCAGTCGCTCCATGTAAAATACTGGTATTCAGCTGCATCCGGTTAGACTGGAAGCTGACCGCAACATAGTTGGGAAAAGGCTAGGCAGATTGAAGTAGCTGGCATGCCGTGTGCCATAACAACTTCTGATTGATCAGTGTCACAATGGCATGCCAGCTGCTTGCATAGTTTTGTACCAGCTATTACAGGCATGTGTATTTTCGCCCTTAGAGACGATGCAACTCTTATTGTGGCTTTAATTTATGCCACAGGCAATTAAGTTGGATTAATTCTTTATTTTGGGCAGACGTATTTTAAACCACAAGAAGCAATGGTTTAAGCTTCGAGTTAGTTAGTTCTAAGCTTCGAGTGTTTGTCGTCAGGTATCGGATGCTGAGATCATCTACGGCTCGTCGGCCACCGTGACGTGCCCGGAACACGACGCGCGCCAACTTGAGGTAATCTATATTATAATGTGGTGTTATTCTGTTTTATTTTTTGTAGGCCATCTCGCAGGTCTAGGAGGAGGTTTGGGACTGACATAACCTCTAAATGGTTGCAAGTTCCAAATAAATAATGAATAAAAATACCTATATTATACAGGGTGTCCAGTAAATAGCACGACATACTGCAGGAGGTGATAGCTTGGGTCCTATCAAAATAACACAATATTATGTTCAGCAAAATCATACGGATTTTTTTTCACCACTGTAGGTTAAAGTTATGCGAAAAGAAAATCGTTCTGTGAAAATTTAAACAAAAAGTACTATTTCTTGAAAACATTCTTGTTTTTGATAGAAAAAAGACTTATCAATGAGTAAAGTAACTATTCACAAATAATTTAATGTAAAAAAAATACTAGAAAAGGAATTTTTCATTACGAGATGCTTAAAAATCAGTTTCAAGGTAGAGATTTTTCGATATTTCGGAAAATTTTGTAAAACTGTAAATCCGTAAGATTTCGCTGAACATATATTGTGTTGTTTTGGCATGTTATTGTATTTTACTCTATCTTGGATTCTAACTACATAAACGACTTTTAATGATAATGATTAAGAAAAATATATATATTAAATTAGAGCATTTTCTTAATAATTTATTATGTGAATATTTTAGATTATATTTACATTACATAGTGTAATTAATTTGTAAAGTTATATTTAACGCGGATAAAAAACGGAGAATCACGCAAAAACTATCAATTGTGAAATCTTCACCATTTTAAAGATAATATAATTATTTATCTTTTGTATACGTGTTTTAATATAATATCTTTAGTTTTAGATATAATAATAATGCGTCTAATTAGACGCATTTCACTAAACCCACCCAATAATAGGACTCGCCCATCAAGATCGGTGCGTCCTATTATTGAGTGGACGTTCGACGCGTTGCGTGCGCTCAGCACAGAACACGGAAGCTATGCCGCCCCAACCACTCAAGGCCGTTGGCGTATAGAACATCAGTTTTAGTATTCGCGAAACCCGAAACGCGACCGTGTCTAGTATTTTTATGTAAAGAATCTATGTACAAAATTTCAAAATTGTATCATGAAAAATCACAAAGTTATAAGCTTGTTATGTTACTTAGTTGTCCGTACAAAAACATGATCACCACGCGGCGCCCGCTGTGCGCCCGTGCCTAGTGCCGCTAGGACCTGCAGTGACTTGTTTATCGCTCGGTGTCGATATTGTAACCTTTTTTGAAGATTTTTGGGGCAAAATATAACACGGTATAAAAATGATTGGAATCGATTCAGTTATTTATTCTGAACAAACTATATTCAGGTTTCGCATATACTAAAAATAATGTTGTATATGCGTCTAAAGTAGCGAAACGTCACAAATGTTAGATATTGATAATTGTATGCAGGTCGGTGAGCTGGGACTGGAGATTTGGGAGCGAGTGCTAGTCAAGCCACTCACATCCGCGCTCACAGGTAACAGAACAACAACGTTTTTCAAGAATTATATACTTTTTCAAATCAAATTATCGGCGTTTTACCTGAAATAAAACGCTTATTAAACTACTTACCTTATTCGAAGCATAATTAAACTATTGAGATAGGCTGAACCATGTTTCCTGTGCCTTTTTTTTTCTTACGTTTCTAGCGCTATAGCTCTGTCTCGCTCTCATGACGTCACCAGGTCAGAGAGGGGAGCGCATTTTTGAGCGCGCGCGCTCGGTCTTGTTCATTGGATGATTGACTATGTCACCTGGCAGAAATTAATATTATGCTTCGAATAAGGTAAGTAGTTTAATAAGCGTTTTATTTCAGGTAAAACGCCGATATTAAACACTTGACCGTTATTCGAAGCATAATTAAACTATTGAGATATTGTTTGTTATCGCCTGGTGACGCTCATGACGAACGCCAATGTGTAGGGAAAGATAAGAAAAAAGAAAAGATGTGTTTGAAAATATTCAACAAAATATCAATAAATCAACATAATTCACTATGAGACAGGTTTAAACAGAGCAGTAATGCTGTCACTCCTAGAAGAGCCCGAAACCTGTCCTTTATAAAATCGATTAAAAGTGTTTGAGGACCTCCAATTTCCCCGAGCCATAATATCTTCCATGCGGAAGTTGTCCAACCAATTCTTGGAAGCAACAGCGGAAGGGACACTTTCAGGAGTAGCAACAATACCTGCCTGACGCATCAGAGCTTTAATCCAGCCTGCAATAACAGTTCGTGAGGCCGCACGAGCTGTACTTCTCGTAGTGACAAACAAGTTAGGACATTTAGCTTCCTGAAGTCTAGTGGAAAGCAGTGATACAGTTTGTTCAACCCGGTATACGGGGTGCAAATTATCGTTATCGGTCATAAGGAGTGTGAAGTCATGAATACGCCTACCAGAACAGAGTACTAAGAGGGCAGCGGCTTGACTCGAAACATCAAAAATGTAGTCATGATTTATTGTTCTAACGCCAAGAAAACATACAAAATCATCCACACGGGTAACAGAAACAATTGGTTTTTGATTGAAATCGATTTCAAAATATGTTACACCAAAACATGATTACTTAGAACACCTGAATCATTTATATTATTACAAAGGGTGGAGACCACAGACTTGTGTAACAATATTGTATTATAAGACAGTTTATGTTTTATATGCAGATCAGCCAGAAAACGAGCTAGGTCAGATCCTGAGGGATTCTAGGGCTAATATGAGTCTACACCACGAAACCCAGCGGTTCCATGCAGGTTTGCAAGTTCTTAGGGTAGAATCGCGCCAAGAACTTTTCAAAAGATCTATCTGAGAATTATTCCACTTACCTAAATGATGTGTCCACACCCACATTTCCAAACTTCCAACACTAGATCCTGGACGCGAGGAGGTGGCAGTCCCGTTGTCACATCGATCAATACTTTGTTCAGGTTCTGTATTGTGAACGTTGGGGCCAGAGCCCGGGCTGTGAGACCTCCGCGCCAAAAGACTCTCCCATCGCGGTGCTACTATCAAGTAAATTCCCGATGCCCGATTGAGGAAGCTCAAAAACCCTGGGAATCAGGAACGGGGGTGCGAACACCCATGCCAGATCGAATTTCCAAGCAATTGAGAATGCATCGTGGGCCACAGCTTGTTTGTCGTTCTGATCTTTCGACACGTAATGAGGGACTACGTGAGCGTTGCTGGAGGCAAACAGGTCCACTTGGGGAATTCCCCATTTTAAGAATATTATCTTGGTAATCTCGGGTATCAGATGCCATTTGGGGACCTGGCGAAACCGCGATAGGTGATCGGCATGGTTGTTGTACCTCCCCGGAATGTAGTACACCTTGATATGAATTTGGTACTGATCTATCAAACAAAACAGGTCGTATGTTATGTCCATCATTCGCGAGGATTTGGTTACCCCTGCGTGACGGAGATACGCTACTACCGTGCGATTTTCGCATTGTATGGTGACCGTAGATTGACTCAGATACACGGGATGACTTTGAAAAACCTTAAATATTGCCAACATTTCTTTTACGTTGCAGTGACAATTCTTCTCGTTCTGGGACCACGTTCCCCATAGAGACTGGTTGTCCATCTGGGCCCCCCAGCCTAAGTCGGAGGCGTCCGTTTTAGTCGCTGGTGCGTGGTGTAGGATTGACGGATGTTGCAAATTGTGGCTCCACCATTGTAGGTCGCCTATTGCATCTGCAGGTACAGTGTATAACTTGACAGAATTGTCCAATTGTAGTGTGTTTAGGAATTTCAATAGAGCTCGATAGTGCAATCTCCCTCTTTGGTCAACAAAACTCGCAAAGTTTAGTGCTCCTATTACGCTTTGCAACTTCTTTAGGTTTGTCTTCCGCAAATCTACGATTTCGCGAATCTTCGCTAGTAATGAGGGTACTTTTTCCTTTGGCAGACGTTTGAGGTTTAGCCAAGGATCCCACAGTACTCCTAGGTAAACCAGGGATTTCTTTGGTGTTAGGATAGATTTTTCGAAATTTATTTGCCAACCCAGATATTTTAATGTTTTTACGAGAAGACTTACATGGCCTGCGAGAACTTCTAGGTCTTGGCGAGCCAAAACAAAATCGTCGAGAAATACTAATATTCTCACACCTTGGCTTCTCATAATTTGGGCAATCCATTTTGTCAAACTGGCAAAAGTTTTTGGTGAAAATCTGGTGCTTGCATTTCCTTTCAATGATCGACGAAATTCGATAACTGACCGGCTTGAAATATTTTCATGTCAATATTTACTTCTCTTGGCATTCAAGCCTGAAGGTGATGACCTTCGCTTATTTCCGCCAGGTTTATGAGCGTGGTATCTTTGGGTTTGTTTTGCCTCAAGCCGAAGGAAAATAAAGGAACCTCTATCCATTACGCCACTACCCTGTTGAGGATAGTTGCAATACGCATGTGCTGGTCCTTGCGAAGGACACTGTATATTATGCTGCAAAAAGCCACCCTGCAAGGGGACGTTACAGTTCTGACAGCCTTGTGAAGGCATGCTTGAGTTATAGTTCTTACCCTGCGAGGGTGGAACTGAATATTGCCCCTGCAAGGGACGTATATACGCATGTGCTGGTCCTTGTGAAGGACACTGTATATTATGCTGCAAAAAGCCACCCTGCGAGGGGACGTTACAGTTCTGACAGCCTTGTGAAGGCATGCTTGAGTAGTTCTTACCCTGCGAGGGTGGAACTAAATATTGCCCCTGCGAGGGATGTATATACGCATGTGCTGGTCCTTGCGAAGGACACTGTATATTATGCTGCAAAAAGCCACCCTGCGAGGGGACGTTACAGTTCTGACAGCCTTGTGAAGGCATGCTTGAGTTATAGTTCTTACCTTGCGAGGGTGGAACTGAATATTGCCCCTGCGAGGGACGTATATACGCATGTGCTGGTCCTTGCGAAGGACACTGTATATTATGCTGCAAAAAGCCACCCTGCGAGGGGACGTTACAGTTCTTACAGCCTTGTGAAGGTATGCTTGAGTTATAGTTCTTACCCAGCGAGGGTGGCAATATTCAGTATATTGCCCGTGCGAGGGACGTATGAGCCATTTTCCAACATGCGAAGTTGAGGTATTACCATAAGCCGATTTTGTAGATGTACCAGCCGATCTAGAAGCAGGCCAGAAGGCTTTTTTGATACCGTCAGCTTTTTCTAATGCAACAACTAACTGCTCAGAATTGAATAAGCTGACCTCAGATGGAGGTATTTTCTTTATTGCCGCTTTTATTAAGGGATCGCGAACTGCATTAGTTATGCTGTCTCTGCGCATCTGTATAGATTCAACCCTATGGCCGCAAATCATTTGCAATAGGTCTGCCGAAACCTTGCTGAACTCACCAGAAGTGAAGATGTCATTCAGCTTTTTTATAGCCTCGAAGTTATTTCTCTCTGGTCTCGAACCCATGTCAAAAATGCACAAAGTTCCTTGTCCTTTTAAAATACCGTAAGTTAACGAAGCATAGGCCCTCTCCGAGTAACTTAAGTGTTTTAGTGTGTCAGACCCTATGGGTCTGATCTCCTCGTTTGCCTCGAGTTCGACGAAACCCGGGCTATGGTTATACGATTTAAAACTGAATTTCTCTTAAAATGTTCAAGTAACGCTCGTCTGTCTTTGGAACAGCCGGTTCCTGAAGCTTAGTTTCAACATCTAAATTATTTATAAGACTACTACCCTCCAGTTCTAAATCATCCTCCGTGAAAAGGGAAAGGGCGTCGTCGGGCAGCGGTATACTATTATTTATATTATGTTTCACTTTACGCTCCGAGCGGCGATGCTTGTGCTTGCCCCCCCTTACGGTGACGGCGACGCGCATGTTTAGACTTATGGTCAGAAAAACTAGATGAACTGGAACTAGAATCGCTACTATCAGAGCTACTACTACTGCTGCTGCTCGGATGTGAACGCATCCGTTTGGCACTAGATTCTCTATTATTAGCGGTATTCGAAGGACCTGCGACCGGTTCATCTTGCGAAATCAACGTTATTTCTTTATCCATTACGTATTCGGTATTATACTGAAAACAATTGAATTACACACACTGGAAAGAAAAAGAATAAACAACACGCGAACGGAAAACCGTTAAATTCTGAAAATATCAACGTTGATTCACTAAAAACAGTTTTAATAAAAATTGTAAATTGGTACGTATGCCAACTTTCGTCGAAAGGAAAAATATAGACGGTTGTGAAAAAGAAATATAGATAACTCACCTGCTAAGCAGCAACCGTCTCCGGCAAGGAAAAGAACGCCAATGAACAAGACCGAGCGCGCGCGCTCAAAAATGCGCTCCCCTCTCTGACCTGGTGACGTCATGAGAGCGAGACAGAGCTATAGCGCTAGAAACGTAAGAAAAAAAAAGGCACAGGAAACATGGTTCAGCCTATCTCAATAGTTTAATTATGCTTCGAATAACGGTCAAGTGTTTAATAAATCATTTTTTACTTTGCAAACATGGGTAATAATGGTACAGTCAGCGACAAAAGTCGATTAACACTTGCAGTTTTTTGATCTTAATTATTAAGTAAATTATTAAATTCAAATCGGAACAGAAGTACTTAAAATTTTAAAAACATTAACTCTTAACAGTTAAACGGAAAAAAAGCAGTTTATCAAATCATTTTGTGTTATTATTATTTATTATCACTTGCTTAAATAAAAAATAAATAAATAAAAAAAAACGGTGAAGGAGGAAAAAACATCGTGAGGAAACCCGTGCCTGAGAGATAAACTCAAACTCAAACTCAAAGCATTTATTTCAAATAAACCAATTACAGGCACTTTTGAATTGTCAATGGGTCGGTCAGTCAGAAAGATGAAGCTAGTTGCCCATTCCAAAGCGTAGTAGATCCCTATGGAGAAGAACGGGCAAGAAACTCCACGGACACTCTTTTAAATCATAATATTTTTACAAAATATTGGTTACATCGTTCAAGTTGAAAATATACATGTGAGAACAATGTAGAAAGACGTGCACGTTAAAAAGCGTCCGTAATAAAAAGATAATAACTAAAACAACTAAATTAAATATTAAAATTAAAAATAAGCCATGGCAGCTAAGAGACGACCAGTCCCAACTGACGGCGCCCGTTCACGAACATGACGCATGGATCAGCACCATTTAGCTCAACCATTTTGAAGGGAACTTAATGATCCAACACACACGCCACCATCAGCGAGACATTTGAGTGAGCATGACATACTCTCAACCGCCAGGGCACACTCAAGTCAGTGAAAGACGTACCCAGTAAAAGGTAGCTTAATAGTAGCTACATAGTGCTCACACGTGCTATGCAATTATATAATACTAAGAGATTGAATCTAAACAATGCAAAGAAAGTTTTCTCTCATCTTAATCTTCAGCAGGTCCAACAATATATCCGAATGCTAATCAATTAATTAATGCGTCCTTGTGGAGCAGGACAAGCATTCAGCCAAGCATTTTTGTCAGCGATGTAATCCCCCAACTTATAATATGCCTGGCTGCATAGTGTGCGTTTTATACAAGATTTAAATTTCCTTTCATTCAGCTGGAGTATGTGGGGAGGTATTTTATTATAACATTTTAAACAGTACCCCATGAAGGATGAGTCTACTTTAGCCAGTCTGAAACCTGGTTGAACTAATTGGTCCCTATTTCTAGTCCTATAATTGTGTCCTTCACCTCTTTTACCGAAAAGATTTAGATTTTTCCTTACGTACATGATGTTTTCGTAGATATATTGACAAGGTACCGTCATGATGTTAATATCTTTAAACAGTTCCCTTAGAGAATCGCGCCTGCGGAGGCCATATATTGCTCTGATGGCTCTTTTCTGCAGAATAAAAATAGACTCTATGTCTGCAGCCCGTCCCCATAGTAAAATACCGTAAGACATAATACTATGAAAGTAACTGAAATAGACCATCCTTGCGGTGTCTACATCAGTGAATTGACGGATTTTTCTCACCGCATATGCTGCTGAACTTAGCCGTCCTGCAAGAGATGTTAAATGCGGACCCCATTGCAGCCTTGAGTCGAGCGTGATCCCCAGGAAAACAGTTTTATCGACGAATTCTAGTTTCTCTTTATTCAATACTATGTCACAATCAGTACTTTTAACATTTGGTAAAGCAAATCTTACACATTTAGTCTTTTTCCCATTTAATACTAAATTATTAGCAGTGAACCAATTATGGATCTGCAGTAGGGCGTTATTTACGTCGTCAAGATTTGATGCACGTCTATTTATCTTAAAAATTAAGGATGTGTCGTCAGCAAATAACACCATTTGTGGTTGGTTTTTTAATAAATGGGGTAGATCATTAATATATACTAAAAAGAGGAAAGGACCCAATATCGAACCCTGTGGAACACCCATTTGTACTTTTAGACCGAGTGAATTGACACCATTTATTTGAACTTGTTGCTGTCTATCATTTAAATAAGATTTTACTAAACTGAGCGCAAGTTTACCTAGTCCGTAATGCTCAAGTTTCAAGAGTAAGGTTTCGTGATTTACGCAGTCAAATGCCTTGGAGAGGTCACAAAAGATTCCTATGGCATCTTGGGCCTCCTCCCACGCTGAAAATATGTGTTTTAATAAAGTGGCACCCGCGTCAGTCGTGCAACGTCCTTTGGTGAAACCAAATTGCTGATCGTGCAAGATTTGGTTGGTGTTAAAATGATTAAGCATTTGATCGAGCATTACCTTTTCGAATACCTTGCTGAATACCGGCAACACGGATACTGGTCTATAATTGTTGGTGTGTTTACTGTCCCCAGATTTAAAAAGTGGTATAACCTTACTAAATTTCATTAAATCCGGGAAGACTCCTTCATCCACACACAAATTAAATATTAATGCTAAGTATGGTGCTATAGTCTCGATTATGGATGTACAAACTTTGATAGACATTCCCCATAGATCTTCGGTCAATTTGATTTTAATGTGCCGAAAAGCTTTTTTAACTACCATGGGGTTTATATGTTTAAATTGAAATTCAACCGGGCAGCTTGGAACGTTCGCTCTTAATAAATCAATTGAGACATCGGGTGAGGAATTTAAAGCTTCCGTCGTTTTAGATGGTATATTTGTAAAGAAGTGTACAAATTCTTGAGCTACTTCTAAGTTAGAGCTTATATCACCATGAGAAGTCTCCAATGTAAAATCCGTGTTTCGTATTTTTTTCCTATTAGTTTCATTATTTATAACTTTCCACACTGCTTTTACTTTATTTTCTGCTGATTTGATCTTGTTACTAATATACAGGGCCTTAGCTATTTTGCAAGTATTTCTAAAAATTTTGGAATATGTAGCAACATACCTGTTGAACGTCACAGTGTTAATGTAAGGCTTAAGGCCATACAATTCGAATAATCTTTCCCTACTTATCCTAATACCTCTAGTTGCCCAGTCACTAAATAAAAAGTTAGGGAAAATATTTTTTGTTTTCTTTTCAAAAGTTTTATTGAATTCAGTGAGCACTACTGAAAAGAAATCCTCATATAGTTTATTTGCTCCGTCCATATTATGGCCCAGAACATTTAACCTATTACCTAGGGCACTATTGAATCTATTTAATTTGCCAGCTGTTATTGGTCTAAATTGTATTTGCACTTTTTGCAAAGTTGTTTTAGACTTAAAAGTTACTGTTTGCCCACTGTGATCAGATGGTAAATAATTTACGATGGCTTTATCTAAATAATCACAATCGCAGAAAACATTATCAATACAAGTAGCAGAAGTGAGAGTTACTCTAGTCGGTTCTGTAAAAATATTAGATAAATTGAATGATTTAAAAAGGCTTAATAATCAGGATATCATATCATATTAATTCTCTGACGGCATGTGAAGCCAAATCATAAAAAGAATCAAGAAAAAAAAGAACAAAGAAGAGGCCCATTTCATAAAAAGAACGCGAAAAATTTAGATGATGTCAAAAAGTAGCAGTGTTAACCGACTTCTGTTGCTGACCGTACATAGATGTTTTTTTTTTTAAATAAGGTTCTCCATATTTTACCGACACATGGGCATGCAAATAGTAGGTACAGACGCCAGCAGGTCAAGCCACCCGAAACTAAAATTTTCCCAATCAACCTTGAACCTAATGCTTAAGCGATAAAGATGAAAATCTATTAAAGAAATTTGACATATTGTAGTAGCTTGATGTGCTGGCGTCTGTACATACAATTTTATTCACGCACGCACGCGCGTGGTACGCATTGTGCTTACCAGTCGTAAATTGGTGCTTTATCACAGTGAAAAAATCGGGAATGTCCCACTGTTGGGAGCATGATTAAGTACTGTATTTATAAATGGTAAATTGTGCTGTACAGGTCGCATAGTAAACGCATTGGCAGCGGCCCGAGAGTCACCCCCTGACCCGGCGCACGCGTCCATTTTACGTGAAGCCATCCACTCCACTGTGCAAGTGAGGGCTTTCCGAGTGCGCGCGCCGCTGCAGTTGTACCAGGTAATATAATATGTGCCTTTAAGGGGGATGCACTAAGGTAGCCCGCGATATTCAAATTTTCTTACGTCTTATGCAATTTGCAGGTCAGTGTCAGGTTGTATGTTGATTAAAATATGATTCGCCGCCGTAACTAATATGGCTTTACAGAATTATAATCATTAGAATCAGCAATACAACTCCATAACTTAGAATTGACCTCAAACTTCGTGATTTCATGAAATCGCTAGATTATTGCACTTTATTGTGTCGTGGCAAGAGTCGCTATTTATTTTAATGATTTTGTGAATCTTCTGTACTTGTTGCTTCCGTGCTGGTAGTGTACAAAGTTTACTTTGAGTTTGCCCTGAAGTTTCGCTTGCTAACATAATTTGACCTTGAATCTTGCAACTTTGCAAGTTTAATAATGACCCCGTGATACACCATGATATAAAACATGTATTCTCCATGTTGTGTCTTCTTAGTATACAGGTAATTCTTCTGTTAATTAATAACTTATTAACTTCACAGCAACTAGTACTGGAGCCCTACCTCACAGCGGCGGCCGCAGCACACGCTAAGCTAGCGGCCGAGCTGCTGGCCAGCGGCGACGTGGCGCATTACACCAAGCATGCACTCGCTGGGCTCGACAGAGAGGTAACCATCCTCAGCCTAGCCTTACTCAATATATCCACTAACGCGCCTGGCACCCCCACGTGACGTCATTACGATTGTCCTTGAGAAATATGAGACGTTGTCGGCTCGCGACGGGGCGCATAGCCACTTATACACGGCTTATACACAAAAAAATTGTATCAACGGACATTCAACGAATGACTGTTTCTAGATTACGAATTTTGATTTAGAACAGTAGATGACTTAGTTTTTTTTTTCAATAAAAATAACAGCTGGTTTATATTACCGCCAATAAAAAGCAATTAAAATATTATTTCAAAATCTAAAGCGATAACCCTATTTTTTTTTTGCCTAAAATATTGCCAAAGTGTCAAATAATCAAATGACATCATAATATTTTCTTTGTTCGACCAAAGTTTTGAAATACGAACAATAATCTCGGTAACCAAACGCCCCCCGCGCGCGCCTCTCGTTCCGCAAACTGATTTTCAACCACAGATTAACTTTGTTCGTAATGCCGATACAACCTCACGGCTTTTGACAAAAATATACCGTACCTAACCACCTTTCCAAAGAACCTAGAACGCAAAGAGTGGGTCCGCACACAAAATTACAAAAAATAAAAAAAAAACGCGGCCGCTGTCATTGTTAGTTCAGGCTCACTTTCGTGCACTCGGACAATCCTCGTTTTTCGTTCAGGCTCACTTTCATGCAATTGTCGCGTGAGTGGATTTGTTGGAGATCTAAGGACCTACACCGAGACTGTACCACATTATTGCCTCTACGACACAGGTGACATCTGCCTAACCTTACCCAACTGTATTGGGGTCGGCGTCCAGTATAAAGTTACGGCTTGCTAGAAGAGCGGTCACCGCACCTAACGCGGCCGCAGTAGCGATTGTCATGAAAATTATGACAGCGGCAAAGATTTAAATCGTTAGATTCGCCCTACAGCGTCAAAAGATAGTCGCGTTTCTATTTCGGTTTGACACCTCTGACACACAATGACTAAGTGAGTTGACTTGCATAATCAGCCTATAATGATCCCACTGCTGGGACACAGGCCTCCTCTCTGTGAGAGGGAGTGGGCCGTAATCCACCACGCGGGCCCAGTGCGGTTTGGTAGTCACATGTTTTCGAATTTTTGGTTCTAGGACATGCTGGTTTCCTCACGATGTGTTCCTTCACCATTTTGAGAGCAATGGTGATGGAACTAATTCACACTAAGTAAAGCGCCTGCTTGGGTTCGAATCCACGACATATTCGTAACTCGTAAGTCGGGGCCGCTACCACTGGGCCACCACTGCTCCTCCAGAGTTGACTTAATTGTCATTGAAACCTATTTAAGGAATGTGTGAACTCACTCTTTTCAGTATGGACAGTTTTTCGCGTCACTAAGTACGGCGAATCTAGCGATTTAAATCTTTGGGGGGCGGGGTTTACAAATGACATATTTTCATGACGGACGTTATAATATGATGGAACCGCTTTCCTCGAATACCAAAGCTTTACGGGATGCGACTGCCTATCTAACCTCCACAACCCAGTTACTGGGTTAGATAGCCCTTGGTCAGACTTTTGGGCTTCTGACTACCCTTAACTATGTCAAAGATCTACGAATGACAGTCGGAACTGACGGCTTTCTTTCAAGAGAAAAAAGTACATACAGACGCGCAATAATAATAATAGATGAACTATAAGGCGCGGCAGTACCAAACTTGGAAGTTTTTCCTGTGGGAAGTTACTCTGAGGTTACACGAACATTACGAAAGCGCATGCCTTTTCTATACAATGTATTAAATGCCTTTGTTAACTTGTACAGGTGTCCCTCGGAGCTCGGTTCCTGGACTCGTCATCAGCGGAGGCAGTGCGTGAGTGCTACGAGCGCGCCGCAGTGGCCGCGCACCTCCCGGCCCTGCACGCCACTGTGCACCAGCTCATGAAGGACGCTGCTGCCGACCTGCCCACTGCCAGCGAGGTTAGTACACAGCACTACATAGTAACATCAGCGGAGGCAGTGTGTGGCTGTTACGAGCGCCACCCCATGCGAGTTTCTTCTTTTGAATTCGTATGCATCTGGTGAAACTGTAAAACCAAGATGGCGGCTGCGAAAATTTTCGAATTTTTCGTCATGTTCATGGTTTTCCAGGGTGCTAAAGCCGATAGTGAAGTCAAAATGAAAATCCAAGATGGCGCTTGCTAAAATTTGGTTATTGTTTTAAATCAAACTTGAGAAGGAACTTCGTTCCTGACATGGGTTCCCCGACCGCACACGTTATTTTTTTTTTCTGAAATCTATGATTAATTTTAAATCATATTTATATTTCCTCAGCGCCGCCTGGATCTCCGGCGCATGTACACGTTGCTGCGTCCACTCGGCGCGAACGCACTGCGTCCGCTAGTAGACGCGGCGCATGCGCAGGCCGCCGCTGACGGACAGGCGCTGTTAGCGCTCTCACACAATAAGGACGAGGTATGTAACACAAACATACATACACAGTACACACGCCACACATACTCACGTGCATTTTACATCACCTTAAGGCCTTGTCCCACCGCCGAAGATCAACGAATATCAACGATTTTCTCGCTCAGGAAACGTCTAAAAAATTGTTTGGTCCCGTGTCAGTAAAAGAGATTAATTATATGACTGTTCACACTGCCGGCGAGTATTCATTTGTCGCAGCGACAAGAGCTGTCAAAGAGAGTACTCGCTTAGCGACGCTCGCTTGGCGGGTAGAACACTCGCTGAGAGAGTCACACTTAGTACATACGTAAACCAGCGAGTAATCGGTTCTCGAGCACAGATTAATACAGATGTGACACTGCGCAGTTTAGGTATGAAGCTACAAGTACGCGGCGGGCTCATCTCACTGAGTCAATTCAGTGTGGGCTGCCGCGCACCGGCCGGCTCGCACGTTAGTTCGATACTCACTCACGCGCCGCGTCGTAAAAGAAGACGACCCTAACGAGTCAGAAGGTATAAGAGTTACGCGATAGAAAGAGAGGCAACTTATAGGTGAATTAACTAGGTAATGAAGCGTTGTGCGACCTGAATTGCACTTTATTTTGTCGTAGCAAGAGTCGCTTTTTATTTAAATGATTTTGCGGAGTGTCCCATCTGTATTAATCTGTGCCTCGAGTAAGGCCGCTATACAAGGCGTTGATCAGCAAGATGTTTGACTGTATAATGTTGAGATCACACGGCAGTTTCATACTGTATTTGTACTGTTCTGGTTCATGAGATGTACTGTTAGTTATATGTAAGCTGACGTTTGCACGGACGTAAAAATATCACGGCGATTTATTTCGCGCACTGGATTTTCAACACTCTGCATAGCGCCGAGAGTTGAAAATCCAACAGTGTGTTTTTTCGACATGCTGGGATGTATTCTGTTGTTGTTAAGTTGGATTCTCAACGCTCGACTCAACACTGAGAGTTGAAATTCGAGTGCGCGATAAAATACCGCCGCGATTTTTTTACGTCCGTGCGTACGTCGGCTAAGTCTGCTGTCCCGCCATTGAGGCATACAAAATTCATATTATCAGTTCGTCAGAATACACTGCATCAAATTGTCATGATTACATTTGTGTAATATTTTTTTTAATGTTTTTAACCGTATGAATGGAATGTTGACGACTGACGTGTGATCCCGACATGTTACTGTAAAATATCGGCTCCCAACTGCGCTTCACCTAAAATGATAAACTTAACCACACTTCACTATTATATACAGGGTGTAAGTGTAAACACCGTTATCCTTTTAAGGGGTCATTGTACTCATCGTTATGAACAACTTTTACTATGGCACCAAGCCTGAAATCGCGAAAAAAAATCAGCTGTTCCGTACATTTATGTTCGCATAACTCGTGAAAATGTAGTGAACAGCGGTTTTTTTTTTTGAGATTTAAAATCATATAGGTGTTTACACTTCTTATACCCTGTATCAAAGCTAAGCATGCTGTTCTCGTCTCAAACTGCATTTCAGACACTATTCATGCATTCGTCGAAGTTAGATAATTTTGCACAGTTTTTTATTATCATAATTGTCATCAATGCAATGTCAAAATCCTTGTATAAAGTAATATATTTTCCGCTGTAGAGCCTGCTTGCACCACTATACAAGCTGCTTTTTTGTTGGCTAGGGAGCTGCCACGGTAGAGTTGTACTTATTATTATGAATAAGTTTTACTATGAGACCAAACCTGAAATCGCGAAAAAACGCAACGCGACACTATCGTGGCAGCTCCTTGGCCAATAAAAAATCAGCGTGTATAACTAAACTACTACTAGTGCTAATCGAATAACTGTCAATCGTTTGACGTTTATAAAGGCAGAATTAAGTTTTAAATATGTGTGATAAAGTATGAATTGTGGTGCAAGTGGGCCTGAACATTTTAAACTAGGAAATGATGGTACTTATAACGTAATACTACAGTATTTAGTATTTATTTATCTCATGAAGCGACACGCGCTTTACTCGTGGTAACCACAGGGTTGCAAAAAAAAAAAAGTATATTATTTTATAAAACAAACAGTTCAAAATGTTTTGAAAAAGAGTTTTTTTCTTCAGGCCTAATATAAACTAAACTAACGCCTTTTCATAGGGGTAAGAAACTAAAAAACGCCACCTGCTACGATCCTTACATGCTTCTTCCGTAACCAAGTGTACAAACACACTGTGAAGATACACGCGCACACACAATTCCGACTTCGCCCGTGTCTCGGACTATACCGAAAGCTCCTGCGCTTACGCACACATTCACAACGTGTTTGTATTGTACACTTGGTAACCTCAAGTAAAGCGCGTGTCGTTTCGTGGATAAAAATACTGTAAGACTACTTACAATTTAATGAATAGAGTGAGATGAAACACATCACCTTTACATACATCATCTCTTTTCACAGCCAGCCGATTATTATGGAAATGGAGCTGAGGTGTGTTGAAATCTAAATGATCTCGGTTTCTGATAGCCTTATCTCTGATCTGTAAAACCCACTTGCATGACAAATCTATACTAATGTTAAGGACGCTGTTACAAATGGGTAGTCAAATCATTACTTTTTTACACAAATGTATGTTTATTAAATAAAATGCTTTGTATTCTTAAAATGTTTTTTTGGCCGAATTGTTGATAGATGTGCAATGTACGATTCTGAACTGTAAATATAATTTTAGATTGGTACATTTTCTCAATAATTGTACCAAAGTAAAAATGTTCACTTAGGTACATTTATTGAGAAATTGTTTCATAAAAAAAAAAAATATTTATAGTTCAGAATTGTACCTTGCATAACTATCAACAATTCGGCCAAAACATTTTAAGAATGCGAAGTATTTTATTTAATAAACATACTTTTGTGTAAAAAAGTAATGATTTGACTAACCATTTGTAACAGCGTCCTTAAGAAGAGGTATAAAGCCAATGACCAAAAATGGCGCTATTTTTTTTTTCGCGGCCATCAATGTAACTTTATTTAATAGATGCAGAATAATAATATGACAAATAAAAGTTAATACACGGTAACTTACATACACACATACATTACATACATGGTACATTAGTCTGAATCGAATTATACAGGGTGTTTGGCAGAACGTTGAACATACGAAAATGGTGGATAGGTGGGGTCATCTGCTACTTACTTAGCCTTAATTTATTTGGCCCTGGCCCCCTGGATATAATTTTTTTTTTTTTGCTTTCTTCTAGTTTCACCACTTTCTTAACTTTAAAGAGTATTTTTTATTAAAAATTACTTAATTTACATAATTTCAATCGATCATTTAATTTTTACCAACCTTGCAGTATTGAATTTCGCAAAACATTTCTCTTTCCGTAAAGGTCCTACTTGATAAAATTATGAAATAACTCTTAGTTTTTTTTTTTTTATAAAAGCAAATTACAAGAAAGGTCACACACTAGGGATGTTTTGCTAGAATTGGAACTCCTCAATCATTTTTTGTTTTTTTTTTTAATGCAAGTTGAAATTAAGATTTCAGTATTTTTTACATCTTTCTGTAAGTTTGAGGACTCATAACTTTTTTTCTAGCTAACATCTGAATAAAGCAATAATTTTATAAGAATCTGCCAACATTAAAGATTAAAAAAAAAAACAAAATATTACCTGTTTTACTCAATAATGTTGCAAAAAACGCGGCACTTGCTCGCAAGGTTCGTAAGCTTAATAGCTTACGAACCTTGCGAACAAGTGCCGCGATAATAAGCTTTAAGATAATAGTATAATTACTATTATCTTAAAGCTTATTATCGAGTGGATAATATGAATAATATACTTAAATTTAAAATCTATGATTTAATTTTTTCATGATTGTCATTGTTACATAATTTCTATACCTACATTATTTTTACTCATGTCACACTCACAAACTCCCTGCTCACATTACCTATGTTTTACGATGATATTATAATAATTTACTGTAAGTACATATTAGGCCTTTACCTATGAAATTGCCGTTCTGCAGTACTGGCCATTTCAAATCAAAATAATTTTTGTTTGGCTAAGAATTCTAATTTCAAATTAATTTTATTTTAAAAACATGGATTTTTTTTCCAAAAGTAGTCATTTGTTTATTGATTAGTGTTACATTTTCATCGCATTTCAATCTTTTTCGTCATCATGGATACGTTAAAAATTCGAGTAATTATGGAATATGAGTACCGTCGTGGCAGCAACGCGGCACAAGCGGCACGCAACATCAACGACGTTTACGGAGCTAACACTACAAACCAACGCACCACTTGTTATTGGTTTGCTCCCTTCCGTTCTGGAAATTTCGACCTGAAAAATGAACCTCGCGGTCGTCCGAAGACATTGGTCGACAATGACGAATTAAAGGCGATTGTGGAAGCTGATGATACACAATCTACGGCTGAATTAGCAGCAGCTTTCGACGTTAGCGTCAAAACAATATTGGTCCATTTGCGTCAAATTGGCAAGGTAAAAAAGCTTGACAAATGGGTGCCCCACGAACTCAATGATCGCCAGCGCGAAGTACGCGTCGAGACGTGCCTTGCACTGCTCAACAGACACACAAATGAAGGAATTTTGAACCGCATTGTTACCTGCGATGAAAAATGGATTCTGTTTGATAACCACAAGCGCTCAGCAAGTTGGTTGGATCCTGGTTCAGCACCTAAACAATGCCCTAAACGAAAACTTACCCCTAGAAAAGTGATGGTCAATGTTTGGTGGTCTAGCGCCGGTGTGATTCATCACAGCTTCTTACCAAACGGGGTGAGCATTATTTCAGATGTGTACTGTGAAGAACTGAACACAATGATGGAGAAGCTGGCACATCTCCAACCAGCATTAGTCAATCGCTCGTCTCCGCTGCTCCTGCACGACAACGCGCGACCTCATACTGCACAGCAGACGGTCTCCAAGTTGCAAGAACTGGGGTTGGAAGCTCTCCGTCATCCGCCCTACTCACCAGACCTTGCGCCTACAGACTACTACTTTTTCCAGAATTTGGATAACTTCTTGGCGGGAAAAAAATTCAATACCCGAGAGGCAGTACAAAATGCCTTTGAAGAATTTGTTGCCTCCCGTCCAGCTGATTTCTTTAAGAAGGGATCAATAAACTGCCACTGCGTTGGCAAAGATGCATTGATTGCATGGGTGATTACTTCGATTAATACAAATAAAAAATGCATGAAAAAAATTCGTTTAAATTTTTTCATACAAAACGGCAATTTCATAGGTAAAGACCTATTATATAGCATAATACACAATCTATATAATATAAAAATGAATCCCTATTTCCCTTGGTCATCGCATCACGCGTGAACGGATGGAACAATTTCGCCAATTCTTTTTTAGTTGTATTTATGATTTTGAAGGTTTTTATGAAAGCAAAAATGAAGAAAATTTCGCAGAAAATTGGAAAATTTCAGAAAAATCATTTTAACTTCACGCGTTTACATTAGAATATTCATAGCCAAGATAGGACAACGTCTGTCGGGTCAGCTAGTGGTAACTAATTATGGAATGGAATTAACTTACTTTTCATAATCGCTTGGTAACTTAAAAAAAGATAACTTTGAGTTCTTCTGTTTAATACAACAACTGTTAGTGTTACGATTTAATTTTGATGCCGTATCGAACGAAGGGTGTACGTAAAAAATCAAAAATAAAATAAAAACGCCGGCGTGGCCTGTCGCGTGATCGCGTCGTACGTGTCTCGCTCGCTGAGTGCGTAATACACCCTGACTGACTTGAAACCCACGGTTGCCGCGAGCTGTAGGTACTTATCTCGAGCGGAATGTACCAGTGCAAGAGGCCTGGCTCAGGTTTCAACGATGGTTGCGGTGTAAAACCAATACTGTGGCCTTAGTGCGAGATTTTATACTTACTTGACAGCGTTAACTTAACCTTCAATTTGTACTGAAATTGAAAAAGCGCCGTCTGGTGACTATAATGGAAACACAATTACTCCATACAAATTTACGTACGTTAACGTAAATAAAGCCACTAATGATTATATAATACAGGGTGTTTGGAAGCTGTGAGCCCTTAAGGGGGTGATAGGTTGCGGGGGGGGGGGGGGCGACATATATGTCTTAGACGAAGTATGCTTTTTTTAATTTTTAAATTTACATTTAAAAATTAAAAAAAGCATACTTCACACACACACTACACTACACTACACACACACTACACACACACACTACACACACACTTACACTACACACACACTACACTTACACTTGTAGTAAAAAATAACATACCAACTATAAATGGGGTTGTGGAGGTCAGATAGGCAGTCGCTCCATGTAAAATTTCAGCTGCATACGTTTAGATTTGAAGCCGACCCCAAAATTGTTAGAAAAATGCTAGGTAGATTGATTCCCTATTAATAAAATAGCAAGTGAAACTATAACACGTTATATTTGAACGCAGGCTCACACACACTTCGTGAACGCGATGCTGTCTCTTCACGGTAAATACAGCAAGTTGTTCGGTGAAGTGTTCGGAGGAGCGCAGGCCTTCGTCGGCGCGCTGGACAAGGTAAGTAATGTGTTGCAACCAAGTTCTTACGCAGCTTGTCGTAGGAGTAAACTGGCAGAAATGGGGTTGCTTCCCGGAAGCTTCGCCGCAAGAGAGCGCTGTGTGTTTGTCTCTTGTCAAAGTCATCTCGAAGACAAAGCGACCTAGCGGCGACAAGAAAAAACACTTAGCGCCATCTTGCGGAAAAAATTTCAACAAGGAACTCCATTGGAAGTTGGATGAAAGTAACAAAGACTTAGCGCCATCTACGTGGAACTAATATTAGGTTGGGGAAAAAGTCTTTTCGCATTATAGTATGTATGAACTTAAAATAAAATCTCTTTGGCTATACTATTTGTATCTGGCTGGTTTTGGTATCATTGAAAGTTTAAATTTTAAAGAACATAATTCCAAATTCAAATTAGGAAAATGTGTGATTTTCATTTGTTTTTCGTATTGTCAAAATGAGTGAATCTAATGAAGAAATTCGATACATTTTTAAATTTTACTACAAAAAAGGTAAAAATGCAACGCAAGCCGCGAAAAAAATTTGCGATGTTTAAGGACCCAGTGCAGTGTCTGTAAGAGTAGCACAAATTTGGTTTAAGCGTTTTCAATCCGGAAATTTTGATGTCAAAGATGCACGTCGCTCTGGTCGCCCTATTACGGATAAAATGGATGCCATTTTTGAAAAAGTGGAGCAAGATCGGCATATCAGTAGTTACGACGTAGCTGAAGAACTGGGAATTGACCACAAAACAGTTTTGGCGCATTTGAATAAAACTGGGTACACAAAAAAGTTCGATATTTGGGTACCTCACGAACTCACTGAAATAAACCTAATGAACCGTGTTCTCATTTGTGATTCTTTATTACGACATAATGAAACCGAACCATTTTTGAATAAGCTGATAACTGGTGATGAAAAGTGGATCACGTACGACAAGAACGTGCGAAAAAGGTCGTGGTCAAAGGCCGGTCAGGCTTCACAGACTGTGGCGAAACCCGGGTTAACTCGCAACAAGGTGATGCTGTGTGTGTGGTGGGATTGGAAGGGCATTATTCATTATGAGCTGTTACCACCAGGCAGGACCATCGATTCTGAACTCTACTGCGAACAACTGATGAGATTAAAGCAAGAAGTTGAGAGAAAGCGGCCGGAATTAATTAACAGAAGGGGTGTGGTTTTTCATCATGATAACGCTAGACCTCACACATCTTTAGCCACTCAGCAAAAATTAAGAGAGCTTGGCTGGGAGGTGTTAATGCATCCGCCGTATAGTCCTGACCTTGTACCTTCAGATTTCAATCTGTTTCGGTCTCTTCAGAATTCTTTAGGCAGTGTTAGGTTAACATCACGAGAGGACTGCCAAAACCACTTGTCGCGGTATTTTGATCAGAAGTCCCAAAATTTCTATAGCAATGGGATCATGCCCCTACCTACAAGATGGCAAAAAATTATCAAACAAAATGGTACCTACATACTTTAGATAAATGTAAATAATGTATATTAAAAAATGTTTTGAATTTTCTTAAAAAATGCGAAGAAACTTTTTCCCCAACCTATTATGACAGTTTTGTTTTTTTCTTCATGATTTCATGAAATCGCTAGATTTGGGTTCAATTCTAACTTATGGAGTTGTATTGCTGATTCTAATGATTATAATTCTGTAAAGCCATATTAGTTACGGCCGCGAATCATATTTTAATCAACATACAACCTGACACTGACCTGCAAATTGCAAAAAACGTAAGAAAATTTGAATTTCGCGGGCTACCTTAGCGAATCCTCCTTAAGGACGCTGTTACAAATGGGTAGTCAAATCATTACTTTTTTACACAAAAGTATGTTTATTAAATAAAATGCTTTGCATTCTTAAAATGTTTTTTGACCAAATTGTTGATAGATGTGCATGGTACGATTCTGAACTAAAAATATAATTTTAGATAGATACAGTTTCTCAATAAATGTACCGGAGTGAACATTTTTACTTCGGTACATTTATTGAGATAATTTAGCGCGTTTTTATTTTGTTTTTTAGGTAGCGGTGCGGCGACGTACTTTAATGATGTTTTTTTAGTCTAGGAAAATTGAAAATGTGCGGAAAAAGTTCCCTAAATAAAGATTTTTCACTGAGAATAGTTGTGTATATCGAGAACTATAATGGTTCTAATCAATAGCTTAACCGATACCGCTGTACCGCGGAGGGCGTGACCTTTGGCGAAGGAGCGGCCTGTACTGTCCTCTGTCTCGCCGCGCACATACCTAAGGCGCGGTACAGCGGTATCGGTCAAAGAATTACTAATAAATGTAGAAGTGTTTTCTGCAGAATTATATGAGAAATTAAACCTAAATTGGCTTAAATCCTTATCTTTCTGAAATGTTGTCACTACTTTTCACAGCCTTTTTTAACAAAATATGTGTTATCATAGTTCTGGCAAATCCCTTCGGTCAGTACAGGCGTGACGTCGTATCTAAATTTTTAAATAAGTTAAGTTTTAATTCATTTTTTATTCTCCCCAGGCTTGCAGCGCAGTAGTAAACTCCCGCCTCCCCTCAGACGGGTCGGCACGGGCGCCCGAACTTCTCGCGCGCTACTGCGACGCGCTCCTGCGCAAGCGCGCCGGCGCAGACACCGACGTGGACGACAAACTAGCGGCTGCCATCGTGGTGTTCAAATATGTTGATGACAAGGACGTGTTCCAGAAGTACTATGCCCGGGCGCTCGCTCGCAGGCTCATACATCAACTCAGTGCTTCTATGGAACAGGTAGGAGACAATACGTAGTCAGCCAAAAACGACTTGTGAATGTCATTATGACGTCACAAAAACTTCTTGCGCTTGTTACTCTATCTGCAGTAGGATGACGCGACTGTGGCAATGCCCACCAGACATCACACCCGTCGGTTCGCAGAGTCCTCCGTTGTTAATGGAGGACCATTCCACTTATTTTTCCACCTTCAAAACATTTAGTACTCATGAATATAAAAAAAAATACAATATAAAGTGTGAGATCATGAACGCAGCTTTACTTTAAAGGTGCGTTCACATTACTCACTCGCACTAATATTGCTTTCTCTTTCTCACAAAATGTCTGCGGTTTAATGTGTGGCTCTGTGTTGAATAAACATCTATTAATAAATTAGAGAGTTTATTTGAGATACAACATAAATTATGTGCGCGTGTTTTGTATTTGTGTGCGTTTTTAAAATATTTCGGAATTGGTCCGATAGCAAAAGATTTTGCAAGAAACTATCTGGATGGGCGCATTATGAGTTGTTCACCAGACAACAGACTTAGGCCTCGTTTACGGAACGCGGGGCGTCAGGCGGCGCGGGGCGGACTGCGGGGCGTCAGGCGTTTCCTGCCTTTATGGCACGCACGCGGCGGCGCAAGCGGTGTTATTAAGTATATTATAAAGAAGTTAAACCGAAGAAACCCGCCGCGTCCGCCGCAGCTTCGCCCGTCGCTTCACCCGCCACATGCGACGCTACAATTCAAACAAAACGCTCTCATAGAACGCCCTATGTGAGATTTTAGTGCAGGCCGCGCCGCGCGACGCCCCGCGTGTCCGTAAACGAGGCCTTACGCTAAAGTGTTTGAGATACAGCAACCTTGGTACATACCATACAAAAAATTTGCCTCGATAAACGTTGAGTTGCACGAAGCCAACATAATTTAACGGAGACTTTAAAAACATGCCATCCCATACATTTTGTATCTAAAAGAAAGTGACAGCATCAATTTAAAGACTCCGTTAAACTAATATTGGTTTGAAACCAACATTAGTTTACATAAAATTAAATCAACAATTATCTAACACTCAGTACCTCAATCTGCCTAGCCTTTTCCCAACTATGTTGGCGTCGGCTTCCATTCTAACCGGATTCAGTTGAATACCAGTATTTTACATGGAGCGACCTATCTGACCTCCACAACCCATTAACTGCGTAATACGATACCCCTTGGTAAGGCTGGTTGTCAGACTTTCGGGCTTTTGACGACCCGTAACGACTGTCAAAGATCCACGAATGACAGCCGGGACCAACGGCTTAACGTGCTTTCCGAGGCACGGTGGAGTCTCGGTATGTAAATGTAAATATGGTCACCCATCCACGGACCAACCCCGGCAAGCGTAGCTTAACCTGATGGATCGACCCGTGCGGCTGTTACTACTTAGCCACGAGCTCCTCAGTAAGTATATATCAACTGATAATTATTTGTTTACCTGTCTGTGAAAACTTGTAATTGGCCATATTCGTGCCATTACCGAAATTATGCACTACTAGCTGTTGTTTGCGACTTCGTCTGCGATCCAGGATGAAAAGTAATGTCCTTCTCCAGGGACCTGGCTACCTATCTGTCAAATTTCATCCAGATCCGTTCAGCCGTTTCAGCGTGAAAGCGTAACAAGCATACAAACACAAAACAAACTCACGTTCGCATTTATAATATTACGAAGCCCGAGCTGCTTACGTAGTTCGCCGAACTTCGTATGCAGCTCGGGCTTCGTCGGACGACTGTTTGACAGACTGTGATTTTAGTCAGGACTGTGTTATATTTTTTGGAAAACTTACAGCGAATGGTTAGCTGTAAATAAAAAAAAATACTTCTTAATATCCTCTGAGCGAATAAAATTAAACAAATACAATTTCTTTCCAGGAAGAAGCAATGATAAACCGTCTGAAAGCGGCGTGCGGCTACGAGTTCACAAACAAGCTGCACAGGATGTTCACAGACGTGGCCGTGTCCGCGGACCTTAACGCAAAGTTCCAGCAACATCTGCGAGATAACAACCTCGCCACCAGCACCGGCTTCTTTATACAGGTTAACGATATAGTAGCAACAATAACATAACAACTAGCAACACAACAACAACTGGCTGTGTGTATGAGGGTGTGTGTGTATGTATGGGGGTGTGTGTGTATGTATGGGGGTGTGTGTTTGTTGTGTTCTTAATGCCATGTTTCAACTTCTGCGAGATAATTACCTCTCTACCACTACTGGCTTCTTTATACAGGTGAGCGATATGCAACAATAACAACAACTACTGGCTGTGTGTGTGTGTGTGTGTGTGTGTGTGTGTGTGTGTGTGTGTGTGTGTGGTGTGTGTGTGTGTGTGTATATATATATATGGAGGTGTCTGGTGTTTGTTTTTAACGCCAAGTTTCAACAAAATGTCCGAGATAATAACCTCGCAGTAGCACTTTGTTCTTTATATAGGTGAGTTAGTTGCGCAACAGTTAGACCACAGTGGTGCAATACTTGGGAAATAGTGGCGAAAGCAGTTTATTATATTATGATTTCTGTTATAAATTTAAAAAAACAATACTTAAGCTGAGCGTCCACTGGTCCGCACCGGCCGCAACGCACGCACGACACGCAACGGATTTTGGTTTGTTTGTATGAAAAAATGAAAATGCGGGCGGTACCGGAAGTGGACGTAGTGGAATTCATACAAAGCAAACCAAAATTCGTTGCGTGTGGTGCGTGCGTTGCGGCCGGTGCGGACCAGCGGACGCTCAGCTTAAGTATTGTCTTTTAAATTTATAACACAAATCTATTCTTGCTACCCTCGATCTACAAGACAATAAGTCACAATATTTTTTTTATGTTACCCCTCCAGGTTCTCCAAGCTGGCGCCTGGCCCCTGGGTGGCGCCATGGCCCCGCTGGCCCCGCCACTGCAGCTGGAGCGCCCGGCGCGACTGTTCGAGGCCTTCTACCGCGCCTCCTTCAGCGGCCGCCGCCTCGCCTGGCTGCACCACCTGTGCACCGGAGACCTGAGGACCAGATATACTCCCAGACTGTACCACATCAGTGCCACCACGCCACAGGTAACAGCATCAGATTCAAACTCAAAGCATTTATTTCAATTAAACGCAATTACAGGCAATTTATTGTCCAAAAAGTGCAGAGGGAGAAAAATAGGCAAGAAACTCCATGGGTACTCTTCCCCTTGAGTGGAAGGGTCTTCCACTCAAGGGGAAGAGTGCGAGTGGGGGGGGGGGAGTGTGTGGAGTGAGTGTAAGGGTGTGGGGAGTGAGTGTGTGGGTGTGTGTGCTTGTGCGGGGCGCACAGGTTCATAAGAAAAACTGTTCGAAGTCCACAGATATAAATAAAATATTGGTATTGGCATTTAGACTGGAAGCCGACCCCTACATAGTCGGAAAAGGGCTAGGCAGATGTTAAACGTAAAATACCATCACCCAATTGCGACCGCGGGCTTACAGTAGTTGTGAACCTAGTGAAGGAACGCTGACAGATTCATTTTGTATTCATTTCGTATAGTGCAGCAATCGGCGACTTAGTTCGCCCGTAACCACCGCTCGCTATAGACGCGCTAACTATCCACATAAGCACAGAGGCTGGCACGTCAAGCTACCCCAATCTGTCAAATTTTCCCAATTGAATATGAACCTTATTCCTTTTTAGTAAAGTTGTAAATCTATCAAAGAATTTTGACATATTGGGTAGCTTGATGTGCTAGCCTGTGTACATCTATTGTAATACGTTTCGTGAGTAAAATAAATATCTAAAATTTACTTCAAGTATTTAATTTCTCTCCGTACACTCACCTGTCACACCTAGCACCTTATACACACTGACACTCAAAATTATGAAATTCGGTTGACATTCGAGCACACGTTGACATGAACCTATGCGGTATCATGCGACACTCAAGTGGTATCAAAATATTCGTTATATCATGTTGAAATTATACATGTGAGAACGATTTAAAAAGACGTGCACATTAAAATCGTCCATAGTAAAATGGCACCCAACATTTTCTACTTAGCCTTTACCCAATTACGTTGGGGTCGGCTTCTAGTCTAACCGGCATCCGGTTAGACTTAGCTGAACACCAGTATTTTACATGGAGCGTCTACCGGACCTCCACAACCCAGTTACTGGATAACATGATACCACGCGGTAAGACTGGTTGTCAGGTTTTCAGGCCTGGATTATTATTTGACTCTAATTTTCGCCATCGTTACCCATAAAGAAATGGACGTGTTGCTGGGAAGTTTGTTGCGCTACTTTTTCATAGCTGAAACACTAGGAAGTTGGAATAACCGCGAATGCTCGACCACTTTTTAAATTTCACTGAATAAGTTACTGTATTAATATTGACTTTAAGTATAAATTGCGTCGAATTTTAAAATTTGTTTTATTTTTTATTGAGTATCCGCCGTTTGATGTAAACTGACCCTAATGGTATTATATTTAGTTTATTTAAACAGACTTAGTTTTATTTTGATGTTTTGTTGTTGTTTTGATGATAAAGCATGTTCTGCTTTGTTACCAGTGCGCCCTCCTGCTAAGCTTCGAGACAGTGGACGTGTGGAACGCGCGCGAGTTGCGCGACTCGCTGCAGCTGACCGGCGACGCCTGGCACAGGCATCTGCGGCCGCTGCTTGATGCTGGTACGTCATAATATTGCTTTATCCCCTTTTAGGTGGACCGATAACTTGGTGATGGTCGAGAGAATCAGCTGTATGCGGGAAGCACAGGACCAAACTCAAACTCAAAGCATTTATTTCAAATAAACCCAACTCAACTTCAAATCAACCAAGGGTGGTGAAGAGATTAGATGGCAGGTGCTCAGTATGAGCAATTAATACAAACATTAAATGAGAGGAATACTTATATAAAGAACACTAAAAATATATCTTAATTAATTATAAATAGACTTTATACAAGCACATAAATAGGCAGGCACTTTTGAATTGTCAATGGGTCGGTCAGTCAGAAAGTTGAAGCTAGTTGTCCATTCCAAAGCGTAGTAGATCCCTATGGAGAAGAACGGGCAAGAAACTCCACGGACACTCTTTGTCCAAGCGCAACAGCGAATGTTATTTAGTAGCCTATACATAGCTATTGATATCTACCTATGCATGTGTTTACAGTCCACATTGCTTTAAATTAGCTAGTGAGAAATAAACCGTCAAACAGTCCACACGAAGTTTTATTCAGTAGTGACCACAAGCAATAATCAACCTTATCGTCGTGAACATTTGGTCCTAATTCGAGCGGATGTTTGCCGCTAACCAGCTGTGGACGGGCGCGTCGCGAGAACAATAGAAAGCGATAAGGATTCTTTAGAAGATTTTTATTGCCAATATTAGTGAATGCAAAACTGTTGTGAACTCGTGATTTCTATGAGCAGTATTAAAAACACGAACATAACTAAGTACTTATATTATTCTGTGAGTGATCGGATTACGATACGAGTCAACGAGTGTTTTAAACGACAAATAAGTGCCTAGTTAATAACAAGTGCAACTGTGCAACATACCCACTTCGTGAGGACATTGTGAACATTATTATTCTATTGACGAAATCTGTTGACTATTCAAGTTTTATCGTTGTGTGAAGCATATTATAGTGAATATTACCATGGAAGAACTTCTGGTTTATCAATATGAACTATTAGAAAACTTAAAGAATGCAGAAAAGAACTTTAAAAAGTCACCAAAAGACAGGATTAGGAAACCATACTTGGAAACGAGGCTAGAACTGCTAGAAGAGCTTTGGAAGAATTTTAAGGACGGACACAAAGACATTATTATGAGTTTATCTACAGATGAAGAAAGGAAAAATCCGTACTTTAAAGACAAGACATACGATATATTTCAAGAATTGTATGTACTATATAAGTCAGCTATAAAGGAAGCTCTTCAGCCGTTTCTAGATTCAACGGTTCAAGCTTCAGTACTTAGTGTTGCTGAAGGTCAAAGGTCATCAGACAGTAACGAAATTCAATTACCAAAAATTAAAATACCTACCTTCAGCGGCAAGTATGAGGAATGGCAGACGTTTTATGACCTGTTTTCTTCTTTGATTCATAAAAATATGAAATTGTCGCCAGTACAGAAGCTACATTATTTAAAAAGCAGCTTATCAGGAGAACCAGAAGTAATATTGCGCAACTTTACGACAACAGATGCGAATTATGATGACGCCTGGGAAGAATTAGTGAAACGTTATAACAACAAGAGGTTTAATTGTAACGCAATTTTGAGAGTACTTTTTACACAAAAATCTGTACATACTGAGTCTGCGGGTTCGATTAAGCACCTGGTAGATACAACTTCAACCTGTTTGAAAGCCTTGAAAAATTTAGGTGTTGAGTCTGACAAATGGGACATGATCATCAACTACTTAGTTGTGTCCAAGCTGGATCCAGAATCAATGAAGCAGTGGGAACAACAACTTAGTACGAACAATTGCGACCTACCCACTTGGCAAAATTTGAGAGATTTTCTGGAGTCAAGGTTTAGATCGCTGGAAATGATCGAAAGTAATAAAATAAAATCTTCGCCATCGAAAGCAGCAGTTAAACATAAGGCTTTTCATTCTAATGTCAACAAGGATGGAAAAGAATACGATATTAAGTGTGCAATTTGTAACAGCGAACACTATATCTACCACTGCAAAACATTCGCCGATATGTCTACCAAAGAAAAACAGGAGTACGTTCAGAAGAATAAACTGTGTTTCAACTGCCTTGCGCCATCACACTCGGTGAAGAAATGTCGACAGTCAGCGTGCTGCAAAAGGTGTGGAAGGCGACATCACTCCCTTCTCCACTTCGAGAGAGAGCAAAATACGGATAAGTCAAAGGAAGAAGGAAACACGGCTACAGGTACCGTTAGTGAAGAGTTGAGAGGTAAGTCCACTCCTTCTTCAAGTGATGCTATTGTTTCTTGTCATTGTGAGCATATACAAACAAATTCTGTGTTATTAGCTACGGCTAGAGTGTTAGTAAGTAGCAAGAACGGTTGCAAACATATCATTAGGGCCTTGTTAGACCAGGGGTCGCAAGCGTCATTTATATCGGAGGCGACCGTTCAGTTATTAAACCTTAAACGTGAATCAGTGAGTGGTTGGGTGTCCGGTGTGGGAGAGGGGCAAACCACCAACCATTAATCTTAAATTACCTGATTGGTCCAAGCTTAAGGAACTGGAGTTGGCTGATCCAGGTTTTACAACACCAGGTAGAATAGATATTCTACTTGGAGCTGAGGTTTACGGTGACGTTTTTTTTAGACGACGGCGTTATTAAGCACCCCAAGGGAAATAGAAAAGGAACCGAATAGCATACGAAAGATATTTTCCAAGGAAGAAAAAAGGTGCGAAGAATATTATGAAGCTACAACAGTTAGAGACGAAGAAGGAAGATTCGTGGTAAGGTTACCGTTTCAAACTGAAGATCCGAAATGTCAATATGGTGGGTCAAGAGAAGTAGCAGCTAAAAGATTTAATTTTTTAGAGAAAAAGTTGTCAAAAGATTCTAAGCTTCGGGAAGAATACCATAAAGTTATGGAGGAATATATAAATCTAAATCATATGGTACAAGTTAATTCTTCAGAGATTGATAACCCAAAGGCTGTATATCTTCCTCACCACGCCGTAGTTCGAGAAGATAAGACTACCACAAAGCTTCGTGTAGTCTTCGACGCTTCGTGCAAAGGTTCTAATAATATTTCGTTAAATGGCGACTTATGTGTTGGTCCTCAGCTACAGCAGGAATTACGTCATACATTAATGAGATGGAGAACACACAAAATCTGTATTACAGCAGACATCATTAAAATGTACAGAATGGTTCGTGTAGCGGAAGAGGATACGGACTACCAGAGATTATTATGGAGGTCTGCACCTCATGAGCCAATAAAGCACTTTAAACTTTTGAGGTTGACCTTCGGTACAGCATGTGCACCGTACCTTGCTGTAAAATCACTTCAGACGCTTGCCAACATTGAGAGGTTAAAGTATCCTACTGCTGCAAATGTTACTGAAACTGATTACTATATGGACGATCTCCTCACAGGTTGTGAGACAGAGAAAGAAGCTGTCAATATCTATAACGAGATGAACAACCTCATGAACTCAGGAGGATTTCAACTACAAAAATGGAGCAGTAATAGTGAGGTTTTGTTACAGTACATTGGAGAAAATAAGCGGGATGATAACGAGTTGCCATTTAAGATCAATAGCATTGTTAAAGTATTAGGTTTGAGCTGGAACAGAGAAGCTGACACGTTTGAATATACTGTCAACCTGCCAGAACCTAAGCTGCCCATAACTAAACGCAATATTCTTTCCGAAATAGCTAAACTATATGATCCTTTGGGATGGATAGCTCCTGTTGTGGTAATAGCTAAGATGATCATGCAGAAATTGTGGAAGACAGGTCTATATTGGGATGAGCCTATTGATGGTGCTTTACAAGCAGAGTGGTTACGATATCGAGAGAACTTGACGCACATTAAAGGCCTAAGTATACCACGATGGTTGTACTATACACATGAATCAAGGGTTGAGTTGCATGTCTTCGCAGACGCATCACAAGCCGCATACGGAGCAGCAGTGTACATGCGAGTCGTTAGTAAAGAGCGAGTTTACGTAAGCCTAATATCCTCAAAAACAAAAGTGGCTCCAATCGAGAAGCAAGTTTCCATCCCTAGACTGGAACTTTGTGGTGCCGTATTGGCAGCCAAACTAATGTCGGAGACATCTCAAGTGTTGGGTGTACCTAAAGATAGCTTATTTGCGTGGACCGATTCAACTATTGTTTTGGCTTGGTTGAGAGGTGGACCAAGCCGTTGGAGCACATTCGTGAGCAACCGAGTGTCAGACATACTAAACATTGTAGATTATGAGCAGTGGGGGCACGTGTCTACAGATACGAACCCAGCTGACTGTGCGTCACGGGGCTTACAGGGTCCAGAGTTGTTAAACCATTCAATACGGTGGAATGGTCCGGTTTGGTTGTCTTACTTAAACATAAGTATTAGTGCTCCTAATATCGAAGATACACAAGAAGAAGAACGTGTGAGATCTTTGGCTGCTATGAGTAATATTAATGATGAATTTATTTGGACTAGGTATTCTACTTTATCAAAAATGTTGAGAGTCATTTCATATTGCAGACGATTTATTAATTTTAAATTACCTAAAGATAAACGTGAATGTTTTTCTAAGTTAATTACGCCAAGAGAAATAAAGGAAACTTTAAACAATTGTATTAAACAAGTCCAAGCTAATGATTTCAAAGAGGAGATAAAACAATTAAATTCGCAAGGCTATGTACCTAAATCAAGAAAGCTTCGCAATCTTTGTCCCATTATTGATAATAACGGGATTGTAAGAGTTGGCGGGCGCATCCAAAAATCTGAAACAGCCTATGATATTCAGCACCCAATAATTTTGCCTGCTACGAGCCATCTTAGCAAACTAATAATTCAGGATGCTCATCATAGGACATTGCATGGTGGTCCTCAAGGAATGCTTAATTATTTAAGAACAAAATACTGGATTATACGAGCCAAAGATCTAACAAAGAAAACTTATCGAGAATGTGTTACGTGTATTAGGTATTCAAAACAGAATACCAGACAACTAATGGGGCAGCTGCCGGAAGTGCGAGTAAAACCGGACAGAGCCTTTAAATCAGCTGGTGTGGACTACGCAGGTCCCATCAACATTCGTTTTTCACCGGGTAGAGGAGCTAAATCGTACAAGGGCTACATATGTTTGTTTGTCTGCATGATAACGCGTGCCATACATCTGGAAGCTGTCACTGACATGACTGCGAAGGGGTTCATCGCAGCATTCCGGCGATTCACCTCGAGGCGAGGTCATTGTTGCGATATTTATAGTGACAATGGCACTAATTTCGTTGGAGCAGACAAGCAACTCAGAGACATGTTTAACAGTGCCAAATCTTCGTTTTCTGGTGAAGTGGCAGAGTTGTTAGTCCTGGAACGTACTACATGGCACTTCATACCCCCTCATGCACCCAATTTCGGGGGTTTATGGGAGGCTGGAGTGCGCAGCACAAAAACTCACCTTAAAAAAGTAATTGGCGATGCTACCCTCACTTACGAGGAACTAGCCACAGTATTGGCGCAAGTCGAAGCGTGTTTGAATTCCCGACCCATAACTGTGCTAAGTGATGACCCTAATGACCCTCTTCCACTAACACCGGGCCACTTTCTGATTGGCGAGCCTTTGTTAAACTTAACTGATGAAAACTATACAAATTGTAATATTTCTAGTTTAGATAGATGGCGACTAACACAGAAAATGGTCAGCGATTTCTGGAACAGATGGTACAAAGAGTACCTCGTAAGTTTGAACCAAAGATATAAGTGGAATACCAAAACCACTGAGCCAGAAATCGATGACGTAGTAATTTTAAAGGAAGACAATATTCCTCCAAGTAAATGGATATTGGGCAAAATAATTAAAAAACATGTGGGCCCTGATGGAATTACTCGTGTAGTCTCAGTTAAATGTAAAAACAATGTGTATAAACGACCTACGAGTAAATTATGTATCCTACCTAAACAAACATCTTAGTCATAAGCCTAATTATTAATTTTAACCTATTCATTACGTACTCTGTTAACATATAGCGTTGCATACTTACCATTGTTTCATCCTATGTACACTTACTTTATGTATACCTATGTTGTACCTACTTACATACCTACTATTTCTAGTTGCGTAGCATATCGGTGACGTACCTACCTATGTACCTAGACCTAAGACATTATCCATATTAATACTTACCTATTTACGTTTAGAATACATACTTACGTTTAGTTAGATACTTACCTTTCATAATCCTTTATCTTTATAATATGAGAGTTGTAGCTTATAGTGACGAAAGTTAATTTTATTTGTTTCTGATTTCGTTGTTGTTCAATTATTAACATCGTGTAGTATTTTATTTCTATTGTTTTGATTTTTTTATTGAAAGGATAGATCCTTTGGCGGGCGGTATGTCCAAGCGCAACAGCGAATGTTATTTAGTAGCCTATACATAGCTATTGATATCTACCTATGCATGTGTTTACAGTCCACATTGCTTTAAATTAGCTAGTGAGAAATAAACCGTCAAACAGTCCACACGAAGTTTTATTCAGTAGTGACCACAAGCAATAATCAACCTTATCGTCGTGAACACTCTTTTAAATCATAATATTTTTACAAAATATTGGTTACATCGTTCATGTTGAAAATATACATGTGAGAACAATGTAGAAAGACGTGCACGTTAAAAAGCGTCCGTAATAAAAAGATAAAAACTAAAACAACTAAATTAAATATTAAAATTAAAAATAAGCCATGGCAGCTAAGAGACGACCAGTCCCAACTGACGGCGCCCGTTCACGAACATGACGCATGATGATGAAAGAGAAGGGAGTGAATGATAGCGTGACGGTTGACAGGGGAGAATGGAGAAGAAAACGTGTGCGCCGACCCCAAGTAATATGGGATAGGGGCAGGAAGATGATGGTGATATTTCGGAAGTCTGTGTCTAGTTAAATGTATTTTCGTTTTTTGCCACCGACTTCCGAAATTAAAGTTATTTTTCACTTTGTAGTGTTGTTTTTGGAAGTCGGTTGTATTTTTTTGTAAAAAAGTTTTTATTTTTCACTTTTTAGTTGTGGTACCTACCCCACACAAATTCTAATACCACTAACTGCAAAACAAACTGGAACATCATCCATATAAAAGTGGGGAATAAATACGTATTATTAAAGCTAATTCAAAAACTACCAAAGCAAAGTTAATCAATTTTGACCCCTCTCGAATAAAACAAAAAAAATCCAAATCGGTCTAGCCATCTTCGAGTAATTGGGGAACTCCTCCTTTTTGAAGTCGGTTAAAAAATAGCTTATATCACCCATAAACTATTTCTATCCGATCAGTTGTTCCGTGTCTGCGTAATAGAACCAAAAAACACATTAAACATTTATAATGCTAGCTTTTGCTCGCTGCTTTGATCTCGTGTGGGGATTTATGTAGCCTGTGTCACTTCTTTGGGCCATGAGGTATTGTGTAAGGGAGCGTTCATTAATTACGTGAGATGATTTTGGCGATTTTTCGACCCCCAACCCTTGGTGAGATGTCGTGAGATTTGGCCCGACCCTCCCCCCTAATTTCACGTGTGATGTTTCAAAATGCGTATTTTTAGTGTAAATACGTTAATCTGTGTTTGATTACGTTGGATTTATTAATATAATTTGCTTAATTATTTTTTTTTTTTAATTAAGTACCCAGTTTCCTAGCAATTTTACCGATCCTTGCGAAAAAAAATTACGTGATATTTGGCGAGACTCCCCCTCTACCCCATGTGAGATTGGATGACATTCGGCTCGACCTCCTCCCCGCCTCAATGAACGCCCACTAATACAAGCATGATGTTTTTCAGATTTGAGAGACTTACATTTCGTCATAGCACTAATAAATCGGATCGGGAAAATGGCGTCCGAAACTTTTTTGTTTGAAAATACCGTAACCATCCCTACATTTTGGTGAATAATTGTTTTTACAGGCCTCCTAACGGCGACGGGTGAAGTGGGCTCGGAAACTGAAGACGACACTTCGGCCGACGCGACCATCGCGCTCAACCTCGCCTTCAGCTGTAAGCGCACCAAAGTGCGCCTCACATGCGCCAACGCACCCAACCACCCAGGTACGTAAGCATAACCATAATACACACACATCACACGCGACCCTACCCTAACATAGTTGGGAAAAGGCTAGGCAGTTGATTGATTGTCCGTTCTGGCGTAACGACGATACACACGATACGCGACGAATCTTCCCTCAGATGTGTGACCACCCTAACAATGAGAAATAATGAGTTTTAAAAGTCGTTCTTGTTTTGTTTTATCATTATTCGTTAAGTCCGCAGTGTTTGTGAAGATTCAACAACTAAATATATTCGACCCTGTATACTACTTCGTTCTCCCACAGTATCACAATGACATTATACACTAGTAGCTGCGCCCCGCGGTTTCACCCGCGTAGGCCGGGATAAAAAGTAGCCTATGTGTTAATCCAGGGTATAAGCAATCTAGATACCAAATTTCATCCAAATCGGTCCAACCGTTTTGAGCGTGAAGAAGTAACAAACATACAAACACAAACTTTCGCCTTTACAATATTATACCTCACGTCAAATAAATCTGAATTAAAGATCATTGACCCACATACATTTATTCAAATACTAGAGGGGCTCGTGGCTAAGTAATAACAGCCGCACGGGTCGATCCATCAGGTTAAGCTACGCTTGCCGGGGTTGGTCCGTGGATGGGTGACCAACTTTACATACCGAGACTCCTCCGTGCCTCGGAAAGCACGTTAAGCCGTTGGTCCCGGCTGTCATTCGTGGATCTTTGACAGTCGTTACGGGTCGTCAGAAGCCCGAATGTCTGACAATCAGTCTTACCAAGGGGTATTGTATTACCCAGTTAATGGGTTGTGGAGGTCAGATAGGCAGTCGCTCCATGTAAAATAATGGTATTCAGCTGCATCCGGTTAGACTGGAAGCCGACCCCAACATAGTTGGGAAAAGGCTAGGCAGATTGAGATTGACATTTATTCAAATACGTATTTCCGAAAACAGAAATAATGACATAAACTTGTCCCGAAACGACCTTTATCGTGATCTTTGACTTTTTCTAGTAAAATGACCTACGCAGAGAAATTAAGGAAAGAGCAATGAACTTTATTTCAGATTTAAGTGGCGGCCACTATAGTATGATATAGTGTAATTTATGTGCTTTCGGAAAAGTATATACCCTCTTATTATTAAACGATACCCAAACTTTAAGACACGCTTAAACTGAAATCAACTTAAATTCAACGTGAATAAAGTTGATATTAGTTTAAGTGACTTGACGTAAGTTAACGTTCACAGGCGGTACAGGCTCCAGCAATAACGGCACGGCGGCGGAAACCGGCGAGACGGCTGCGCACTGCGACGACGATCGCAAGATGTACCTACAGGCTGCTATCGTGCGCATTATGAAGCAGAGGAAGGTGAGACATAGAACTATACAATAACGGCACGGCGGCGGACACCGGCGAGACGGCCGCGCACTGCGACGACGATCGCAGAATGTACCTACAGGCTGCTATCGTGCGCATTATGAAGCAGAGGAAGGTGAGACATAGAACTATACAATAACGGCACGGCGGCGAGCACCGGCAGACGGCCGCGCACTGCGATGACGATCGCAAGATGTACCTACAGGCTGCTATCGTGCGCATTATGAAGCAAAGGAAGGTGAGACATAGAACTATACAATAACGGCACGGCGGCGGACACCGGCGAGCCGGCCGCGCACTGCGACGACGATCGCAAGATGTACCTACAGGCTGTTATCGTGCGCATTATGAAGCAGAGGAAGGTGCGACATAGAACTATACAATAACGGCACGGCGGCGGGCACCGTCAGACGGCCGCGCACTGCGACGACGATCGCAAGATGTACCTACAGGCTGCTATCGTGCGCATTATGAAGCAGAGGAAGGTGAGACATAGAACTATACAATAACGGCACGGCGGCGGACACCGGCGAGCCGGCCGCGCACTGCGACGACGATCGCAAGATGTACCTACAGGCTGCTATCGTGCGCATTATGAAGCAAAGGAAGGTGAGACATAGAACTATACAATAACGGCACGGCGGCGAACACCGGCAGACGGCCACGCACTGCGACGACGATCGCAAGATGTACCTACAGGCTGCTATTGTGCGCATTATGAAGCAGAGGAAGGTGAGACATAGATCTATACAATAACGGCGCGGCGGCGGGCACCGGCAGACGGCCGCGCACTGCGACGACGATCGCAAGATGTACCTACAGGCTGCTATCGTGCGCATTATGAAGCAGAGGAAGGTGAGACATAGATCTATACAATAACGGCGCGGCGGCGGGCACCGGCAGACGGCCGCGCACTGCGACGACGATCGCAAGATGTACCTACAGGCTGCTGACCCATTGACCGATTCCTGCAATAAAAACCCGTGTCTTAGTTCCTTATTGCCTGATTTTTTAGGACATAATCAATAGCCTAATACAACGTGTCGTTTTGCATCTTCGTCAAATTTAAGGGTGTGGTATAGGCAATCAAACCGAACAACTTTTTTCATGGCAACAACATCGTAATCGCGAAAAAATAATCAGCCGTCCCATATATTAGGTTGGGGAAAAAGTCTTTTCGCATTATAGTATGTATGAACTTAAAATAAAATCTCTTTGGCTATACTATTTGTATCTTGCTGGTTTTGGTATCATTGAAAGTTTAAATTTTAAAGAACATAATTCCAAATTCAAATTAGGAAAATATGTGAATTTTATTTGTTTTTCGTACTGTCAAGATGAGTGAATCTAATGAAGAAATTCGATACATTTTAAAATTTTACTACAAAAAAGGTAAAAATGCAACGCAAGCCGCGAAAAAAAATTGCGATGTTTATGGACCCAGTGCAGTGTCTGTGGGAGTAGCACAAATTTGGTTTAAGCGTTTTCAATCCGGAAATTTTGATGTCAAAGATGCACGTCGCTCTGGCCGCCCTATTACGGATAAAATGGATGCCATTTTTGAAAAAGTGGAGCAAGATCGGCATATCAGTAGTTACGACGTAGCTGAAGAACTGGGAATTGACCACAAAACAGTTTTGGCGCATTTCAAAAAAACTGGGTACACAAAAAAGCTCGATATTTGGGTACCTCACGAGCTCACTGAAAGAAACCTAATGAACCGTGTACTCATTTGTGATTCTTCATTACGACGTAATGAAACCGAACCATTTTTGAAGAAGCTGATAACTGGTGAGGAAAAGTGGATCACGTACGACAAGAACGTGCGAAAAAGGTCGTGGTCGAAGGCCGGTCAGGCTTCACAGACTGTGGCGAAACCCGGGTTAACTCGCAACAAGGTGATGCTGTGTGTGTGGTGGGATTGGAAGGGCATTATTCATTATGAGCTGTTACCACCAGGCAGGACCATCGATTCTGAACTCTTCTGCGAACAACTGATGAGATTAAAGCAAGAAGTTGAGAGAAAGCGACCGGAATTAATCAACAGAAGAGGTGTGGTTTTTCATCATGATAACGCTAGACCTCACACATCTTTAGCCACTCAGCAAAAATTAAGAGAGTTTGGCTGGGAGGTGTTAATGCATCCGCCGTATAGTCCTGACCTTGCACCTTCAGATTTCCACCTGTTTCGGTCTCTTCAGAATTCTTTAGGCAGTGTCAGGTTAACATCACGAGAGGACTGCCAAAACCACTTGTCGCGGTATTTTGATCAGAAGTCCCAAAATTTCTATAGCAATGGGATCATGTCCCTACCTACAAGATGGCAAAAAGTTATCGAACAAAATGGTACCTACATACTTTAGATAAATGTAAATAATGTAAACTAAAAAATGTTTTGAATTTTCTTAAAAAATGCGAAGAAACTTTTTCCCCAACCTATTATTTCCGTCGAGTAGGTTGCTAATTTTGGTTGATAATTTTTTCGCGATTACGATGTTGGTCCCACGGAGAAAGTTGTTCGTTTTGATGTTCTGTATCACACCCTGTTTGACGAGGATGCAAAACGACACGTTGTATATGCATGCGCTGTATACATGCTTGCCAACATTTTTTTTACTTTTAAAATTTGTCAACGATGTGAGTAGAAGAGTACCTAAAACAAGATATGAATTTTAGTATCATTCAAACTGCTTAACAATTAAATACCCTGATAGTATCTGCTAGTAGTCTTTTAAAATTTGCCTTTTCTCTCTCCAGGTACTCCGCCACACCGAACTGATACAAGAGGTGGTATCTCAAGCGCGCGGCTCGTTCGCGCCCTCTGTCGCCATGATCAAGAAGTGCATAGAGGCGCTCATAGACAAACAGTACCTGGAACGGGCCCCGGCCGCGCTGGACACCTACTCTTACCTCGCGTAGACAAGGTGAGTGGGGCCACTGTGGCGAGACTGTGGCGTGACTGTGGCGCAGCTGTTGCGCTGTTTTGTATTTGGCAATTGCGGGCTGAATTCTCCTATTAAACGCTATCGGTAACATGTGTCAGACGTCAGCGTTTAACGCTGCAGTGGGCGTTTTTAAGAGACAACATCAGTATAGCCGACTTGGTAATTGATATAATACCCTAATATAAGCCACACACGTTACAATATACAATTGCGCAAAATTGGACTTGATTAAGTATACATTCACGTGTGTGGGATGAATTAGCACAAGTAGCCGAGCCGTTCGGTGTCACGCAGATTTGTGCAAGTATATCGTAATGTGTTTGCCTGCCATAAGGTTGAATGTCACTTGTACGTCATATGACAAGGTGTTTGTTGAGAGATGACATTGACAGGGGGGGCTGCTGCGTAGTTGTTAAACATATGTCCAATGAGGAATAAAACTGCCAAATTAGTTCCGCGTAGATGGCGCTAAGTGTTTGTTAATGGAGTTCCTTGTTGAAAACTTTGCCGCGAGATGGCGCTAAGTGTGTTTTCTTGTCACCGATTGGTCGCTTTGTCTTCAAGATGACTTTGACAAGTGACAAACACACAGAGCGCTCTCTTGTGAAATGTCACTTCAAATTGTATTCTAAAACAAAATGGCGGCGTTAGTTCTGATTTTAGCAACGCGCCACAATGACGTTGTAGCGCTTATGTGACAATTAAATAGTATCAACCTTAGTAAAAATTCAATTTACTGGGAATTGTTGTCAAAGGTGGTAAAAAAATTACAAGGCCAACTATACATACACATACTTAGATTAATCAAACACTAGATACGACATCGACGCAACAAAAAAAACGTGTGCAGTCAGGAACCAAGTTCCTTACGCCATACTCGCTTATCCTTATTTAATAGAAAGAGACAAAGTAGCATGGAGGGGGCATAATGTTTTTTCGTTACGTGACGATTTCTACCAGTCAACTCCTACCGCAAAGCCACCTTGAAGAACTTCGTTCGAAAACTTAAAAATATCGTAAGAGCAATGTCGAGAGTCGCGCGTGGGTTCACTGTCGATTTTGTTTTAGAAATTGTGTCGTAACGTAATAAAAATATGGTTAGATTTTGAGAACAGAGGGGCAATTCCCGTATTTTTAACAACGTTCGCAATCTCATCTCAGTCTCAATCTGTCAAAAATTGTATAGCGTTACCTACATTTTTGACATTTGAGTGTCGCTAGCATGAGATTGCGACTTGAATTTGAACGTTTTTAGGTACGAGAATTGGCCTTCTGGTTGTTGTTCCTACGCAAAAAAAAAAACAACCGAATTGAGAACCTCCTCCTTTTTTTTGAAGTCGGTTAAAAATATGTATAGCTATGTTTGTAGAAGATAGTATTTATGGATGCTTTTAGAGTATGAATTTGAACGTGATGTTGTGTTTAAATTTGTTTAATCTAAGTTCACATGGCAAACTTGACGCGGCGTCCTGCAAGACGCTGAATATGACCGACGATGTTTAAAGGAGACTTCACCCTGTAGGTTTTTGTGGAATACTTATTTATGACGCGCAATATGACCCGATGTAGCGCAATGTTGCTCAGTGTGGCGCAACGTTGTCGGCCACTCTAATGCAACACATTGTGTACAGATACCGGCCGTAAATATTGCACATGGATTGAAAAGCACACGAACCAAGTACCGTAATATACAACATTAGTTTTAGTATATGCGAAACCCGAAACACGTGTCTAGTATTTTTATGTAAAGAATCTATTAACAAAATTTCAAAACTGTATCATGAAAAATCACAAAGTTATAAGCTTGTTATGTTACCTGGTTGTCCGTACAAAAACATGATCACCACGCGGCACCCGCTGTGCGCCCGTGCCTAGTGCCGCTATGACCTGCAGTGACTTGTGTTTATCGCTCGGTGTCGATATTGTAACCTTTTTTAAAGATTTTTGGGGCAAAATATAACACGGTATAAAAATTATTGGAATCGATTCAGTTATTTATTCTGAACAAACTATATTCAGGTTTCGCATATACTAAAAATAATGTTGTATATGACACATCGAACATTAGAAAAACAAAGCCCAACATTTTCTAAATATACCACATGCGTAAAAATGTGTGTAAAATATTTACGGCCGGTTACTGAACTAGTAAATTCGAGGTTTTGTGTGATATTTACTTGTAATATTCTTAATAAACAAACTCTCGAATCACTGGATTAGATATACTATTTAATAATCATGATTGTGGCTCTCGTTCTAACGCTTTATAGCATGGAGTTCAATCTGTATTTGTGTACAATAAGTTGCTTCTAGAATTCAAAAGCGTATACAGTATAAACTTATGTAAAAACAAATTAAAGACATATTTATACATAGTATAGATGAGTTTAGGTGACAAACGACAGCCACAATAAAATGATTTGTGAATTATTAGTTGTTTTGTTTATATACTGATTAATTTTTTAAAAAATGCAATGTTTTTAATTTTGAATTACTGATAATAATTATTATAATGGAATTAGTGATAAATTTTAAATGCGTAATGTTTTTTTTTTAAATAATATGATTGTGAAGTTTTATTTTTATTTATCATCACTGTAATTTGGCGCTATCTCACTCGTTATCATCGTAAACTTTAGCGTACCGACATTTAACTGCCGACAATTACGCGACGGAAATTCTGCATGTCCTTGTATAATTATATAACCGAACTTTCTTCGCGTAATTTCGGCTACTGTGTTGCTAGTAGCTACACTTAGAGAGCCATGAAACCTGCCTACCCCTTCGGGAAATGCAAGCATGATGTTATGTTTATAAATAAAGTTGGTACAAGTAAATATCGTACTAATTCGGTTACAATAAGGTAGATGTTACTGTAAAATCTTCCAATTTTATAAACTCACTAGGATACCTTTTGGTCGTTGTCAGCCATTGTTTTTTTTTTAACTATATGCTCTTGAAATAAAATTAGATATTTAAATAAACCTTTTTTACAGTGCGTTCAAGCGATTTTGACTTCTATTACGTTGGTGCCATGACAAATGGCCGCTGCAGTAAACAGTTACTTTTTGTTTTTAATGCCATCTTAATGCCTACGGAATAGAAGTCAAAATCGGTTTTGAACGGACTGTAAAAAGGGTTTGTTTAAATGTCGTAATCATTTTACAAATGGACTATAGTTAGCCCCACGACTTCCTTTGTATATAATTTTGTGATGAATGCCTGTATGACTTTTGTGCCCGGTTGATGGCAATAGGCTCGCCTCCTATTAATGGGGCTTAAAAATAACTGGCGAAATCTGGGTGTATTGCAATCTAAACTTGTGGGATAATCAATCTTATGTTGATTGGAAGAAAGTTTATTATTCTTCGCTATGTCCCACTACAGGGCAAAGGCATTAAGCGTGAGCATTGATCACCACGCTTGCTCATAGGTGTAGGTTTCAGACTTATGTCAGGTTTCCTCACGATGTTTTCCTTCACTATTACATCACCCAATTTACCTAGTGAAACTCCGCAGACGTGATGGTCATCAAAACTTGATGAAACAAAAAAATAATAATTTGATGATGTTTTTTTAAAAATGTCAGTTTAAAAATCAGTTTTTTTTTTTGTGTAAACTTCACAGAGGTGATGGATATCAATATCTCAAAACAATGAAGCAGATTTTATCAACTCACACTTCAAGTAACCCCAAAAAAATCATAATATTTTTATTTATTTATTTTTCGTGTTTAGATATACACATCAGGTCCGGGGAGTTTCGCTAGCTAATTTAATTTGTCCCTGTATAATAGATTTATGGATTTGTTTGACTAAAATGGTTGACAACGACTGTAGACAACATGCAACTATTATTGTAACATTATGAGTACTGTAACAATTAAAATATTTGCATTTCAGTACAATTTTGCAGCTCATTAACTAATAAAAATGTACTAAAGTGCAAACGTAACTAAACTGTAACCTCTCTAATCTAAGAATACACATGCTTCCAAATTTCGAACTCTAAAACTGTAACTGTACAGTTGATTTTACATTGTAGCATGTCTAAAATAGTTTGTCATACAAAATTGAACGCTATAGAAATAAAGTTAACTTTGATATTGGTGCCGATTCTGTTGTGCACAAACTAAACTTAATTTAGGCTATTGCTAACTTTTTCTCTCTATTATGACAAGAAAGGGACGGAAGTAAATTAGAGCTGTCAAATTAGTTAGAACTAATTTTTCCATAGACATTTAGACGACACGTAAAAACAGGTCGACTAAAAAACACGGTGAAGCGCAAGGCGTGAACTAGTTTGACATCTCCAACTTAGTTCATAGCTATAGGCCGTCCTTTTCTCGCGCTGCCTGTTAGTAAAAGATAGCGATTCTCTAATTTTAGTTTAGTGCGTTCACAAGAGAATCGGCACCATTGTCTCGCAAAATATTTTGTATTTTCTATATTTTTATGGGCTAGGGTCATAGTTGCAAACGACATAACCTCGGTAGATATTGTGACTTAGGGTGTTGCAGGACATTGACGATCGACGTCGCATCGATCTGAATCGATCAATGAATATTATTATGAATTTAAATTGATATTAATTGTGTATCTGTGGCGTTATGTTGTGTTCTGCTATTAATTTGTTGATAATTGATTTTATAATTTATGTTTTCATGGTATTTTTTATTTTAAACAATATTTTATAATTTTAATTTAATGTGTTCTTATAAATACTTGTACATCTAATACCTTGCTGAATTATATTCGAACGCAATGTGAATTGTTAGATACTGAATACATTAATTGGATTGAGTTTAATGATCGCTATGTGTAAAATATAATTTTATCAATGACTATATTTTAATTTGAAATAATGTTCTTCATCTAAATTGATATTTATTGATGTCGTCAATTCATCAATTATGTACGGTACAGTCAACAACACGGTAGTGGTAACATTTGGATAACGAAAACCGCCCTTAGTGCGACGACATAAAGGCGCTGTTAACGTCAAACTGAGAGCACCTGTGTTTATTAGAGTTGACTGTACTTACGTTTGTCGATCGGATCGATGAGTGCATATCCAACGTCGATCTATTTGATGCATGTCGATCGCAACTCTGGCAACACTTAGTTTTGTATGGTAATATTTCGATCGACTCTTGTATAAAGATTTAAATTAAAGTTTTAACCCTCAATCCTAGACTTGGCTGGGCTCGACAATGCTTAAAACTATTTGGATTGCTTCAATGGTCAGCCAAATTAAAAGGTACTAATTAAACCATGTAATTCTAGTCGCTCTAAGTAATATTTAATAAGGAACGTCATGTTTTTTCATGAAATATTCTTATTTTCTAATAAATGCAATTTAGTATGTTGATGATTTAAATTATCAGTAGTCATTATTATTTCGAACCCATTTTGTTCAACATTCGTCCTTTAACAGAGCTTTTAAGAGCGTTAACGTCGCGCGCGCTGGCAACGTCGCATTTCTAAAGGTTTTTCGTGATTATTTTAATAATTTTAAATCAAAGGACAATTTCTTAGATCGTTAGTATTTATAAGTATTTTCATTTTCAATGAGTAAATACCAAAATAACTTCAAAAAATAACATACATACTTATTTACATCTAAGAAATTCTCCTTTGATTTAAATTTATTAAAATAATCACGAAAAACCTTGAGAAATGCGTCGTTGCCAGCGCGCGCGGCGTTAACGCTCTTAATAAAGAAAATAAGCAAATTACCTTTGTAGTATTTATTTTTAATAATAGGTCTTTACCTATGAAATTGCCGTTTTGTATGAAAAAATTTAAACGAATTTTTTTCATGCATTTTTTATTTGTATTAATCGAAGTAATCACCCATGCAATCAATGCATCTTTGCCAACGCAGTGGCAGTTTATTGATGCCCTTCTTAAAGAAATCAGCTGGACGGGAGGCAACAAATTCTTCAAAGGCATTTTGTACTGCCTCTCGGGTATTGAATTTTTTTCCCGCCAAGAAGTTATCCAAATTCTGGAAAAAGTAGTAGTCTGTAGGCGCAAGGTCTGGTGAGTAGGGCGGATGACGGAGAGCGTCCAACCCCAGTTCTTGCAACTTGGAGACCGTCTGCTGTGCAGTATGAGGTCGCGCGTTGTCATGCAGGAGCAGCGGAGACGAGCGATTGACCAATGCTGGTTGGAGATGTGCCAGCTTCTCCATCATTGTGTTCAGTTCTTCACAGTACACATCTGAAGTAATGCTCACCCCGTTTGGTAAGAAGCTGTGATGAATCACACCGGCGCTAGACCACCAAACAGTGACCATCACTTTTCTAGGGGTAAGTTTTCGTTTAGGGCATTGTTTAGGTGCTGAACCAGGATCCAACCAACTTGCTGAGCGCTTGCGGTTATCAAACAGAATCCATTTTTCATCGCAGGTAACAATGCGGTTCAAAAATTCATTCATTTGTGTGTCTGTTGAGCAGTGCAAGGCACGTCTCGACGCGTACTTCGCGCTGGCGATCATTGAGTTCGTGGGGCACCCATTTGTCAAGCTTTTTTACCTTGCCAATTTGACGCAAATGGACCAATATTGTTTTGACGCTAACGTCGAAAGCTGCTGCTAATTCAGCCGTAGATTGTGTATCATCAGCTTCCACAATCGCCTTTAATTCGTCATTGTTGACCAAAGTCTTCGGACGACCGCGAGGTTCATTTTTCAGGTCGAAATTTCCAGAACGGAAGCGAGCAAACCAATAACAAGCGGAGCGTTGGTTTGTAGTGTTAGCTCCGTAAACGTCGTTGATGTTGCGTGCCGCTTGTGCCGCGTTGCTGCCACGACGGTACTCATATTCCATAATTACTCGATTTTTTAACGTATCCATGATGACGAAAAAGATTGAAATGCGATGAAAATGTAACACTAATCAATAAACAAATGACTACTTTTGGAAAACAAAATCCATGTTTTTAAAATAAAATTAATTTTAAATTAGAATTCTTAGCCAAACAAAAATTATTTTGATTTGAAATGGCCAGTACTGCAGAACGGCAATTTCATAGGTAAAGACCTAATATTTATATGTGATTTTCATCTGTAAAAACTTGTTGTGTTACTTTAAAATTAGTTCTGCTTGGGTTAACATTTTACTCATATAGCTGACTATTGCTAATCCATATTAATATTTGAAAGTTATTCTGTCTGTCTGCTAACGGCTAAACTGCTGAACCGATTTCGATAAAAAGTATTGAGGTAACGGCTGTCATGTTTGAGATACAAGTCCCATTTTTACACTATGCAAGTTTCTTGCCCGTGGCATACACTCCGTTCAAAGTAATTTTACCTCTGATAACAGCAATCCAACAGCAACCTTATTGTAACGAAGCTAAAGATCATTTTGATTTTGACAGCGATGCAAGATGAGGTAACATAACTGTGAACTGTCTGTGGCCGTAGTGCGAGGTATTTTACTTACTCGATCGCGTTTACGTTTACGTTAACTTACGTCAATTTGTATGGAATAATTGTGTTTCCCATTATAGTCACCAGACGGCGCTTATTCACTTTCAAGTTTAAGTTAACGTGATCAAGTAAGTATAAAAACTCGCACTAAGGCCTCTGCAATAAAATTGAAGTAACAAGTAACTTCAAGTTTTTTTGAAGTGAAACTTCGACCGCGAATCGATAATTGGACAGAAAATTCATAGTGTAAGGACGAGTCACGTCAGAAGAAAGATATTTCTCTCTCTCACACTAAATCTCTTATTTTTTAAGAAGTTTCACTTGTACACGGATACATATCAAGCTATACATTTTCAGTATTAGCTGATCTCGCATTGTATAGGATTTCCGTACAATGAGAGGTCAGCTTATACTGGAAATTATAGCTTGATATGTAGCCGTGCGTACGCCGCTGCACGCGCAATTTTTGTTGTTGCTTTTAACCCTATTGTATGTGTGGAACGCCCTGTCGATCGACCTTCTAGAGGTCGGTAACAATAGACATTTAATTGTGTCTCATAACATGACAGTAAGTAAGCATTTTATTTAATAAACATACTTTTGTGTAAAAAAGTAATGATTTGACTACCCATTTGTAACAGCGTCCTTAATAAAAACATGTTGATATCTCTGTCAGATACATTGACAGAAATAGAGATAGCAATATGTTTTTATGCGATTTTTCGCCAGTGCAAACGCGCGTTTATAAGTTGTTTTGATTAACATATCTTAAAAAAATGTTAGTATGTAGTAGTTTGGAAGGCTTAGACTAATTTAGAGTACCTATTGCGAAATCGTTCGGAAACTTCGATTCAAAGTTTCTTCTTTACGGAAAAAAAACTTTTTTACAAAAAAATACAACCGACTTCCAAAAACAACACTACAAAGTGAAAAATAACTTTAATTTGGGAAGTCGGTGTCTGATTAAATGTATTTTCGTTTTTGCCACCGACTTCCGAAATTATAGTTATTTTTCACTTTGTAGTGTTGTTTTTGGAAGTCGGTTGTATTTTTTTGTAAAAAAGTTTTTATTTTTCACTTTTTAGTGGGTCTGTTTATAATTTGTATAAGTTACAATAGTCTAATGTCAATTGCTCATCACATGTTACAAAATATTGCTTTTCCCGATGCTGGGACGTTAATTGTTGAGGAGTTCTGCTGGTAAGAACCAGGAGAACTCCTCAACAACCACTCATCACACGCATTGTGTGACGAGCGGAAATTGCTTAGCAACCATATTAAAGTAATCGAATCGCAACCCGTGAACTATTTATCATTGAGTAGTTCTGGTAGCCATCTGTGGTCTTCATCATCAGTTCCAATTCACCATGTGGTGCTTTCCGAGAGCAAATGCACGAGCTACTATAAAAAATACCCAAATCGCTATAGGTGTGCCTATATTTGAAGAGTTCCTTCGATTTCTCCAGGATCCCATCATCAGAACTGGATTTTGACAAAAATGGGACCATTTGGGAAGTATACCCTTTCCAACAAAAAAATATTTTTTCAAATCGGTTGGCAAGCGACGGAGTTATGCGCGAACAAACATAAAAAAAAAAAAATAGAATCATCCGAATTGAGAACCTCCTCCTTTTTTAGAAGTCGGTTAAAAATAATAATTAATCATGCCATTTTGGTATGCATAATATCCCTTTATCCCAAATCGTTGCCTTTTCAAAACATGTTTTTTTTTTACAATAGAAATAGTTTCAAGTCAGGAGCCGTTCACTGTAAGTATATGAGTAAAATTGTTAAAAATTTGGTGTTATTGTTAAAGGTGACGCGTTCGAGCCCAGCCGTGTAATCAAGTATGATAAGACGTAGCGCCCACATCTGTTGTATATTTAAATGTACAATAATATATATAAATATTATTATTTAACTGTAGTAGATGGCGCTGGCGGCGCTGATTTTAAATAATTATTAAACTTGTACGAACATCGTTCATTATTGTTTTATTTAAGTAAATCCTTTTCGTCTCTCACCTCCAAGAATATTTTTTCTTCAGTGTAGTTCGATATTCAACTCTGTCTAAAGTTACAGGAACTCTAAGCCGACGACGTTCGCACGGACGTTAAAATATCGCGGCGGGATTTTATCGAACACTGGATTTTCAACTCTCGGTGTTGAGCAGAGCGTTGAAAATCCGGTGCGCGAAAAAAAATCACCGCGACATTTTTATGTCCGTGCGAACGTCGGCTAAAATTTAGCTGCATACGATTAGAACTCGCATTTTTTTATGATCTTTTGGGATATGATCTATCAAAATTCAAATTACTGACTTCACACATGGAAGTATCTACTCACTCCCAGGCATAGATAATACACTTTATAAAGTAATAGTCCCAGGTGAGCGTATTTCCTTCGATATCACCACGCTTTTGTAGCACGGTACATGCCTACCAAAACCGTGCACAGTTTGCATACCATAACAATTACAGTATATATCTGTATTGAACATTACCAATCCGTGCTGATTTCCAAATATGATACATAAGCGGAATAAAAACGGATTTTACAAAATAGTCAATATCTATACTAAAAACGGCAGCGCGCCATGGTCGTGAGTGACGAAAAGCCAGCACCCTATTGCGTAACACATTATCAATCGGAGTTGATCTCATTTTGACAGTTCAACAACATTCATTGCGTCATTTACGTTGTCGAGCAGACAAATTTTTCGAACATATGAAGCAATGGATTAGCAATTTGTTTCAAAATGAAACCAACTCCGATCGATAATGTGTTACGCAATTAGGGTGCTTGGTTTCAAAGCGGAAAACTTACGTGACGCGAGTATAGATTTTTTTTTTTTTTGACAAATTCTCGCTAATGTCAATGAAAGGTTGCACATTCCGGGGGTGTAATACAAGGGGGTGATGAAAATTTCATTATTTTCGGCCCAACACGACTAATTGGTCCTACCTCAGACAAATTAACTGAATTGATTTAGGAGTGTGTACGCGCCGTCTTCTCAGAAATCCCCATTGATTGAACTATTGAAAATCCTAATAATCCAACCAAGTGTTTATACACGAGCGGCGCGTTGCCAACGGCAGAGGCGGCGACTGCAGCCGTCGAAGCGTCGCGTCGGCTGAGCACTACTTCTACCTAAGTGTAATTTTACTAGTGTGGCTGACACTGGCATGGCCTCAGGAATTTTAATTTTAATAACACAAAAATTAGACGCTAATTAGTCGAAATTTGCCGCCAAATATCAGAATTTGTCGGTCACTAGTTCTAAAGCTATAATGGTTCATTGGTGGCCGATCTGGAGAGCGTCTCCCCAGCTTGGCCACATTTATATCTCAAAAACTAGGCCACCTAGCGAAGATCTGTTTTCTCCCAGATTTAGTCGCAAGTTCTCGCCAATTCACAGATTTAGGCGAGTCTTAGGTTAAATTTGTAAGTATAGTACAAGAGCTAGAACATAGATTTTATCGTAAACTCATTGATCTAGCTTTTGGGCTATACTTATAAATACGGCCACCAATGAACCCTTATAACTTTTGAACCAGTGACCAACAAATTCTGATATTTGACGGCAAATTTCGACTAATTAGCGACTATTTTTTCATGTTATCAAAATTAAAATCCCTGATGGTGGCTATGCCAGTGTCAGCCAACATTTTACTACACAATCTGAAATTTTGCAGATAAGTACACGTTACTTATGCATTATGTCAATCGTAGCGAGAGAGAGAGACAGGTGATTTATGCCAAGTTTCTGAAGAATTCTGAATCTTCTTTTCAGAAGATTTCTTAATAGATAATTTTATCGAAGCTATTGAGTTGACAAAATTATCTATTTATGCAAATTCCTTCCTTATGCTCGGTTTTTGAGGTCCTCAGTTAAACCCTCGATAGTAATTTATTTATTTATTCATGGTTTACCAACAGATGTTACAGCTATACATACACAAAAAATATAACAACAGATCTTAGTTCTACTGCACACCCAATTACAGGTAAACACAACATGCGATTATTTTAGCTTACAAAGGACAGCAATTTATTGTACAATATTGGAGATAATATCTGTATAACGAAGTGCCAGCTTGAAAGTAGGCTTAAACTATAACTAAATTGATGCAACCTAACTTATTTGTTTAGGTTAGTATTGCGGATGAATGTTTCTAGTGTTTCTGTGTGGATATCATTGAGATCACTGTATTCATTTACTAATTTACATGGCCGTGGAATTGGGGAACTACTTAGTGCCCGACTTAGTTCGACGGAAGGGTGGGACTAGAGGAGTGATCGGCTTTCGTGGTTGTCTACGTGGGACTCGAAAATAGAATTTGCTTAGGAGTTTCAGACAGTCAGTTTTATTCCTGAGTAGCTTGTAGACAAACCTTAGGTCCAGGATATCTCTCCGTTTCTCAAGAGACGTAATTTTGAAAAGGCCCAGCTTATAGCTATATGGTGGTTTCCTTTTGATTTTTTTCCCTACTGAGAATCCGAGGTTTAAAAATCTTTTTTGCACTCGCTCTATCCTAAGGCAATGAACAGCGTAATGAGGCCGCCAGGCAGTGCTACAGTATTCCAGAACACTGCGAACCAAAGTACAGTATAGCAATATTTTCGTTTCAGATTTTTGGAATAGTTTGCTGTTACGGATCACAAATCCCAATGCGCGTAACCCTCTTTTTATAATACTATCTACATGTGGTACAAATGTCAGCTTATTGAACGTGACACCCATAACTTTTATACAGTTGACTTCTGCTAGCGGGGTTTGATTTATATTGTAAATTGTATCTATGTTTCGCAGTCAAGAATTCTGAATCTTCTTTTCAGAAGATTTCTTAATAGATAATTTTATCGAAGCTATTGAGTTGACAAAATTATCTATTTATGGAAATTCCTTCCTTATGCTCGGTTTTTGAGGTCCTCAGTTAAACCCTCGATAGTAATTGACTCGACTTTAAAGCACTATATAGACAAGCACTATATTCACTGGCTAGACAATTACGATTATGAGGAAACGGAGTATCTTTTCGGCAGCGTAACATGATACCCAGTCACATTCTCCATACACACCTTACACTCACACACTCACACTTCACTCACACTCACCTACATTTTCTACAGAACGCATTGTTAATTTAAACTCTTTTATCATTATTTCCTTTTTTTTTTATTGTTGTTTTTTTTTTTGTTCTCTTGTATATTTTTGTGAACCTACCTGTCCAAGCAACTGTAGTTATTTAATTTGTGTTTGTAATTTTATTTTGTCTATCTCGCTTCTACATAAAGAATGAAAGAAAAGAAGAAAGAAAATACGTTTATTTGCGGTAAACATGACGCAAAGGACAACAAAATAAAATAAACAATGTAAAAAGCAAGTTTTGGGGAAAATATGCGTCACATCTACGCAAAACGACTACCGCTCAGCATAATGCCGCGACCCCATGCGAAACGGAGCCCCAGCGCTGGTTTACCTACATCATATTCCCTGTGAATTGAGAGGTCTGGCTCTTGTGATACAGGAACTCCTAGTACAAGAGTCAAGGCTACACAGATGTTTGTGACTTTTGAAGTGTAAATAAACAATTTTTTTTTTCTACATAAAAAACAATTGCTGTTCGTTTGTCTCGCTAAAACTCGAGAACGGCTGGGCCGATTTGAAGATTCTCCTCTTTACTGGGGTGGTATAAAAGGGAAAAAAAGAATATTAAATTTTGACAGGACAACGTCTGTCGTGTCAGCTAGTAAGATATATAAATATAGCGAATAGAATGTGACTATCAACCCGTTTGGGTTAACGATTAATCGGAGTAAAACTAAGATAATTACTGTAGGCCGTAGCAACAACTCGCCAGACGTGACACAGATTGCGAACCGCGACGTAGTTCAGTCATACCTAAGTACCTATATCTTGGTGCTATGATCGCGAACAATGGCAGCTGCGTGGATGAGGTGAACATACCGCGGCGGCGTATGGCTATATCTAGAGGCAATGTACAAACTAAAAAAAATATGGAGAAATCGCAACAATTAGCTAAGGCCACTAAGATCCAGGCTTGTCCGTGCACTTGTATTCCCCATTTTTCTGTACGCAGCTGAGACGTGGACATTACTCTAGAACTGTGGTGCTGGAGAAGAATGCTTGGGATCTCATGGACAGAATTCCGTACAAACGTCTCAGTACTCCAAGAAATCTGCATCAAACAGCGTCTATCAGCACTAATATAATCTCGAATACTTTCTGAAGTTTTTTGGTCATGTCTCGAGACGTAGATAATAATGACTCGATAGATCGTCTATAGGTGCAGGGCAGAGTAGAGGGTAACAAGCCACGCGGGAGGTCACCGATGAGGTCGACTGACCAAATTAAATTTGCGGTTGGAGGCCCTGTTAATGAATGCACGAGACTGTCAACTCACAGAATCAGATATGGAGAGAGATCGTGAGGCGGGCAACGACTACATCTGCGATTGGACACATTTCATCGTGACCACAGCCGCTCTGTCAAGAGCGAAACGAAGAAGATCGACCAATAGAACTTATTGGACCCGTAGTCACATTTAATTCGCGTGGTCAAATTTTCTTGGATCCGAACCGAACTAAAATTATAACTATTGTAGAGTTTGGTGAAAGCGCCATCTGGTATAGTATACGTGGAACTTCTATTAATTCACACATGCAGCAGCAGCAGTGACTGCCATGACGCACCTTGTTTAAACTTGTTTGTAGTTTAGATATGTGCAACTAGGTGGAGTTGTCGTTACATTTTGACAGACATTGTTTTGTAGCTAATTTATAAGCAATAAGTGTTTCTATTTTCATCGGTAGTTCCGAACAAAAGAGGTTTCTAAAAAATAAACCGTAAAAAACAAAGAGGAATCGTGGTTTTCTACAGTTTCTATTCACTAGATGGCGCTTTACATTTACGTCACGATTCTGAATCGCGGTGTTAAGATTCTCCGCCGTTGAACGACCCTCACGAGTTTCTGTAAAGAATTCATACTTACCTGGCATAGGGGATACCGTGATCATGAAGGCGGTTCCCCCAGGGCGAGGCCTTCCCATTGCACTGCGGTTGGGTTGACCCCTGCGATTATCCCTAATGTGGATAACTCGGATGCGTAATTTTTGGTAGTGGGGACTGCGTACGCGCCGTCCCCTCAGAATTCCCCTGTGTATCAATAGTTTTAAGAGCGCTATCACAATTTCTCTTGTATTTGAGCGTTTGACTCGAGTTTTGATATGTGATTGTGGTTTTGTTAGAGCCACAAAATTAAAAAAAAAACATATGCCCAAGAAAGCTTGATTATTTCTCTTGGGAGTGTTCTAAATAAATATTTCAATTTGTTTACAAAAATCAGTAAAAACCTTGTCTCTGCAAAGGATGTTTCATAAAATTTTACTTTTGGACATGTTTTGATGCTTTGTTACATCGAAGATATAATAATTTAATCATTTAAAAAAATGTCCTTGGAACAACTGTATCTTCAACTTTGGAGTGCTCAATTCAGTTTTTTATGTTTCTTACAGTAATACACCAAAAATAATTCCGTAAACCAGAGAGTTACTGACAATTTTTCGTCCGAAATTATATTTTTTATCTACGAATGTACAGGGTGTCCCGTAAATAATGGATCAAACGTAACGGGTAGGTAGCTTACCTAATTTCCAACAACTAATTTGAATATTAAAAAAAAAAACGTTACAGTAACCAGGATATTAATTTTTTTTCGAATTTTACGATTTTGTCTTCCAGAATTAAGCTTTTTTAATGCTGTCGCTGCAAATGATGACATTTTTAGGTATGATTTTTATTTAACATTTCTGAATAGCTTACTAATGTTATAAGATACCATTTTTTTTGAATACCGTTTTATTTGCCTTAGAAAAAAAATCTTGAGTTGAAAAGTTTTTTCTTTACGATGTTAGGACCAAAATTGAAAAAATTCTCCTGTAAAAAAAAATGTATGACACCGAAGACCACCATTATTTTAAAAACTTGTACATTTAATAAGGTTTGCAAATTGGTATAAAACTTACGTCTAGTCCTTATCGTTACAAAGATATTGCTATGAATGTGATGAAGAAGACAGAAAATAAATTAAATTGGTACTATTCCATTTTTTCCTTTTCGTAATGGCTTATGCTTGAATGCTTGTAATCGAAGCAGGTAGTTGAGCGGATAGCATAATTCCGACCCGATGACGTCATCTGTCCGGAATTTGGGACCGCTACCTGTGGCGGAGTTGCACCTCAGTCAGCGTGAAGGGGATAGATAGCGCCGCTTTTGTATTTTTGGTAAATTGGTATGAAGTTGTACATTCTAGTCCTTGTCGTTACAAAGATAATTGCTATGAATCTGAGAGGTGCTCCAAATCAACGTTAATAAAAAAAATAAAAAAGTGTGTACATTTAAACTTTTTCTTTAAAATGTGTAACTGTAGTATTTCAGAGGCAATGTTCATTGAATTATTGAGGCGTATGAAAAGAATTAGGAGGCCGTACTAAAAAAAACAGTTAGTTCAAATAAATCGTTTTATTTGGTTTTTACAATAAATGTTCGAATTGCCTTCCCTCTACAAGAATGCAAAGTCTGCATCTCCTAATAAAGGAAGCTCTTATCCGACGGACAAAACGGCTTTGGTTTATTTCTGATACAGCAGATTGGATGCGCTGTCGTAATTCTTCTTCCGACGTTCGACGTTCTTACGACGTTCCTCTGAAATACTACAGTTACACATTTTAAAGAAAAAGTTTAAATGTACACACTTTTTTATTTTTTTTATTAACGTTGATTTGGAGCACCTCTCAGATTCATAGCAATTATCTTTGTAACGACAAGGACTAGAATGTACAACTTCATACCAATTTACCAAAAATACAAAAGCGGCGCTATCTATCCCCTTCACGCTGACTGAGGTGCAACTCCGCCACAGGTAGCGGTCCCAAATTCCGGACAGATGACGTCATCGGGTCGGAATATGCTAGCCGCTTAACTACCTGCTTCGATTACAAGCATTCAAGCATAAGCCATTACGAAAATGAAAAAATGGAATAGTACCAATTTAATTTATTTTCTGTCTTCATCACATTCATAGCAATATCTTTGTAACGATAAAGACTAGACGTAAGTTTTACACCAATTTGCAAACCTTATTAAATGTACAAGTTTTTAAAATAATGGTGGTTTTCGGTGTCATACATTTTTTTTACAGGAGAATTTTTTCAATTTTGGTCCTAACATCGTAAAGAAAAAACTTTTCAACTCAAGATTTTTTTTCTAAGGCAAATAAAACGGTATTCAAAAAAATGGTATCTTATAACATTAGTAAGCTATTCAGAAATGTTAAATAAAAATCATACCTAAAAATGTCATCATTTGCAGCGACAGCATTAAAAAAGCTTAATTCTGGAAGACAAAATCGTAAAATTCGAAAAAAAATTAATATCCTGGTTACTGTAACGGTTTTTTTTTTAATATTCAAATTAGTTGTTGGAAATTAGGTAAGCTACCTACCCGTTACGTTTGATCCATTATTTACGGGACACCCTGTATAATCCAAATTCATACAAAATGTATTTAATAAATAAGGTTACTATGTTACCTTTCTTGATACAAAAAAAATTAATCTATTTAAAAGTAAAATAATATGTTTAATTAATTATTGTATGCAGTGCTAAAAATCAATGTAAATCTCGGGACACGCAGTCTTTAGCTTTAGACGCCGACGCATCGCATTATGCAGCAATTTAGCAGTTGTGATTACGTTTATTTTGAGTCATATAATAATTATTTTTTTGTTTATAGTGTACAATTTCAATTTATGAAAAAATCACGGTCAAAATGTAATAGCGCCCTTAAAGAGAGATGTCTAAACCGCATGTCATCAAGCTAGTTATATTTTTCAACAGACTTCAGAAAGGAGGAGGTTCTCAATTCGGTTGTATTTATGTTTGTTACCTCAGAACTCCGTCATTTATGAACCGATTTGGAAAATTCTTTTTTTCTTTGAAATGATATACTTCCAGATTGGTCCCATTTTTATTAAAATCCAGTTCTGATGATGGGATCCATGAGGAATTGAGGGAACTCCTCAAAAATTATAGGCATGCATATAGCGATTTTGGTATTTTCATCAACAAATCAAGCATTTGCATTCAGAAAGTAGCATCTGGTGAAGTGGAACTGATGAAGGAGACCACAGATGGCCACGGGAACTTCTCAATGATAATAAGTATTTCACGGGTGGCGATAAGATCTCGATTAAGACAGTTAAGCGACTATGACGAAGCTTTAAATAAATGGTTTTGATGAAAATAGTACCATCGAACCGATCTGATGAAGAAGCCGGAAGGTAGGCACCGGAACTCGGTAACAAAACAATGTATTCTAGCCGTGTTTGGGCTTATTGGAATTGTCACGAGATGCACTTTGGTTATAAATGAATTTAGAAAGAAAAAGAAAGAAAGGAAGCTAGATTTTAATGGTAATTATATGCCGCTTCAAATTGCGCTACTTGAGTTGTATGTTATGTGTGGCCTCGATTGTCAGAAGTCAGATTTCGTAGCCTCGTTATCTCCGTCAACATAAAACTACGCCTTCCAAACTTCTGACACGGCTTAGCGCGACGTATATTTGCCTTTTTGCAAAGTTTTTATTTGAGATGGTTGCATCTTCAAGTTCTGATGAGTGGCTTTGGAGTTATCTTTAATCATTTAATACGTATTTTTCCCACATAGTCTATGTGAATGCTGCTCTAATTTATTTTGCAGAGTGGTATTCGATGTGTGGGGTAGGCACCACTAAAAAGTGAAAAATAAAAACTTTTTACAAAAAAAATACAACCGACTCCCAAAAAAAAACACTACAAAGTGAAAAAAAACTTTAATTTCGGAAGTCAGTAGCAAAAAATGAAACTAAAAAGAAACCAAAGACACCGACTTCCGAAATTAAAGTTATTTTTCACTTTGTAGTGTTTTTTTTTGGGAGTCGGTTGTATTTTTTTTGTAAAAAGTTTTTTTATAATAATTGTTTTATAAATAACTTCGTTTTGGCCACTTTTACTCATGTAGAATACGTGTTTTTTACCTTGATGTGAGTGGAAACGTGTGTGTAGTTTGTACCGACTTGACAAAACGTCGAGATTTCTTTAATAATATGAAGTTGAATAAATTATCTACATGATGGTGAAAACCGCATCAAAATACGTTGCGTAGTTTAGAAGAATAACTCGGTCACATGCAGACATACAAATGAAAAGCAGTTACGTTTTCAGTTTATACGAGAACACTACGTTAGTATGGAATCTCTACAGACATGAACTCCTATGGCCCACCAGGCCGCCAAGATTTAAACCAAAACTAGATAAATGGAGTTCTAGTCTAAGGTGGTAGTCAAATTACCGAATTATACGCAAGATAGCAGATTTCCTACAAAGTCTTGGGTTTTGGTAGTTCAAAACCTCCGACTAAAGAGCAGCTCTCTGTCAACAGTGACGTGAGGCCGGTTTCTTAAACATGTGTGCGTGTGAGCGTGTATGCACAGAGTGAGGTATAGTTATGCGCGTCACTGTATTGTTCGCAGCGCTATATCTTGGCTTTTTATTCTCGAGGTTCAAACAAAGTGCACCACAGTCCATGCTCTCAACTACTACCTCGGACGCCGTTGTCGTAGTGCGAGAAAACGATGACAAGCTTGCTTTGTACGGAAAGTGTTGTCCGCTGGAGGCATGTTCCTGCTCTGTGGTATAAATAGAAATGAAACAACAAAAAACTGTATATATGAATTCTTTTGATATAATATTTACAGTATATTCACAGGTGGCTTCACTTAACCCTAACAACTTGCTATCTTAATATATTTATGGATAGATCCATGTTTAGGCCAAATATCGTCTTTTCTACTGTTTTATTTACGTTTGGGGGTGGGCAATTAAGTCCGACAGAAGATTTGGCCCGCACTGCGAATAATTTTTAAGTTTTATGAACTCAATTTTACAAAACCCTCTCATTTAGGTCGGCTTGTAAAGCTGTCAACATGTGTTTCATGATTTCTCTATTATATTCAATAATATTTACGAACTCAAAGAACTCTAGTTCTTCGAAATCAAAGTCGGGCGAACCCGATATAAATACTTATTAGCTAAAACCGTAAATATTAATAAATATGCCTCACGAAGGATCGTTCAGGGCAGTTTACTGAACCAGTAAAATACTTATTAATGCTGATTTTATTCGCAGTGCGTTTACAGTTACTCAAACAACAACAATTCAAAAGCGATTTCCTTCTAAATCATAGAATAAAATTAAGTAATAATATCCCACCATGCATTTGTACCTTCATAATTTCAATCCATTTAATAAAAGAAAATCGCTTTTCAATTTTAAGTTTTAGAATCCATTTTTAATACATCAAGTTGAAATTATTGCCATCGGCAATATATCCTATCGCTATCCTTATTATTTGTACTACAATAATGGTCAATAAGGATAGCCCACCCCTATGTATGAACTACTTAAATATTTTTTTTTATATTATGTACAAATTATTATCTATCATACATTGTCATTTGTTTGACATTCTGTAACTACAGGGCGCGCGCAAACGGACGAATGAATAAAATCTTCCTTTTAGTTAGTGTGTATATCAAATTGTAACTTATAAAACAAATAGTAGGCAGTGTGGAGTTTGTCCAGCCGATTTATAATTAATTTTATCTGTTTCAAATGTAACTTGATTAACAGCTACGAGAGCAATTTTATTGTGAAATTGCGAAAAAAAAACCTGTTTTATACAATCAGTAAGTAATGCATTTCTGTACGAGACAGCGAATATTTTTCGAGTTAGTCTCATCGCAAAAGTTTGAAAATGTGTTTAAATATAAGGATTTTACAAGAAACGGAAGACTCACAATCCAGCTCTATGTAAATCACATTTCAGACTTCAAAAAAGAAGTCGTTCGAATGCGCCCGCGCCGACTTGTATATATTCTAGTCCGGACTTCAAAGCAAGCTTCAACTACCATGACAGTAACACTCGGTTCTACCAAATTGCTAAACATTGGTTGCAATGTCCCAGAAATTAAAGGTGAAAAAAAAAAAAATGATTTACATTTGTTTCATTGAAAAATGAATTGTATACAAATACGACTTCATCATATTACCCGAATGTGTTTTCATCTATGCCATAACGTCATTGAAGCGTTCGGGGTTCGAGTCCCAGGTGCGGCACCCGAGTTGGCCTGACACGGGAACTGTTTGAAAATGGCGATGGGGTGCAATCTGTCACATGTAAAGGTATCATTTTATATAAAAGAAGAGAAGCATTCTAAAATTTCGGTGAGAATATCGTCTGAGGGACGGCATAACCCGTCACATTGGCTGTTTTGTCAATCGATCGCAAATGCTGCAGCTTTATGTTTTGAGCGGGTCATGTGACAGCCAGCAGCCCATCACTTAAGCACCATAATAAATCGGCTGTTACAGCTTTAGCCACTTAGCGGGTAAATCACATCTAAGTATATAATTTTATTTCATTTACATTAATTCGCATTATTTTATTGTTTCTCACTTAAAAACTAACTGTACATTATATTTTATTTTATTTCAATTTCGCTAAAACATTGTCATTTACTTTACAAGTATTAATATACAATTGTTTTTATGATATATATTTATAATATTTAATGTTGCTTTATAAGTTCCTTTTTAACAATATTGGCCGGTGAATATGCGAATTAGCTTATTATCGCTCTCTGAAATGACGTGTAAATCCACACACTGACCGGCCATCGCACATAATATCCACACTAAAAAATAACATTGTATAATAATAATATTCTCGCATATTATTTTACTATGGCAACATAATAGGAATTTATTGTTGATTTAACAGTTTTAAAAACAATATATAATAATAATTATAGCTAAGAGCATTTCATACTAATTTTATTTCCTATTTTATACCAACGATCTCGAAAACTGTTGGACTGACTCCGATGGTTTTAAGCAAGTTCTTATATATATTATGTTACAACTACTAATAGCGGCGGTTTCACCGGGGTCGGTGCAGCAGTGTCGTACACGAAGCTATTATATTTAGTATGTACATAAATGCATGATTTGTCATAGTTTTCAGTTCCGTATGCTGACTGGAGTTTGAATAGTTTTAGAGAAAGAAAAGAAAGAAAGAAAAACTGTTTGTTTGTTTGTTTTGTTGTCTGAGATGGCATGTGCTTAATTTTATCATTTATAACGTTTATAATTTTGAGTGAAAGTTATCAATGACTATACATATTGATAAAAATAAAAAAAATATTTTAGACACATTGAAAACTAAAAAAAAATTACAAGTCCGTGATAAGGCCTGTCGTACTTTATGGATCGGAATGCTGGGCAGTGAAGAAGACGGATGAAAAATAATTGCATGCAGCGGAGATGAGAATGTTGAGATGGATGTGTGGAGTGACGAGAATGGATAAAGTGAGAAATGAGTATATAAGAGGAAGTTTGAAAGTGGCGCCAGTGACAGAAAAGTTGAAAGGAAATCGTTTGTCTTGGTATGGGCATGTGATGAGGAGAGACGAAACGCATGTGACTAAAAGAGTGATGAATATACATGTTGATGGATGGAGAGGCAGAGGAAGGCCAAAGAAAAGATGGATGGATTGTGTGAGGAATGATATGAAAGAGAAGGGAGTGAATGACAGCGTGACGGTTGACAGGGGAGAATGGAAGAAGAAAACGTGTTGCGCCGACCCCAAGTAATATGGGATAAGGGCAAGAAGATGATGACACATTGAAAACTAAAAATTGGTGGGTACATGTCCAGACTCTGGGCTATTTCCAAGAAAATTTCTGATTGAGGAAACCAAAAAAAGTCGCGAAGTCGCGGAGTATAATGCATAATATTTGTATGCATTGTAACTACATTGGGAATAAGAACAAAATAACGATATTCAATCGAGATTAGAATGATTTATTTATAACTTGATATTTTAAATCATCATAAAGTCGACAGACAGAGTTGACTTGAAACATCAAATCGATACCCAATATAGTAGTTATAGAGTAGTAGTTTATAAGTACTAGCCGAATACATGGATATTCTTGCGAAGAAAACCGTCAAAATCCACATAAAGTGAAAATAAACGTCAAAAATTCTAATATTTTTTTTTTTCGTTTTAATTATTGAAAAGAAATGTTTAGTAGAAAAGGTAATATAAAGGAATAAAGGGTTAAATACATTTTTTTTTTTTTTTTTGTAAACCTTGACCAAGACTGGTATTTAAAGTGCCTGTTCACAAAAAACGACTTTAGAAAGAGAATTACGGATGAAAAGAAGCGGGCCAGTGTTAGATTTAGAATACATTTTAAAATTATTTTTTTAATTTAAAAGAATTAAAAATCTGGGATTGAACCAGAACCAGTTGTAGTACTTGGTTCTTTAATTAACATTTGGTTATCACTCGGGTGATAGGTTATATATGGAAATATATTTTAGGAATAAATCGCCGATTGTATCCATCAGATGTGGTAAAGAAAAAAGAATTGAAAGAAAATTGAAATAGTAAAAAAAGAAACTGGCTTGTGTATCAAACATTTAAGGAAATATCGATACTAGCTTTCCATGGAAATTCGCGTAACTCGAGTTATATCAACTAATTCATTTATATATTGGAAAAATAAATCTCCGAATGAGACCATGATCCGATGATGATGACGATAACGAAAAGTGAACGAAGATTGAAGATAAAAAAAAACTGGCTCGCATTTTAAAAAACTGGCTCGCGTTTTAAAAAACTGGCTCTCGTTTTAAAAAACTGGCTCGCGTTTTAAAAAACTGACTCGTGTTTTAAAAAAACTGACTCGCGTTTTAAAAAACTGGCTCGCGTTTTAAAAAACTGGCTCGCGTTTTAAAAAACTGGCTCGCAGTTCCCGTGGAAGTTTGGTTATCATTTGGCTATAAATATACATTAGAAAAACAAATCACCGCATGTGTCTGCAGATGTATATTTAAATTAACCATCAGGTGAATGTGAAAAAGAATTTAGCAAAATAACTGCTTTTTGGTAATATTATTTGCCGTCAATAATAGTAGCTGAAGGGAGAGACGTCTCAAAACTACCGAAAGAGCCACTTAAGACTGAATTTCAAAAATTGAAGTGGACTTATAGAACGAATGTAAAGATTTTGAAGAAAAAAAAAAAACAAATCGTTGATATTCATTTTCCATTTAAATTCGGATATCACTCGAGAACTTATTAATGCAAATAAATTTTAAGAATACATCGCCAAATGTGTCTTCAGATTTGAAGTATCAATAAAGTAAGTTTGTGGTTCCCAGGAAAGAACAGATAATTCAATCTAGAAATAAAAATAAAAAAAAACCTGCAAACGTGTTGTAAAACGATGTATGAAACGCATGAGCATTTGTCATTGCACTCTCGGCTACATTACGCATGATTTCAAAAATTTGTCATTGCACTCTCAGCTACATTACGCATGATTTCAAAAATTTGTCACTGCACTCTCGGTTACATTACGCATGATTTCAAAAATTTGTCATTGCACTCTCGGTTACATTACGCATGATTTCAAAAATTTGGCATTGCACTCTCGGCTACATTACGCATGATTTCAAAAATTTGTCACTGCACTCTCGGCTACATTAAGCATGATTTCAAAAATTTGTCATTGCACTCTCAGCTACATTACGCATGATTTCAAAAATTTGTCACTGCACTCTCGGTTACATTACGCATGATTTCAAAAATTTGTCATTGCACTCTCGGTTACATTAAGCATGATTTCAAAAATTTGGCATTGCACTCTCGGCTACATTACGCATGATTTCAAAAATTTGTCATTGCATTATCGGTTACATTACGCATGATTTCAAAAATTTGTCATTGCACTCTCGGCTACATTAAGCATGATTTCAAAAATTTGTCATTGCACTCTCAGCTACATTACGCATGATTTCAAAAATTTGTCACTGCACTCTCGGTTACATTACGCATGATTTCAAAAATTTGTCATTGCACTCTCGGTTACATTACGCATGATTTCAAAAATTTGGCATTGCACTCTCGGCTACATTACGCATGATTTCAAAACAACTGAAGAAGTAAAGTAAACAGTAGTAGTTTAACTCGAATGATGAATATAAATTAGAAAAATAAATCACCGAATGTGACCGCAGATATCTAATTAAAATATCAATCAGAATAACTTGTGTACGTCACTCCTGGTAAACTGGAAGAAGATATGTGATATAAACGTAGTCATTTACAGAAAATAATAAATATCATCTGGAGGGACAAACGACACGACATAAAAATGTACAGGAAAAAGAAGATATTAGATGATCTTCATTTAAACTACCACAAAGTACTAATTGATATCGTATTTAATGAGGATTTACATGAAAATTTACGTCACTAGTTGGCGCCACTTTGACAAGAGGTCTTCCATTTCTACAATGAAAATAAAATATAAAATATGATGACGTTCATCATGCGTTTCATTCATTCGTTCATCATTCAACCACGACTACAGAAAATATAGGCGATTTTACAATATTGACAGGTGCCCGGACCTGACGTCTCAGTCCCACATAGTGCCCGGCATTTCAGAAAACCCTCATTAATATGCAGCTTGTCAAATGATCAAATCGATTGTTACAATAGGGATTATGACTAAAAAATTTTCTATTGTCCATGTCATATAGATTATGCCAGCTGGCACTTGAACATTATAAACATTATTATAATAATCTAATCACAGCATGTGATGACTGCGATCAATGTAACATATCAATCAGGTATAAGAACTTTCAGATGTGGCAACATTACCGGACAAGATCACTGCCAATAAATACAGAAGAATGAGACTGTAAGCAATCATTTCTAGTAACAAGAAACTAAACGAAATAATAATATTGTGGTGGACTTGAAGAATTAATGTAAAGATTTTTATACAAAAATATTTTATATAAAATCTAATCAACCGAAATAATTTTTAGGAAAATTTGGGAAATAACAGTAAATAAGAGTAATTTGCTAATTTTAGTAAGGTTTTAATACCGAAAAAATCTAATCTAATCAACCGAAATAATTTTTAGGAATATTTAGAAAAATTGGGAAATGAGACAGTAAAAAATAGTAATTTGGTCATTTTAGTAGTACATGGTACTTGGTACTTGAAATGATCATGTTGAAAAATGCATAAAATAGTAACATGGAGACTGAATATAAGACTGAGATCAATGTCACATATCAAACAGGTATAAGAACTTTCAGATGTGGCAACATTACCGGAGAAGATCACTGCCAATAAATACAGAAGAATGAGACTGTAAGCAATCATTTCTAGTAACAAGAAACTAAACGAAATAATAATACTGTGGTGGACTTGAAGAATGGATGTAAAGATTTTTATACAAAAATATTTTATATAAAATCTAATCTAATCAACCGAAATAATTTTTAGGAAAATTTAGAAAAATTGGGAAATGGGACAGTAAAAAAGAGTAATTTGGTCATTTTAGTAGTACATGGTACTTGGTACTTGAAATGATCATGTTGAAAAATGCATAAAATAGTAACATGGAGACTGAATATAAGACTGAGATCAATGTCACATATCAAACAGATGTGGCAACATTACCGGACGAGATCAATGACATGACACATAATACTTAAAATAAGAGAAAAAATATTGAAAGAGATATTAAAAATAACTAATTTATCGAAAGAAGAAACTGACTGGTGCACTTTGTCCCGGTTATCAAGAAACTTTTTGGAAAAATTATTTGTCATCAATAAAAGCCGAAGAGTAGCCGGAGACGTCTCAACATTAACGAACAAGACACCTAAGAAGGAATTTGAATGATTCGAGATAAAATCTACTCGTGCGTAATTGAGGTGGATCTGAAAACACATCGGCGGCATGTGTCTGCAGATAACTGTGTAGCATATAAATCAGGTGAAGATAGAAATAACCCTAAAATAAAACTGAAACACGAAATCGTGATACTTGCCATGTGTAGAATAAACATAAAGATTTTGAAAAAAATAAAACAAATGTAATTTTTTTTTTCAGTCAAAAAGAAAAAGGAACATAAAATGGAGGGAGGACTTTGACCTGTACCAGTTCGTGCCTTCTTTCGATAAATTATGATGAATACATAATAATAATGCACATTATTCTATATTTTACGAAAATTTACATAATCACATCGGCGGAATGTGTCCGCAGATAACTATGTAGCATATAAATCAGGTGAAGATATAGAATACCTGAATTTAAAAATGCTAACACCACACAGCATGAACTAAGAATACACTGTAGGCACTAATAGTGGCAGAAGGGAGAGCCGTCTCAATATTAAAGAACGAGCCACTGAAGAAGGAACTTAAACATAATGATATTTAAATAAAATAAAATCCTCAGTAATTGAGGTGGATTTGAAACACGAATGTAAAGATTTTGAAAAAAATAAAACTAATGTTTCAATTTTCAAGAAAATTGGAAATAAAAAATGTTTTTTAAGACCTACACGAAATGGTGACACTTGTCATGTGAAGAGAAGAATTCGTTTATCAAGAAACTGCGTTTTGGGAAATATTATTTGTCGTCAAAAATTCAACATGTAGGGAACAGCAGATTTTTTTTTTCGGAATTTCAGGTTAGGTCCCATAGCAAAAGTTGTTCATAATTATGAGTAGGTACACTGACCCATTAAGAGGTTAACGGTCATTGAAATTATACCCTATATATCTCTGAGTACTACAGTGAATATCCGTGATGTTATGTGCTGTTACAAAACTGTACATACCTCTAAAACTATGTAAACTCCAGTATTTTAAGACTCCTTAACTTCAGTGTGAGTGACACACGACTACACAACAAGCTATTATACAGGGCGGCAGGGACATCGATGCGCAAGCACAACCTGTTACCATGAATTCAGTACATGATTCTGGACCACATAACGTTGACATTTCTCGTCAGTTATTAAAAAAAATTAGACGTTCCATACATTTTGACCGTTAACGGTAGGTATTGCACTTTTGTAAGAAACAGCAGATATTTTTTTGATAACCAACGAAAAATTTCTATACTATGGAGTATAGGATCATGTCCCTGCCACCCTGTCTTCCCAGTATAAGCTGACCTTGCATTGTATAAGGCCTTCCATACAATGTGAGGTTAGCTTATAGTTGATATATCCTCGTGTATACAGTATTGGCGATATTTACATTAAGCGTCAAATTGTTTTTCTAATAAACCTGGTGTAAGCCACGCCTATTTTTGTTTAACATATTATAAAGGATGATCCAATTCGAGGTTCCTAACATTTATTAAAAAAAAAAAATATAAAAAATGTAACCTATATCTTGTTTTTTTTTTTTTTTAATCGAATATCTAGAGTTATTAATTAATTAAGGAAAATGATGTCAGTCAAATGGCCACCTCTGGATCTTCTGCAGCAGTTGATTCTTTTGAGGTAATTTTCGATGGTTTTTCGCAAACGTGGGTTATCTCGGCAATAACTTGGCGGATGTTAGTTTTTAGGTGCTCCAACGTTGCAGGTGTGTTGGTATAGAAACAACTCTTAAGAAAATCTCACAAAAAAATATCCAACGGCGTTGAATCGCACGATCTTGGCGGCCAGCTGACGTCACCGTAACGTGAAATAATGCGACCTTTGAACTGAAAGTTTCACTCATAACATCTAACGTTTCACGCGCCGTGTGACAAGTTTAATGCGTTGAGCAACGGTAAAGCGATTCATTTTGTAAATGTATTGTTACAAACTAACATTTAAGGTTTGAAACACGCGCCAATACACCGCCGGCGCCGTGTTGCCAATATAGGAACCTCGAATTGGATCACCCTTTATTTCATTATATTTATCTAAAAGTTTTGTTTGCTTATGTAATCCTAATTATATTGTTTTACTATTGCATATTGGCACTGCACATTATATTTTTATGATTGTATTTTCTTGTATTTTTTTTTCTAACTTAATTGAGTGTGATCATCACAGGAAAATTTATATTTTTCCAAAAAAAAAAAAAAAATGGTTTAGGCCTCAATCCACCATCATCAAAATATAGAGAAAAACCGTAACTTCGGGATTGACCGGTTACTCAACTGTAACCGTATTTTTTATATTTCATTGGAATGTCTATGTCTACAATGTACAATATTTTAACAATAGTTATACAGAATGCCGATAAGGTTATCACATATTGAAACCACGTATTTTGTTCATGATTGACCCTCATGCGCTGAAATTTATCATCAGTTATTAAAAAAAAAAAAAATCAGATGTTTCCTACAAAAGTGCAATATACCTACGGGGTCAAAATGTACGGAACAGCAAATTTTTTTTTTTTAAATAACCAACGAAAAATTTCAGTGCTGGGGGGTCCAACACCCTAATTGCGTAAAAAACTATCAGTTGGAATCGGTTTCATTTTGACAGTACAACAACACTGATTGCGTTATTTACGTTGTCGAGCAGACAAATTTTTCAAACAAATGAAGCAATGGATTAGCAATTTGCTTCATAATGATTCAGATTCCGATACATAGTGTCAGCTTCCAGTCGAACCGGATGCAGCTGAATACCAGTATTTTACATGGAGCGACTGTCTATCTGACCTCCACAACCCATTAACTGGTAAGACTGGTTGTCAGAATTTCGGGCTTCTGTCGACCCGTAACGACTGTCAAAGATCGACGAATGACAGCCGGAACCAACGGCTTAACGTGCTTTTAAAGATGGTCCACGGACCGATCCCGGCAAGCGTAGCTTAACCTGATGGATCGACCCGTGCGGCTGTTATTACTAGCTCTTACTATTACGAGCTCCTCAACATGATCATAACAATCATGTACTGAATACGTGATTTCAATTAATGTGACCGCCACTCCGTTGCGTGAGTGAACTGGACTGTTTTAAGGGTAGACAGACTTACCCACTTATTCATAAAAACTTAACATTGCCACGACGTCCATGGCCGTTGTCAAAGCTAGTCTTTTATAACAAGTTTGTGAATAAAAAGGGCAAGTATTTATGTAATTTATCTGCGATATATAATAACATAAGTGGGGGTTCAAAGGCTAGCGCACATTTATGCATCCGCCGCGCCGCAACGCAACGCAAAGCTACAATCCTCCATCGTTTTCACACATATTGCACATTATAGGCGGGCCGCGGGCTTTTTTATATCGGAATGCGTTGCGATGCGGTTCCAATACGGATGTAATGGGGCCTCTAGACAGACAAGCAACTAGCTTGTCAAACACCATTTCAAGTATTCTCACCCAATTCCATTCGTTTCGTCAAGCATGATCAAGCCCGTAGTTTACTTTTCAAGCACATCAAACTTAGTTCTAAACGATCAAAATTGCTTGACAAGAACGTGAAATACTCGTGCATTTTTAACCATCTAGGGACCGCATAATATTCGCTAGCGTTGAATGTACCGGAGGGTATGGTGGTTTTATGGTGGGCTGGTCTGTGTGTGTGTGTTGAGTATGTGTGTGCGCTACGTGCGCGCGGCCGTGTTGGTGGGCGCCGGCTTGGGCGGCAGGCGGGGGGCGCCGCTGTGGAAAAAAAAAACAAGTTTTAACATAGTATTTATGACGCAGCCAACTGTTTTAATTAGTCGTTTAGATAACCGCCTAGCCTTTGGAAGTAGTGCTCGCTTCGCTCGCTCGGCTCTGTCGCGGTTGATCACACTTCTAACCTAACCTAACCCATTTGGTTGGGGTGCCCTGGCTTAGTTACTACGACCAATTCGGCTCGCACGTAGTGGGTTCCAACCTAACCTATAATCGAAAGGCCGCCGTTTACTTAAAATGCTAGGCGGTTACCTAAACGGTTGATTAAACCAGTTGGCTGCGACATATACAAGGAATCTTTTTGTAGATAATTTGGAATCCAGAAATCTTGTAACTTTACGACTTTTCTTAATCGTATTTCGTACGCACTCCTATTGTAAAAATGTATTGAAGGGCTTAAGAGTTGACTACACATGGTGACGCTATAAAAGATAACGACCCCAAATGGGACTTCATCGAGTGTGACGGCTAAAGAGGGTGACGGTCAAAATAGGTGAAAGTCACAGTAGGTGACGACGCCACAGAAGGTGACTCTTTCTATTTTTCTAAACAGCTGAAGGGAATATATACTTACGTGTTGTTATGTCGCCTCTGCAGTATAGTGGAGTGCGCAGGCCGCAACAACTCCGGCGGCGGGGCGGGACGCGGGGGCAGCGGGGGCGGGGCGCTGTGTGCGGGGGGTGGCGCGCCCGACGTGCCGTACACGGGGGGCGAGCTCGCCGTCACTGACGATGACTGCGGAGACAACTTATGTTACAACTAACTACAATTTAAACCTCCGATTTCATATAACTCGATTATAAACCTTAACACTCAAACATAAAGTTTATTATTGTTTGCAATATATTTACTACTTTGATTAAAAAGTAAACGTATTTTTAAAATAAGAACAAAAACATTTATGGAACAATAAAAAAATAATTTAAAAATTAAGACCACAACATAATTTGTGGTCTTATTTTTCGGGCCGTTTTTGTTGCTCTCATCGGCAATCTAGTAAGTACTATTGTTGATCGAAGATTTAAACATTACATTCTGAAGTCAATCATATTTACATTCACATAAAGTTGATATTAATTTACACAGAAATAATAAATTTAGGAATAAAGTCAGCGTCATGTTTTAACAACACGTTTATATGTTACAGAAAACAATGGTTCTGTCTACATAGAATGTTACAGTTTTGCTGGCAACTTGCTAATGGTTTTTATTCTTCATGGCACAGTATTTTTTTATCTCACGAAGCGACACGCGCTTTACTCGTGGTTACCAAGTGTACAAACACGCTGTGAATGTGTGTGTAAGCGCAGCAGCTCTCGGTACCGTCCGACAATGGTGAAGTTGGGAGGGCGTGTATGTGCTGACGCTACTCGTGTTGACGCACACATTCACACTTGGTTAGCATAAGTAAAGCGCGTGTCTCTCGCAAATCAAATGTTTACTGAATACAGTATTACGTAACATTGTTATCGGCGTATATTGACGACTGTCAAGGGAGAAGGAAACTGGATGTACAGTAGGCGCGCGATCCGAGTGCAGTCGGGGTATGAGGAGCGGGGCGGGTGCAACTCCCCCCGCCCGTCGACACCTCGCCGCGGCCGCCTGTAATTTAGTGCTGTGCTGACCTTGATGTCTCTCGCTCGCGCGCTTATCGATAGCGTTTTACTCAAAGGGATGGATTAATGGAAGATACCGTAGACCGATTTGTCATTGAGGTCGGCGATGACAGTGATGATAGTTTACAATAATAAACCTGTTTGATTAAGATTTCCGGCTTTCCCACAGTTTTCTCAAAGTAGGGAATATATGCATGATATTTTCTTTTTTTTATACCATAGCTTGTAATAAAAATATCTAGCGCAAATATAATAAATAAAATGTGTTAAAATACTAACAGATACAAGCAGTTTGAACGTCTTAAGGTGTCAAAGAAAAATATCGAACTCCGTTCATTGTCGCTAATTAGGTCACATCACTAGCGCATTCCACAGAACTGCACTCAGATCGCGCGCCTACTGTAGATGTTGTCTAAAATTGCATTCACATTAATGACATTCCTTACTAGCCACGTTATAAAAATATACTTCAGATTAGTTCATTTGATAATCGACTTCAACTATCAGAAAGCCAAACTGATAGTCGAATCATCGTCGAGTCGCTCAATCACAACCAAATTGGGTACAACACCAAAACTTTCATTATTAAGGTGTATCAATGTCGACCCCACAAGCCACAAGCTCCTACATTTACATTTATTTTATTTTTTTTAAATAAAATAAATGTCAAGCTCCTACATTTACATTTATTTTATTTAAAAAAAATAAAATAAATGTAAATGTAGGAGCTTGTGGCTAAGTAATAACAGCACCACGGGTCGATCGATCAGGTTAAGCTACGCTTGGTCTGTGGATGGGTGATCTTTACATACCAAGACCCCTCAGTACCTCGGAAAGCACGTTAAGCCGTTGGTTCCGGATGTCATTCGTGGATCTTTGACAGTAGTTGCGGGTCGTCAGAAGCCCGATAGTCTGACAACAAGGGGATTACCCAGTAACTGGGTTGTGGAGTTCTGACAGGCAGTCGCTCCATGTAAAATACTGGTATTGAGCTGTATACGGTTAGACTGGAAGCCGACTCTAACATAGTTGGGAAGAGGCTAGGCAGATGATGAAGTATCAACAATAAGATCTTTAATATATACTTACAGGCGGTAGCGGCGTGGGCGGTGCGGCGGAGTCGCGGCGGCGACGCGGTGGCAGCGGTGGAGGCGTGCCGCACGACACCGCTACAGATACAACACAATATGTCATATTATACACAAGGAACAACTTAACTGATATTAAACTATAGTTACAGTATTTTTATCTCATCAAGTGTACAAAAACGCTGTGAATGTGTAAGCGCAGGAGCTCTCGGTACCGTCCGAGACACTGACGAAGTTGGAAATGTGTGTGTGCATGTGTGTGTTGTGTGCTGACGCTACTCGCACACATTCACAGCATGTTTGTAAACTTGGTAAAGCGCGAGTCGCTTCGTAAGATAAAAATACTATACATATGTATGGTTTACGACCATTTCAAACCGGCTCATGCCTTGATAAAACTATAAATCGACGTTCGCACAGACGTAAAAATATTGCGGCGATTTGTTTTCGCGCACTGGATTTTCAACGCTCTGCTTAGCGCCGAGAGTTGAAAATCCAACAGTGTTTTTTCGACGCGCTAGAATGCACTCTGTTGTTGTTAAGTTGGATTGTCAACGCTCGGCTCAACAACGAGAGTTGAAAATCCAGTGTGCGATAAAATCCCGCCGCGATATTTTTACGTCCGTGCGAACGTCGACTTATTCAGTCAGTAAGGGATCCACACCTATCTCGACTCGAAGTAAAGGATTGAAATGTGAACTTTGGTAACAGATACATAGAATACTCTTTATTATGACCGACTAGCGACCTGCGGTCTCCGGAGGGGAGTGATGTGGCGGCATCTACATCGACACATGCGAACTACGCATCACACGTCACGCAAAATCCTGCATCGCACAATTAGAGTTTACCGCGCGACTAGCATGTATACAACGTCCCGACATCAACCGTCGCGTTTCCATTCGCCAGTGGCGATCACGACGAGGGGCCCGTGGTTACGGGCCACCGTATAGAGTCCGCGGGAGGGGGGCTACGCCCCGAAACCGCACGTCACGCCCCTTACGGGGCGTAGCGACATCACACTTGTTAACCGTCGCGTCGGGCAGTTGCCCACCAGACACGACACCCGACAACCTCCCTTTTCTATGGAGGATGTTTTACACCCTGTTCCTCATGCCTCTAAAGGGTGACACAATGGGCGGTCTTATCGCTAAAAGCGATCTTTTACAGACAACCTTTGGATGGATTAAGGGGAGAAGGAGAGACAATACTGTAGGTAGTCCGTGATCTGATCAGTATTGGAGATAATAATGTGTTAAAATCATGTGCGAACGCCATTATAGTACGCACTAAAATATTGGCAATCCCAAAGCATTCATAGTCAGCCAGTCCATTATCTAGTGTCATACTTCCTTATTATATGTATACAGGGTCAAATTAAATTAGCTAGAGAAACTCCGCAGACGATCACGTCCGCGGAGTTTCTCTAGCTAATTTAATTTAACCTTGTATATTATAGTACCTCACGTATATGTATATCGCGAAAAATTCCGGTGAACCACTTTTCAACCTTATTGCTTTACTAATAAGGTCGAAAAGTGGTTCACCGCAAAGTTTCGCGATGGTACGGTCAGCAACAGAAGTCGGTTAACACTGCTAAATTTTGACATCATCTAAATTAACACAAAATGATATGATAACCTGCTTTTTAGCATTTCATTTATTAGATTAGTTTTTTTTTTTTTTAATTTACATTTGTTCCGATTTTAATGAAGTATTTTTCTCAATAATTAACATTTAGAAAACTCAACTGTTAATCGACTTTTGTTGCTGATTTGTACATGATTGACAAGAACAAATTTGAAAAACATGAGTGATGATCGATGTTACATGAGATCTTATTATAGAGACTACTATAATGAATTTAATGAATGATGATTCGTGAAATAATAACAAGATACTCACGGTGATGCGGCGTTAGCGGCGGCGCGGGCGGCGAAGGCGTAGGCGCGCCTCGCCACTCGAACTTGAACGCTACGCCTCTGTCAATAAAGAATATATTGCTTTCCATAAGTAGAACTCTAACGAACTGTCTGTGGCTATAACAATGTGTGAAAAGAAATGACTACGAAAAAAAGAAAACACTATAGGACCAAAATGTTGTCTTTAAGGACGCTGTTACAAATGGGTAGTCAAATCATTACTTTTTTACACAAAAGTATGTTTCTTAAATAAAATGCTTCGCATTCTTAAAATATTTTTTTGGCCAAATTGCTGATAGATGTGCATGGTACGATTCTGAACTATAAATATAATTTTAAATAAGTACACTTTCTCAATAAATGTACCGAAGTAAAAATGTTCAGTCCGGTACATTTATTGTGAAACTGTACCTATCTAAAATTATATTTGTAGTTCACAATCGTACTTACCATGCACATCTATCAACAATTTGGCCAAAAAACATTTTAAGAATGTAAATCATTTTATATAATAAACATACTTTTGTGTAAAAAAGTAATGATTTGACTACCCATATGTAACAGCGTCCTTGAAGACATCGTACCAAGTCACACAACGTCACCGGACATTTCTTTTTACAATTTCATAAATGGATTGCGGAACATTTGTCACCTAGTGTATTACATTGCTTTTAAGTACAAACATTATACATAGTAGTGAGTTCACCAGTCCTGATGTCAGACACAATAATTATAAACACCTCACTTTTATCGAAGATATACATATACAGGATCAAATTACATTAGCTAGCGAAACTGCAGCCCTGAGAAGTATCGATATCTAAACAACCTGCCTAGCCATTTCCCCAGTATGTTGGGGTCGACTTCCAGTCTAACCGGATGCAGCTGAATACCAGTATTTTACATGGAGCGACTGCCTTTCTGTCCTCCACAACCCATTAACTGGCTAATACGATTCCCCTTGGTAAGACTGGTTGTCAGACTTTCAGGCTTCTGACGGCCCGTAACGACCGTCAAAGATCCACGAATGACAGCCGGGGCTAACGGTTTAACGTGCTTTCCGAGGCACGGAGGAGTCTCGGTATGTAAAGATAGTCACCCATCCAGTGACCAACCCCGGCAAGCGTAGCTTAACATGATGGATCGACCCGTGCGACTGTTATTGCTTAGCCACGAGCTCCTCTAGCGATATCTAAACCCGATAAAATCAAAATAAAAAAGATTTTAGTTTTTTTTTTTATCGTGTTTAGATATTCCCATCACGTCTATGAAGTTTCCACATAAATGTGTTTGAAAACTCATATTTCAAGTATTTCACTAACTCATATTTCACTAACTGCGGTCGATGACACCACAAAAAAACGTCATCAAACTAATTTATTTTTACCCGAATACGGCAAAGCCAAAAAGAAGGGTTATGATTTTAGCAGTTTATGTATGTATGTATGTATTTACGTGTGTTCCACCGTAGCGCCTAAATTACTGAACTGGTTTTAATGAATGAGGTATCAATAGATTCGTAATAATGGTCCGGGTTACATATAAATTCTCCCTAAATTTAATATGGTAGACTTTACACGTAAATTTCAGACCACGGAAAAAAATAAATTGAAATAATTATGACATGTTTGGTATCAAAAAGAAGGTCTTGACGAGCACATTACAAATATGTATATATGTTATATTATTTAAGTAAATAAATATGTTTAAATTGTTAAAAATAAGTAAAAGTGGAGGTAAATAATATTAATTTAATTGGTTACAGACTGACCGCGGCGAGCGTGATTTTTCAGTAGTCGGGTTTTAGTTTTTGAACTTACTTTTTTTTTGTTTCATTATATTTTGATACCGATACCAATCACGTCTGCGCAGTTTCGGTAGCTAGTTTAATTTGACCGTGTATAAGTAAATATAACATAGAGCTTACCTGTCGGCGGCTACTAGCGGGCTGGCGGGCGGCTGCGGCGCCGGCGAGCGCTTGGGAGACACCGCGGGCATTCTGAAACAATACACACGCATTCAACTTACTTGAACTACTAGATTTGGCCAAACCACCGCAAAAGCAGATTTACACTTCTACAAGTACGTTAGCGAGTTAGCTTGCGAGTATGATGGTTTATGTAGATACAAACTTTTGAACTGAGAATGCTGAGAGGGATGTGTGGTGTTATACGAATGGATAGAATAAGAAATGAATACATAAGAGGAAGTTTGAATGTGGCACCGGTGACTGAAAAGTTGTGCGGAAATCGGTTGGCATGGTATGAGCATGTGATGCGGAGGAATGAGGAAAATGTCGTGAGGAAAGTTTTGTGTATGAATGTTGATGGCTATAAGATTAGGGGAAGACCAATGAAATGATGGATGGACTATGTAAAAGATAATATAGAGAAGTATGGAAAAAAGGGACATGTTGCGCCGACCCCAACAAGGGAAGGAGAATGATGATGACAAACTTTTGAACGACGGTCGGTTTCATATAAGTTGACTCAAAACAAAACCCCGGTTAATTTTTAACAGACTTCAAAAAGGAGGAGGTTCTCAATTCGTCGGAACCTTTTTTTTTTTATTTTTTTTTTTATGTATGTTCCCCGATTACTCGTTTCATCTTACCTAACATTATAATGCGACAGACTGTTACTGCTACCATAGACATGTATTTTCCTACTGGCTTTAGATACTCCAAGCTCCGTGTGCTGGCTTTATTTTATGAGATAACAACCACTACTAGTTGCATTCCGTAGTTGCCAAACAAAAAGGGCCGATTTGATTTTTTTTTGTTTTATTCGAGAGGGTATACATCACAGTTGGTCCCATATAAAATTGATTAGCTTTGCTTTGGTAGTTTTTGAGTTAGCTTCAATAATACGCATTTTTTCCCCACTTTTATATGGATGATGTTCTAGTTTGTTTTGCAGGTAGTGGTATTAGAATTTGTGTGGGGTAGGTACACAACTAAAAAGTGAAAAATAAAAACTTTTTTACAAAAAAATACAACTACTTCCAAAACAACACTACAAAGTGAAAAATAACTTTAATTTCGGAAGTCGGTGGTAAAAAACGAAAATACATTTACTAGACACCGACTTCCGAAATTAAAGTTATTTTTCACTTTGTAGTGTTGTTTTTGGAAGTCGGTTGTATTTTTTTTGTAAAAAAGTTTTTCGTGAAGGAAGCACCTCTATCTTATCAAAATGCGTTAAATGCCGGAGATACAGTAGGGTAACGTTTCCAAAATACACATACACTGATCTACTTTTAATATGTATGCATAAAGTTGTTTACAGATTTGCTCGACTTTAAAAGATCGACCCGTGTCATCAAAACAAAATCGAGATTGTGAGAGCAACAGACAATCATCACTGTGGAACGTTATTGTCGATCGATACATCAACAATGATGTCTACGCCTGTGTTGATACTTTATAGATCGTTAACAGACGACAGCAACGATCGTTAAAACCGAGCAAATCTGTAAGAAGCTGACAAATCTTATTGATAGTCAAAAACCGGTCAAGTGCGTGTCGGAACACGCACAATAAAGGGTTCCGTAGTGGAAAAGAATTTATCCCAAAAACAAACTTAACAATGTCCCAAAAAAAAAAAAATTAATTCATTAAACTACAAATTAACAATTTTCGGACTTTTTCCTTTACTTGTGCTGGGAGACCTTGCTTCTTGCCAAATTTCATTGTTCTAGGTCAACGGGAAGTACCCTATAGGTTTTGATTTACTTGCGAGTATCAAAATATGTCGCATTAAATGGCCGTATATTTTTATTGCGTTGACTTAGAAGCTCGAGTTTTTTAGGACTCCAAGAGAACATAAATTTACGTATTTGATATTAATTTCAACTTGATACCTCCACGTGTTCCTGAGAAAAATGGTCTTGACAGACAGACAGACGGACAACGATGTGATCCTATAAGGGTTCCATTTTTTCCTAATGAGGTATGGAAGTCTAAAAATCAAGTAAATCTATAGGCACCTTAATATAACTTCGTACAAAAGAAAGATAATATATATATATTTTTATTATATGTTATTAAAAGTGGTTTTCATTCACAGGATATACCTGCCTACCTTATTAAAAATCAATTAAGTATCATTAAAGAACTGCATACTATGTGCGAAAGATAATCATTGACTAGGCTCCACCAGGCCACACAACCTCTTTGCAATTGCTGACCTAGGGTTTGTTAATATAGTTTAAATTAGTCCAACGTCCAAAATATTCAATTTGAATTCTCTAATCAATGATTCCATTTCATTCTTGCTCTGAACACAGTCCATCAACAAGTGTTGCATATCTTCAATTTTGTTGCATATTTCACAATTAGGTGATGCGACCTTTCTCATTAGGAAAGCAAACTTTGCCGATGGATAGTGTCCAGAATGCAGCCTTAGTGCTAACTTAACACAAAGCAAATAACTTAATGGTTGCTCTTCATTGTATTCAGAGGTAAAGGTTTATTTATACAGTAGTATAAATAGACCTTTCTAAAGGTAATGTAGATTATATTAGTTTAAAAAAAACCGGCAAAGTACGTGTAGGACCATGCACAATAAAGGGTTCCGTAGTTGGGATGACTTTATCTCTTAAACAAACTTAACATTGTAGTTGAAAAACATGTTCTCCCATACATTCCAACTGTAAATGTAAGTTTGTACTCACAATATTGATAGATTTGCCATGTTATTTTAAGACCACAGACTTCTTATAGGTTTTCCTGTAATCTACAGGTAAAGATCTATTTTCTGCATTTTTTTCAAAATTTTAGGATCAGTAGTTTCGGAGATAATGGGGGGGGGGGATGGTCAATATGGTCAATGTTTGTCTATTTTCTTAAATAACTTTAAAACAATTTATTTTAAAATTATAAAAAAAAAATATATTTGAGACCCTCATAGTTCTCCAACTGTAAAATGTAAGGTTTTAATCGCAATTTTTTTTTTTTTTATATGATAATGATAATACAAATTAACGATTTTCGGTCTTTTTCCTTTACTTGTGCTATGAGACCTTGCTTCTTGTCAAATTTATTCTAGATCAATGGGACCCTATAGGTTTTGATTTATTTGAGAGTATCAAAATATGTCGCAAAAAAGGGCCGTATTTTTTTATTGCGTTGACTTAGAACTTTGATTTTTTTTAGAGCACCAAGGGACTGTAGACCTACGTATTTGATATTAATTTCCACCTCTATGCGTTCATGAGAAAAAGAGCCTTGACAGACTTACAGACAGACGGTCAACCAAGTGTGTGGTGATAAGGGTTCCGTTTTTTCCTTTTGAGGTACGGAACCCTAAAAAACATCAACACTCAGCAAATATGAGGATTTCGGTGAAATACACGAATCTCGTTTATTTTGAAGTCGTTTGAAGAGAGACTGTTTTATTTTCGACACATAATTTAACAAATAACCAGTATAAAAACACACCTTAATGTTGAAAAACTCTTTGTATGTATTTCTCACACAAGACAAACTCTGTCCAGTCAAGTAAGAACACAAAATAACAGGATCACAGACAGACAGACAGACTACATGATAGTGCAAATGCAGGGATGTTAAACCTATCAACATTATATTTCAGTGACAAACGCACACTGATCAATTTAAAAAATTTAGGGGGACTAAATAAATTATTAAATACTGAAATCGTGAATTATATTTACAACATTAAACAGAAATTCCCACTTAGATTATTATGAATTGACGCACTAATTCCGACACTCCCTTATTTTACCATCATTATCTGCCTAGCCTTTTCCCAACTATGCTAGGGTCGGCTTCTATTCTAGCCGGATGCAGCTGAATACCAGTATCACGTTATAAAATCATACAGTAGGACGACGCCTTTGATCTCGTGGTAAATGCCGACAATTGGCATTTCGCATTGTCACAGGCATTGTCGCAACAGCAAGGGTTGTCCCAAGTAAACGATATTAATTAATTAATTTGTTTATTTGAGATCAACATCGTCCTCAACATTATTATTTTCCTTTATTTCATTTATATACATATAATTTACATTTTTAAATATTTTTATAAAAAATAATAAAAAAACATTTAAAAATATAAAAAATACTAGCCCACCGGTATCGGGAACAGGGTCCAAGCTACCGGCGGTCAGGGCTCCAGAGAGAGGAACCTCCTAACAATACGCGCCGTGTCCGAGAAGAACTGCTTTCTTAATTAGGCCCTTAATCCAGCTGCCCAACGAGTCTCAACGAGTGTCAACGAGTCGGTGTTGGTCGAGGCTCTTTGCAATTAAGCCATTAGTTGATAAGACTATCGGCACAATGATCGCTGAGTCCACATCCCACATGTCGACAACCTCGCGATCCAAGTCAAGATACTTGATTTGTTTATCTTTCTCGGCTTTCACGAGGTTCCCGTCATGCGGGACCGTTATGTCAATAATCATTGCGCGCCGCTCTGTTCGATCCACCAGCACTATATCAGGCTTATTGGCAACAATAGTCCTGTCAGTGATGATGGATCGATCCCAGTACAATCATTATTATTATTATAAACAACATTTGAGTGCCTGCTTATTTCTTAAGAGGTTTTTTTCAGTTTTAACGATTATAATAAAAGTAAACAATATAAAGCCTCTTAAGTTTTTTTTTTAAATTATTTAATTATTTTTCTCTTTAGTTTATTTGTTTAGACATGGATGTCATTTCCATGGTTCTTGAGGTCGCTGATAACGATAACGGGGTTAAAATCAAAATTCAAGATGGCGGAAGCAAAAGTTTTCAAATTTTTCGTCATGGTTATCGTTTCCATGGTTTTCGAGGACGCTAAAGCCGATAGTGAAGTCAAAATGATAATCCAACACGGCGGCTGCGAAAATTAAAAAAAAAATATATTTATAACGTTTATAAATAAACCCCACAATGTTTAATTTAAGGTAAATACGGATCGCCCATTTTATTGAACAACTTCTATTGAACAGATACTCACGATCTATGCAAATAAATTTTACTTTATAATGTTGTCTACCTCTGGCCTAGAATCGAATTACCAAAACATTGCGCCGTTATATTAGTGAAACTAGATACAAGGCAATGTGTGTTTTATCTATAAATCGATATTTTGGAAGGTCATAGAACAAAATCACGCCAGCGTCCACCGTAGGGATAGGCAGAAGTGAAATATGATGTGCGATCCATGCATACATAATCAGCCTATAACGTTCCCACTGCTAGGCCACAGGCCTTCTTTCTATGAGAAGGAGTGCGCTATAATCAACCACCGGGGGGATGTCACATGCCTTCGAATTTTTGGTTCTAGGACATGCCAGTTTCCTCTCGATGTTTTCCTTCACCGTTTTGAGAGCAGTGGTGATGAAATTATTTACACAAAGTAAAGTGCCTGCCTGGGTTCGAATCCACGACACGTAACGTATGTCGGGGCCGTTATTACCCCTGGATCACTATGATCCATGCATGTTATCATCGTATTCTTTATCCACCATTATCAAAATTATTTAGGAATTTGTAGTCGCTACTTCGATAGACTTTCAGTTATTTTGTTTCTTTTCCTTGCAAGAGTTACAGACAACGTCAAACGTGGACTGACGGACAAACAAAATGTTCATAATGATCATAAAAATTTAACTTTGACTCAAAATAACCTTCTTCTCAGAATAGGGTGTTTTACTCTATACACCACTAATTTTTAATTAGTACAAATACTTAAAGGGCTTATTAAAAAAGGTCTTGTTATTATATATGTAAAGTCCCAATAAATAATATTCATAAACAGCAAAGTTATTAGCGTTTGTTTATATCCCAAAATGTCACTCAGTTTATGGAAATATTGTACAGGCTACATAGTAGTTATTCATTAATCATGGAAAAGCACTGCGCGTAGTATTTTCTAGTTGCAATTGTTATGAATGATTGATTCAATTATGAAATTTATGAATTTACCAATTATGTCAAATTTTCGTGGACAATTTTGGAATTTAATTTTTTTGATTTTTGACTACACAAATATGATCAGTAACGGGTACGGATAGAGCCCCATTTTTTTTTGTACTAATTAAAAAATAGTAGTGTATATATCAGAAAAAATCTAAAAATATATTATTTGGGTACCTTAGGCAAAAAGCAGTCGGAAAATGTTAGTTTTAGCTCATAAAATAACAGTATCAATATTAAAATTCAATTCAAAGTTTTCAGTTTTTTTAATCTGTGTTATAACACCATGAAAGTAGTCGCCATGTTATTACGTCATACTGCTGTATAAATTAAAGTGTCAATGTCAACTGATTAGCGTATTTATAGTGTTTGTTTACTAAGCGAACTGACGTCATGACCACAGAGCAATATGGCGTCCACTGCGTCCAGCGTTTTTGAGCGAAATTTAAAAATGTAAAATTTAAATGCATTTTTATGGCACTTATCGATTGAATAAAAATTTTGTGTTTTTTTTAGTGGCTTATTAGCACTATAGAATGTAATTGAGACACTTTTCAAAAATACCCTATTACAGGTGTCAATATAGTAAAATGTTGATATTGAAACACCCAATGTGTAATCGAGATACAAGTTTTTTTCCTAAATTATTGTTGTGATAATTTTGGACAGTTTGTTATATTTTTACGCTGATTGTTCAGTAAAACGTCAAGTCAACGGTCACAGTTTGAAGTAAGTGACTTTATTTCATAGCAATAAGGGCTGTGTTTGCGTTATTACTGACGTACAGTTCAAATAGAAAAGGTTTGCGTTTCGGTAATCTTCGTGTTTCCGAATTAGCACGAATGTCTCGCAACAGAGTAACCAGCTGTCATTCTGACAAAGAGACAAAGCTTCTTTCTAACCTAACCTAACCTAACATTGTGCGTTTGTAAGAAGTTTTCTCTCTGTCTAGTTATCTACTCCGGTCGCAGATCGTCATCTGTTACTCAAAACTTTCGAAAAGATTTTTGGAATTAAATACCGGGTCAAATTGAATTAGCTAGCGAAATTCCGCAGATGTGATGTATAACGATATTGACAGAGTTTCGCTAGCTAATTTAATTGACTCTGTAGAGTTGTCAATCTATAATTTTGTAATCATGGTAATACAAAATAGGCAAATAAGTACTATTACAGCTCTATAGTACCACCACAGTCATACAGTCGTCCGACGAAGCCCGAGCTGCATACGAAGTTCGGCGAACTACGTAAGCAGCTCGGGCTCTCGTCGGACGACTGTATGATAGACTGTGGTAAGCCTCATCATCACGCATTCGGATTTCCGAAGATAGACGATGATTCACGAAACGCATACTTTTCTTGGGGTCAGTTTCACCAAACGGAAAAATCCTCGCAAATGGCTCGAGCACTTTTCAAATTACACTGAACAAGTAACTGTATGAATATTGACTTTGAGTGTAAAATTCAATATTGATACAGTTACCTTATTCCATGAATTTTAAGTGCTCGCGCATGCGCGTGGATTTTTGCGTCTGGTGGAGTCTGACCCTTGGGATGTCTGTATCTTAGACTGTAGTAAATAATAAATAAATAAAAATGTTTATTGCATCAACTTAAATAACTTATTCCATTACAATGGGGAGAATCTTTTTAAGCATATAGTTTATTGATATTAAGTTAATGCGATATATAAACTTATACAAACAAAAATAAAAACAATTAATGAATTAATGGAATGCACCGACCCCAGCGTGGTTAACCAGACTCGATTACTCGAATGAGCCCAAAGATTCACACTAGCTCCTGTGCCTCATGTTACATGGTGCAACAGAGACCATTGCATATCAAGGAGTAGACCGGGGGGCGCGGTAATGCTAGGGAAGACATGCCCTTAGGATATGGAGGGGATAAAGAGCCCACCCAGTATGCACCGTAAAGTAAGCTTTGGAATAGTGGAGAGACGGGTGATATAATATGGATGGGCTTTTTTACGACGTTGCTGCTGTCATGTTGCTTCAAGTCCAGAAGTAAAAATAAAAACAAAAGAATTATAAATAAGTAAGGAGTGATACTAACCTGAAGAGGTCGTGATGTTTGGGACTGGGCAGCGGCCGGTCGGGCGGCTCGGGCGGAGGCTCGCACGCGGACGACGATACTGTACACATAAGGAGATTGCCTCAAAACCTGCACTATTATTTCGAAGCACGCTCGAAATGTCATTATGACAATATCTTTCATTTAGGGCTGATTGTCCAATATTCAGATAATTTTTATCAGAGGAGTAAAAATGGTGGTTTGACAGCTTTTGTATAGAATTATTCTTCAGTTAAAAGTTATCAACCTATTGAACAATCAGCCCTTAAACTATTTTATTGTTTTAAGGACGCTGTTACAAATGGGTAGTCAAATCAATACTTTTTTACACAAAAGTATGTTTATTAAATAAAATGCTTTACATTCTTAAAATGTTTTTTGGCCAAATTGTTGATTGATGTGCATGGTACAATTCTGAACTATAAATATAATTTTAATTTTGTACATTTTCACAATAAATGTACCGGAGTGAAAATTTTTACTTCAGTACATTTATTGTGAAAATGTACAAAATTAAAATTATATTTATAGTTCAGAATTGTACCATGCACATCAATCAACAATTCGGCCAAAAAACATTTTAAGAATGTAAAGCATTTTATTTAATAAACATACTTTTGTGTAAAAAAGTAATGATTTGACTACCCATTTGTAACAGCGTCCTTAACACAAACAGCGGTATGTCAGACAACATAGCTATTCATTTACATTTATTTGCGGCCGGCGCACCATGTCTTTTTCTTCCATACTTCTCTATTAGTCGTCATTTCGGTAGCGCGTACGTATATATAGCCTTTAGAAGCAGTGCTGGCCACTCGCTACCAGGGCACCGCTCGCTCGGCTCGCACGCGGTTGGTCACAGTTCTAATCTAACCTCACTAATTTAGTCGTGGTGCCCTTGCTTAGTTAATGCGACAATTGCTCGCGCGTGGTTGGTCACAGTACCAATCTAACCTATAATTGAATATCATTCAGGCCGCTAGTTGAACAGCCGCCGTATAGTTAAAAGGCTAGGCGGTTAACTAAACAGCCGATTAAACTAATTGGCTAAGACAAATCAACTGTTTATTTGGTCTTCCCCTACTCTTACAGTCATCCACATTCGTATTCAAAACTTTCCTCACAACATTTTCCTCATTCCTCCGCATTACATACCATGACAATGACAACCGATTTCCACACAAGTTTGCGGTCACCGGTGCCACTTGCAGACTTTCTCTTATGGTATACTCATTTCTTATTCTATCCCTTTGCATACACATACATCCCTTTTTGAATTCTCAGCTCAGTTGCATGCCTTTCGTTTATCCCTTTTGTGGCCCAACATTCATACAAGACAGAAAGGTCTAACCATTTTTTTTATAAATCTTGCCCCTAAGGGTCCTTACCAGGAAATCGTGTTAAGGGTGCTGGTGAAATAAAATTGACTTCTTATTTACGCCAAAGTTATCAAAATACGAAGTGCTTTTTGCATATTTTTAATGACAAGTATTCAATTTTTAACAATCATCTACAAGGTTTATCCTCAATGCAATTTTTTCACTGACTGGTAAAACACTTGAGCTAGCCAGACGTTACTACGGCTACTACTTTATCAAAAACCTATAACACGCTTTCCTGCTACCGACCCTTTAGTTGAAGAATGCGGGAGTCGCAGATTGTTTCCGTGAGCTGCCGCCATACAGTTACAGATAGGTATAGTGTAGCGGCATCTACATCGCCACAAGCGAACTACCTACGCAACACACTGACGTCACGCAAAATCCTGCATCGCGCAATTAGAGTTTACCGCGCGACTAGCATATATACTGGGCAGTTACCCACCAGACACGACACCCGTCTGGTAGGAGGATCCTCCCTTTTCTATGGAGGATGAGTGAACTTTACACCCTGTTCCTCATGCCTCTATACTGGTGACCCCGACGTGAACACGCAACCTTCTGATCTTGTTTATTGTTAGTTAGTGCTACGTGTCTGCTCAGTACTCACAGGTGGCCCCGTGCTGCGAGGGCGAGGAGGGCCGGCGCGGCGGAGCGGGAGGACGCTCAGGCTCGCCGCTCCGGGGCAGCAACGGCGGCACGCGCTCCTGAGGAATACACTATCATTAGTCATTTAAACTTACAGTAAGCCGACGTACTATGGACAAAACTTAAGCATGCTCATTTAAGAAAATATTCCTGTGATAGCGCAGCTAGTGACAAACGAACATTGTGCGATCGAGTCGTGAGCCGTGCATGCGATTATCGCCTTTGAGGTGATCATGCGGAACTTTGGCCTATAGTACACATGACGTAAAAATATCGCGGCGATTTCTTTTCGCGCACTGGATAAAACCCCGCCGCGATATTTTTACGTCCGTGCGAACGTCGGCTAATTCCCAATCTTTTTGGCCAGGCTGAAGTGAGCGCGACCGCCATCTTGCGCCATCTGCTCATGGTGTTCCATGGTAAATTTCCACCTTTGCATTCTGCGCATTGGCTCGCGCCTACGTTTAACACGGCCAAAAATATTGGGGACTATTGTACTTAGCTAAGTAATATAAATCTTAAATTCACTGACAGACAACGCAGCGCACAGCCGCTGGATGTATTTTTTTTTTTTTTTTAATAAGTTTCTTGTATAAACAAAATGAGCACGTCTACTTGTCCGCGCTGGCCGCAACGGGGGCACGGCACGCAACGGATTATGGTTTGTTTAGAAAATGAAACGAAAATGTATTTTATTTTTTTCGATATTTCAGAGCTGGTCCCATAGTAACGGCTGTTCATATTATTATACTCGTAACTGTTCAACAAATTTAAGATTGTTCTCCTACATTTGTCACTTTCTTTTGTTATTATTTTATTTTATTTTATTCTAGTTCATTCCCGTATTTTTAACAACGTTCGCAATCTCATCTCGGTCTCAATGGTAAAGCGTTTACCTACATTTTTGACATTTGATTGTCGCTGGCATGAGAATGCGACTAGAATTTGAACGTTTTTAGGTACGAGAATTGTCCTTCTGATCATAGAATAAAGTGTATTATAGTGTATCACCATATTATTTAAAAGTCTGTATACTTTTGAAAAATAAATTATTAGTAGTTGACGCACCTGTTCGGGCTTCTTGGCGGTGAGGCGATGGTCGAGCGTGCGCGAGTAGAACAGCTCGGCGTCCACTATGGCGTTGCGCGGGGACAGCGCGGCCGGCTTGCGCTCGCACGTTGACGACTGACTGTGGACAAGACGTTATGTAATCGTTAGTACACGAAGCGACACGTGTTTTACTTGAGTTCACCAAGTGTACAAACACGCTGTGAATGTGTGTGTAAGCGCAGGAGCCCTCAGTACCGTCCGAGACAATGGCGAAGTCGGAAGAGTATTTGTGTGTGTGTGTGTGTGTGTGTGTGTGTGTGTGCGTGTGTGTTATGTGCTCTACTCGTATTCACGCAAACATTAACAGCGTGCTTGTACTTTAAACGGAAGTAAAGCTCGAGTCGTGACTTAAAAATACTGTAAAGGGGTATTCAAAAAGTTTTTACTTAACTAGCATTTGACAGCGGCTTCACCCGCGTGGATGTCGGAAATTATCCCACGGGAACCGTACAATTTTCCGGGATAAAAAGTAGCCTATGTGCTATTCCAGACTATAATGTATCTCTGTGCCAAATCTCATCCAGATCCATTCAGCCGTTCTGGCGTGATTGAGTAACAAACATCCATCCAGTCAAACTTTCACATTTGTACTATTACTAGCTGTGCCCCGCGGTTTCGATAAAAAGTAGCGTATGTGTTAACCCAGATTATAAGCTGTCTACATACCAAATTTCATCCAAATCAGTCCAGCCGTTTGAGCGTGAAGAAGTAACAAACATACAAACATACACACTCACTCACAAACTTTCGTCTTTATAATATTAATAATATGATATAGTAAGAAAGCTACTCACCGATCATGTCTAGGCGAATGTCGGTCTCTGGGCGAAGGTGGCTCGTCTCGTGTACTGCTTCTATAAACAACAGAACAAGCATGTTAATATTTACTCATTATATTGAATAAAGTTAGCTAGTTAGCTTGTGGCTAAGTTTAATAATAAAAAAAAACATTTATTTGGACCAAACACAAATTTTTCAAACCTGCCAAACTGCAAGACAGCTTGTCGGCAGGATTAGAGCTCCTTTTATAACATTTTTGGTCATTGCATAGAAACACAAAAAAAAAAAAAAACAGATCTATGGGTATTTGGAACTACCAAACTCAAACTCAAAGCATTTATTTCAAATAAACCAATTACAGGCACTTTTGAATTGTCAGTGGGTCGGTCAGTCAGAAAGATGAAGCTAGTTGCCCATTCCAAAGCGTAGTAGATCCCTATGGAGAAGAACGGGCAAGAAGCTCCACGGACACTCTTTTAAATCATAATATTTTTACGAAATATTGGTTACATCGTTCATGTTGAAAATATACATGTGAGAACAATGTAGAAAGACGTGCACGTTAAAAAGCGTCCGTAATAAAAAGATAAAAACTAAAACAACTAAATTAAATATTAAAATTAAAAATAAACCGTGGCAGCTAAGAGACGACCAGTCCCAACTGACGGCGCCCGTTCACGAGCATGACGCATGGATCAGCACCAATTAGCTCAACCATTTTGAAGGGAACTTAATGATCCAACACACACGCCACCACCAGCGAGACATTTGAGTGAGCATGACATACTCTCAACCGCCAGGGCACACTCAAGTCAGTGAAAGACGTACCCAGTAAAAGGTAGCTTAATAGTAGCTACATAGTGCTCACACATGTGCTAGTGCAGTGCTCAAACTGAACCAAATGCTGCAGGGATCTTGGCACGGTCAATACGTCACAATCAGCCTATAATGTTGGAACATTATAGCAGTGGGTCCGTTTTAGTGTTCAGATATTTTGTAAATTAGTATCTGTTCATGGACTTTCGTTGTTGACTGTACACAGGCCTCTTCTCGCTGACAGAGAGCGGGCTGTAATACACCACGCGGGCCCAGTTCGGGTTGGTAGATGTCACATGTCTTCGAATTTTTGGTTCTAGGACATGCCGGTATCCTAACGATGTTTTCCTTCATGTATATCCGGTATATGGATTGAAATCCAGTTCACGAGACCCCTCCGTGCCTCGGTAAGCACTTTAAGCCATTAGTCCCGCTGTTTGGAGATCTTCGGGTAGTCAGAAGCCTAAAAGTCTGACAACCAGTCTTACCAAAGAGTATCGTGTTACCCAGTAACTGGATTGCGGAGGTCAGCTAAGCAGTCGCTTCATGTAAAAAACTGGTATTCAGCTGCATTTATACTGGAAGCCGACCCCAACATAGTTGGGAAAAGACTAGGCAGACAATGATGAGTCATAAATCATATTACGTAGATGAACCATTTTTTTTTTTCCTTTAATATTTTTAAATAGACATACTTGTTATTATTAGTAGGCTTGTTCTTGTCAAACAGCGCCAGTCCCTTGTCGAATAAGCTCAGCTGACTGAGTTGAGACAGCGAACATCGTTCTAACCGAGGGCTGACTAGCTCTTGTTTACTTCCTGAAACTAACAAAAAAAAAAAACTATTTTTAGACTAATTAACACACTTACATTACATAATACATTTAAACCACTCCCCAAATATTTAAATCGCTAGAGTTGCCGTCACCATACTGAAGTCACAAGAATAAGTGTCCATACTGAGAAGAGTGAACTCACACATTATAAAACATTATTTCCATGATAATCAAATAAAGTCACTGCGTCATTACGTGTCAGAGGTCTCAAAAAGAAACAGAAATAAGACTATCTTTTGACGCGGTAGGGCAAATCTAACGATTTAAATCTTTGCCGCTGTCATTATTATTTATTTATTTATTTTAAATAGAACGGCCGAAACCAATTACACAAACAATTACATAATATATAATTTATTTAACACAGTCATGCATTCTTCTCACAAAAATTCAAGCACTCTGACAGAATCATCTTCCATTCAGTCACAAACACATCAAAATCTGTGTTTGAGTTCAGGAGAGCGTTAACAGCGGCTAATGTCCGAGGAATAGGTGACTTGGAGCGTGCAACAGTACGTCAAGTTGGAACAGCCAGTAAGCGGTGTTTTCTGCTACGACAATAATTGTTTGGGACAAATAGATTGCAGATTTCATTATGGAGATCAGGAACATCAATAATCCCCCTAAGAATTTTAAATATTACAGTCATCTGATCGCGTGACCGTCTTACTTCAAGAGAATTGAAACTTAAGCAACCCAACAGGAATTTAGTGGGATACAAGAGAGGATAATACCCGTACAAGTGCTTCAAGTGGTCATAATTTAAGCGGCCGCTAAGTGCGGCCACCGCTCTTTTAAGAAACCGTAGCTTTAGTTATACTGAAAATAATGTTAGCAACCTGTTGCAGCCACAGAATTAAGTTAAAATACAGCCTGTTTAAAAGCATCTCAACATAATATCACAGTCTATCCATCATACAGTCGTCCTACGCTTGCCGGGGTTGGTCCGTGGATGGGTGACCATCTTTACATACCGAGACTCCTCCGTGCCTCGGAAAGCACGTTAAGCCGTTGGTCCCGGCTGTCATTCGTGGATCTTTAACAGTCGTTACGGGTCGTCAGAAGCCCGAAAGTCTGACAACCAGTCTTACCAAGGGGTATCGTATTACCCAGTTACTGGGTTGTGGAGGTCAGATAGGCAGTCGCTCCATGTATAATAATGGTATTCAGCTGCATCCGGTTAGATTGGAAGCCGACCCCAACATAGTTGGGAAAAGGTTAGGCAGATGATGATCCATCATACAGTCGTCCGACGAAGCCCGAGCTGCTTACGAAGTTCGGCGAACTAGTATGCAGCTCGGGCTCTGTGACTGTGATAATATTATGACGGTAGTTCTAATAGTACTTACGCAGATCCAGGGGCAGCGACTGTAGAGAGCCTCCGTCCCATTGGCTCATACTCGTCGGAGATATTTGTGACGACATACCTAAAAATGCAAATAACATTTTATGTCCAGTCATCGTGATTTTTGTTTAGAGATAGTTTATGAGCCGGAGACCGACGTAAAATATACTACTTTTTTTTTTGGAAAAAAATGCATGCTTTCCGTGGGATAGACTACGGGAGCGGAGTCGCGTGTAAAAGCTAGTTGATAAAACATCTCCCAAAAACTACCTACTAGTTTTTTTTTTTTTTTTAGTTTTTTTTTTGTAAATAAATAATATTATTACTCACTCATCGTATCATCACAGTGCGATGTATTGCTAGAGCCGACAGAGGACGTGGAGCCGGCGGGGTTGTCGAGGTGCGCGTGCGCGCGGCGGGACACCTTCACCTGCTTCAGTGACAAGTCCGGGTACCTGCGCGGCTGTGAACAAACAAAATGTCATTGTTACAAACTACACATGTAATGACTTCCCACGTAGCCCACGAAAATGAGTCAAATTAAAGTTGCCTTTAATCCAAACATAAAAGCAAAAAATAAAAATAAATAAAAGAAAGTAAAATTGTTTATTCTGCACAAATAAAACGCACATTAGAAAAAAAAAAATTACAAAGTACTGTGAGGGCTCGAACCTCACAGGGGGAGATTAACTATGATAAATAATGAAACAAGAGGGACTCTAGTTGAACGGGGCTGATGCCCGCTATATTTATAAGCTTCGGATAAGTTATAATTCACACTCCTTAACTACAATAGTTCTACGCGGAGCCCTACCAGAATCTATCTGTCATCCTACAAAGAAAAAAGAGGTTCATTTTTCTTTCTATAGTATAGTATAGTTAAAATCTCGCTGCAGACTTGGTCATAAATCATAATCGGAGTAGGGATGTGCGCTAGTTGCGCGCGCTCAAGGCCATTATCGATAACAGAATCATTAAGGTTATCACATATCTTGCCGCCTTACCACTGTCAGTACAATCCCATCGAGTTGGTGTGGGCTCAAGTAAAAAAATGAAGTTGCAACGAAAAACAAAACCTTCAAGATAGCTGATGTAGAGTAGTTAGTCGATGAAGCCATTTCCAATGTCTCCATTGAAAATTGGCAAAAATGTGTGGAACATGCAGAATTGCTGCAAGATGCAAAAAGCACATTGCTGAAAGCACATTTAATAAAATTAAAAAAAAAAGGGTATTTATTTCTATCACCCATTTATAAAATATAAAACTATCGATATCACTCATCGACTGCAGTAATCCACAGGACTACGTGTGGGCGTGGCCTGCCCATAAGGCCCGTGAGTGGGAAAGAGAGCGAAACACTCGAATGATTTATGACCGAGTCTGCAGCGAGATTTTAACTATACTATAGAACACATTCCATATTTGAATGATTGAATGTCAGCCAGTATAACATTGTCGAGGTTTGAACAAAGCATCAAACACACACAACACATGCAATGTAAGCAAAAGCCTCGTATCCAAGTTGTCAATTTTGTCTATTGGTTGATATCAGACCAAACAATTTCTGCTCTGTGTTGTGACTCTTGTGACACTCTGGGAGATGACAACAAACAATCAAAACAAAAACAAATCCAAATTGCAGAGTAGAAAAATAATACTTTTATAACAAAACTATCAAGAACAAATTAAGCCGTGCGTCCTATCTGTGCAAGAACAGGTCGTTGCTCAGAAAATGCCGTGACTTTAGTCTGCGGCGCAATTTTCAGCAACTACCTCGAATGACGTAATGACGTCTCCCCTGTGTGACCTAGTAACTCGGGTAAGTAAATTTTTTCACAGAGATACTTGTGAGTCTAGTCAACAATATCCAAAGCATCCTGAAAACTATAGCCGATAGGTGGGACAGCACCATACTGGGACATTGGATACACCTACAAGCCACTGTGGCGTAGTAATGAATAGTTTGTATTGTTTTTCTGATAGATGAAGGTACTGACACTAGTTTCCATGTCGTGTGTATACAAACAAAAAAAAATGTTTTTTTTTTTTTTTTTACTGTAAAACTACTAATGAAACTATCTTGCCGGGATTATCTTTATACAGGGTGTAAGGAACATTGATACCATATCCTAAATCACGGTAACAGTTCGCTCTTCGAAGTCCCTTACACCGTGTATTGTGCATTAGAAATACTGCGCGCAAAATAGTTGTTCCCCAAATATTTCGCAAAAGAAGAAAATTAAATAAAAGATTTTACGTCAACTTATACTCCATTTACAATAAGATACATTTAAAAAAACTTTTTTTACAGTCCGTTCAACCGATTTTGACTTCTATTCCGTAGGCTTAAGGATGGCATTAAAGGCAAAAAAGTGGTTACAATAACAACTGTTTACTGCAGCTGCCATGTGTCATGCCACCAACGCAATAGAAGTCAAAATCGGTTGAACGGACTGTAAAAATGGTTTGTTAAATGTCTAAAATTATTGTGAATGGAGTATAGGTTATTACGCTTCCTTATCTAATTCTTGCAAAATGCTCCTATACAAAATTCGCGTAGAACCAATAGTCCTCGAGAAATACGCCTGCGAAGTCCTTGGAAGCAAGGCGCGCTATGTTTCCTAGATTACGATCAGTGTACAGAATTATCATTATGTACTCACAAACTTGGGCATCTGTTTGACGAGCCGCGGCTCAATCTCCAAGCTCTTTGCGTACAGGTAGTTGGTGATCTCGTTGTCGTCCTTGCCAGGAAACGGGTCCAGGGATTCTAGGAATGCCTAGAACAGAACAATTATTATTATTTGGTAAGAAGCACTAGAACACTAATTAGATGATGTGTGCGTATCAAATAGCTTGGAGATATTTAATCTGTCCAATCGGTTCAGTGAGGGAGCCGTCACAACATTGGAGCCTAATCCATTTACAACTCAGTTAGGCCACAGATTAATATTTATTTGTTTGTTTAAGGATTACCAACGAGATAAATTACAAATTATAATTTACAGACACAGGTGACACAGATATAGATGGGACACTCCGCAGTTTAGGTATGAAGCTACAAGTACGCGGCGGGCTCATCTCACTGGGTCAATTCAGTGTGGGCTGCCGCGCACCGGCCGGCTCGCACGTTAGTTCGATACTCACTCACGCGCCGCGTCGTAAAAGACAACCCAAACGAGTCAGAAGGTATAAGAGTTACGCGATAGAAAGAGAGGCAACTTATAGGTGAATATAACTGTAGGTAATGAAGCGTTGTGCGACCTGAATTGCACTTTATTATGTCGTAGCAAGATTCGCTTTTTATTTGAATGATTTTGCGGAGTGTCCCATTTGTATTAATCTGTGGTTAGGCCAGAATTGCTTCAAAGGTTTTTTCTTTGAAATTTCGCATAGTTTTAGGGAATGTCCACGCAAATGTTTGTCAGTTTTATACTAACAAATATGTGTTTTGCGAATTTGATCCTTATTAGTTCTAGAAATCGTCTAACTGGCAGCCCGAGAATACACTTAATTCACACTTACGTAGAGTTGATATTTGTTTAAATAAATAAATAAAATATTTATTATTGTACCAACTACATAGTTTACATATTAGTTTATGATTGGAGCCTCCTTTTAAGCATAATAACGCCTGTGTTAGGAGACTCCGCTCTTCCACAGCTTTGGCTGTTTGTACAACTTACAAATTACAAAAATAATTTTATTTAATTTTTTTTACTCTTAGATTACAAAATACACATATCATTTTTTCGAGCGCGTGTTTCATGCTTTATTACCATTTACGTACAGTATTATATTTATAACTTCAAGCACGCTCGCTCGCTCGTGAATGAATACATTGATATGGTTGTGTTAGGTGTGCGAAGTGTGTGATGTGTGTGGGGTGTCTGAGGTGTGTCAAGTGTGTGTGGTGCGTGTTGTGTGTGAGGTGTGTGGGGTGTGAGTGTGTTGTGTGTGTTTAATTGTATATATCGTCGATTGTTAATAAGGACATAAATAGACGTACCCTGGTCTTCGGTTCAGGCGTGAGGCAGTACGGCTGGTTCTGATACTGTTGTATCTCTCCCGTTATCTCCGCCACCTTGCGTCGCTTTGAGAAGTTTATTAGCTCCGAGTCGGGGAGGTAGTCTGCAAGAGACAAGTAATTATAAAACACTGCCCAACCAATTATGAAACCGAAAAAAATAACAGCAGTTTCACACGTATTGATTGTTGCGGTATTGCACTTTAGTATGGAACAGTCAACAGCAAGACAATCAATCAATCTGCCTAGCCTTTTCCCAACTATGTTGGGGTCGGCTTCCAGTCTAACCGGATGCAGCTGAATACCAGTATTTTACATGGAGCGACTGCCTATCTGACCTCCACAACCCAATTACTGGTTAATATGATACCCCTTGATAAGACTGGTTGTCAGACTTTCGGGCTTCTGACGACCCGTAACGACTGTCAAAGATCCACGAATGACAGCCGGGACCAACGGCTTAACGTGCTTTCCGAGGCACGAATGGAGTCTCGGTATGTAAAGATGGTCACCCATCCACAGACCGACCCCGGCAAGCGTAGCTTAACCTGATGGATCGAACCGTGCGGCTGTTATTACTTAGCCACGAGCAAGTCAATGCTATTATTGATTAATAAAACTGCCCTTACTATAACGAAAAAAAAAAGGAGCAGTCAGTGTTGTGATGTCTTAGTTTAGGTTAGGTTAGATAATGTACAATAAAACACTGTTTCCAATATTAATGCGTTAGGCGTGCTATCGTTACGGCTGCTCGTACCACCGCGCAACCCCCACCATAGCACGCATAACTTATTTATTAAACGTCACAAGTGTCAAATTGTAACCATGGGTGTGCAGTTAATTTGATTTCAAAGAAGAAAATTCTTATTGCGTGCTTTCTAGTTCGTTGTTTCTTCAAACAATGATGAAACGATATACAGGGTTTTTTTTTTTTAAGGACGCTTTTAACGTTCTGCATCGTTCTCACGTGTAAAATTTCAACATGAATGATGTAACCATTATTTTGTAACCATATCTTGATTTAAAAGAGTGTCCGTGTAGTTTCTTGCCCGTTCTTCTCCATAGGTACCTACTATGCTTTGGAATGGGCAACTAGCTTCATCTTTCTGACTGACCGACCCCTTGACAATTCAAAAGTGCCTGTAATTGGTTTAATTGAAATAAATGCTTTGAGTTTGAGTTTGAAGGGTGTCTGAGATATGGTGTCGGAAAATTAAGGTTGTGGTACCGACCATCAAACTGAACATCTTTCTCCAGGGGACCAACATCGTAATCAGAAAAAAAAAATCTGTTGACCCATACAAAACTTCAATACCTGCTCGACATCCTGTATGGGCCGACTGATTTTTTTTCGCGGTTACGATGTGTGTCCCCGGGATGGTCTGTACCAGTCTTAATTTTCCGACACCATACAGACAGTGCTGTATAAATTGTATCTGTTTGAGATCTCATCAAGTAATAAGATAGCGATGAGTAACACGAAGATCAAAGGTCTATCTGACCTCCACAACCTAGTTACTGGGTAAAACGATACCCCTTAGAAGACTGTCTGACATTTGGTCTTCTGATTACCCTTAAAGACTCAAAAACCTACGAATGACAACCGGGACCAACTGCGTGCTTTCCGAGGTACGGATGGGTCTCGACAGGATGGTCACCCATCTACGGATCGACCGCAGCAAGAGTAGCTTAACCTTCGCGTGTGACTGTTATCACTTAGCCACGAGCCCCCAATCAAATGTACAACCGTAATTCTGATTAGAATTTTGTTCAAAACGTTTAGATTATCTTGCTGCCTATAACAGTGGACTACGGTCTCTACTCACCTAGATTCCCCTCCTCGATGTGCAGTATGTTGGTGAGGTACATGCCGAAGAAGGGCACGCAGGGCGGATTGATGCTGCGTAGCTTCTCCTGGTATCTTCGAAAGTGGTCCGAGTTTAGTTCGCGGAATTCTTCTAGAGCTCGAATTAATCGTAGAGGCACCATCTGTAAAAGGAATAAGGAAGATATTAAGCATCATACTACTATTATAAATGCGAAAGTTTGGATGGATGGATGTTTGTTACTCAATCACGCCACAACGGCTGAACGGATCTGGATGAAATTTGGCAAAGAGATAGATTATTGTCTGAAATATCACATAGGCTGATTTTTATCCCGGCAAAATGTACGGTTCCTGTGGGATAATTTCCGACATCCATGCGGGCGAAGCCGCTGGCAAAATCTAGTGGGACATAAGTAGGACAGGCAAAGGTGTATGTAAACACAAATGTCGCTAGTTATGCTTACGTCCCATGTAATTAGGGGCGAGTATGTCTGACTCATACGAAAGCGCCAGGGTAGCCCGCGAAATTCAATTTTTATTTTACACATTTTGCAATTTGCAGGTCAGTATCAGGTTGTATGTTGATCCAAATATTGATTCTCGACCGTAACAAAATTGTAAAGTTGGATCTATAATTATAAACCGAACCTCAGTAACTCTGTTTGTCGGCAGAAATAGGTGTGGTGGTAGCATTTCCCCGGACAAGCTCCTTCATAGAGCTCTACACGGTTAATTTTAGGTCGTTCTGGAACCGAAAGCCATGAACTCGATCATCGAAACCGAATCGATTGGGACTATTATTGAAAAAAGTAAAATAAATAATGAGAACTCGAAGTAACGCTTCCTTGCGATCAATGCATATGTGTGTATAAAACGTATCGACAAACAGCAACACATACGAACGGTACCCATTGAAAAATCCATTCATCAATCAGACAGCATGATCCGTAAGCCACGCCCCCTACCCCTCCCCCCCCCCCCCCCCTCGTGTACAGTCTAGACAACCGCCCTCCCTCCCTTGTTCCGTACGATCTTGCGTTTATGAATGAAATATTGGAAGCGCTACTAAAATTTAACTCGAATGACAGAAAAAAAGTGATAAATTTCTAACTTCTTTATTAGACGTCTTACAAAAACAATAACAAAGCCAATAGTAACTATTACTCGTCTGGAGTTACTGTGTTTCCGCTCCAGAACGATGTAAAATTAACCGTGTATAAACTCAGGCAACTACTAGGTTGTTCACTTTTTGACACGTGTCAGTTGAACAATTTCTAGTTCGAATAAGGATCGAATTCGCAAAAACACAAATTCGTTATTATGCAACTGACAGCTGTCAAAAAGTGAAGAGCCCAGTGGACAGAGTTTAGTAACGTTCGCCGCCTACTCCTCACCTGGAAGGTGGCCCTCAGCCGGTGCACGGAGGCGCTGCCGCAGGCCGCAACGACCGCTAACACACCGTTGAAGTTGTTCAGGTGCCTCAAAGCGACGCACACTTCGAGTAGTCTACAGACTACGCCGACGCGTTCTTCTAGGTTTTCGCTTTCAACTATCCATTTTTCCATCCAGCGAGTGAACTGTGGACGAAAGAACAATTTTAGGCGTATTTTTTTTATCCTCCTGGGTCAACACAAGTCGTACATTCAAAGCCTATAATGTTCCCACAGCTGGGACACAGGCTTCCTCTTCGAGAGGGAGTGGGCTGTAATCCACCACGCGGGTCCAGTGCGGGTTGGTAGATGTCACGTGTCCTTGAATTTTTGGTTCTAGGACATGCCGGTTTCCTCACGATGTTTTCCTTCATGTATATCCGGTATATGGATTAAAATCCAGTTCTCAACGAGACCCCTCCGTGCCTCCGTGCTAAATATAATTGTGAATCACGCCGAGACGTTTCATTTATCGTAATTAATCCTAACCAATTCCTAAATTGGTTGGTGATTCACAATTATATTTAGCACATAATATGTTTAGAAGTAGCAGATGTTGGAGAAAAAACAGCCAGGCTGAAGTGGGAGTGGGCCGGACACGTCGCACGAATGCACCCGGAGAGATGGGCAAAGATCGTCACTCACTGGACGCCTGAGGGAGGACATCGCCGTCGAGGCAGGCCACGGCGAAGGTGGTGTGACGATCTGATAAGGTTTGCAGGGCCAACATGGCCAGAGATCGCACAAGACAGGGAGGTTTGGAAGGAAAAAGGGGAGGCCTTTGCCCAGCAGTGGGACACAATGTAGGCTAATAAAAAAAATATGTTTGTTACAGGCGGGCGCGTATATCGGACTGGCTATTGTACTTAGCGTAACAAGATACCTTGACACAACTGTATGTGTGTGTGTGTGTCCCTACAAAGAAGATATATTTTCCCCTGTAAGGCTGATATTTAAAGGAGTGGTACTCACATTGGTGGTATGTTTAATTATCCTAAGTAGGTTGGGGCTGGTCTTGTCCTTGTCTTTCTTGGTCCACACAGCGCCCACGAGTTCCGAAGGTTTTACCTGGAGACGATAACAAATTATTTAGACTAGAAGTAACAATAACACAAATTTTACCACTATATCTGAGTAAATTCCATACTAAGGCAAAATCTAACGGGACATGAAGGATACCCAAAATTTTGAAGTTTTACTAAAAGGAATGTTTATTAAATAACTAGCTGACCCGAATGCACTTTCAGTTTTTGCGAATTTTCCCGGCAATATATATATATTTTTTTTTTTTGTAAGTCCTGATTCGGACTATTACGAACATTTAAAAAAAAATTGCCAAATCGGTCCAGCCGTCCTCAAGTTTTGCGATAACCAACGAACCGCATTTCGTTTTGCATCCTCGTCAAATTTAAGGGTGTGCTATAGAACATCAAACCGAACAACTTTTTCCATGGCACCAACATCGTAATCGCGAAAAAATAATCACCCGTCCCATACATTTGCGTCGAGTAGGTATTGAAGTTTCCTATGTCAAAGTTGATGTTCGCGATTACGATGTTGGTCCCATGGAGAAAGTTGTTCGGTTTGATATTCTGTATCACACCCTGAAATTTAGAGATAAACAGTTAGTTGAATTCAAAGATCTATTGAAAGTTTTATGCCATCAATCGATGTCATTGAGAAGGATCAAGTCTCTACGAAACATTTTGTGTAAGGTTTAGGAATCTCATAAGATTTCCAATTGAAGGACATATCGAAGCAACAATAAAATAGTCGTACCTGACTTAAATCATAAAGCCGTTGGTCCCGGCTGTCTTTCATAGATCTGTGACAGTCGTTACCAGTAGTCAATAAAAAAAGTAAGTTCAAAAACTAAAACCCGACTACTGAAAAATCACGCTCGCCGCGGTCGGTCTGTAACCATTAAATTAATATTATTTACCTCCACTTTTACTTACTTTTAACAATTTAAACATATAATTCCTTAAACAATATGACAAATATACATATTTTTGTAATTTGGTCGTCCAAGAACTTTCTTTTGATACCAAACATGTTATTATTTTCTCAATTTAGTGGTTAGAAATTTACGTGTTAAGTCCACCATATTAAATTTAGGGAGAATTTATCTATCCTATGTCACCCAGACCATTATTACGAATCTATTGATACCTCATTCGTTAAAAACGGCTCAGTAATTTATGCATTACGGTGGAACACACGTAAATACATACTTGTATACATACATACATAATTAGACTGCTAAAATCATAACCCTTCCTTTTGGCTTTGCCGTAGTGGTAAAAACCCGAGAGACTGACAACCAGTTTTACCAAGGGTTGTACAGGGCAGGTCAGATTGTTGCTAGTTGCACCATGTAAAATATTGCATTCAGCTGCATCCGGTTAGACTGGAAGCCGACCCCAACATAGTTGGGAGAAGACTAGGCCGACGATGATGACTCGTAGTACCTGTCTGTACAGATGGAACTCGAGCAGCGTGAGTTGGCGCGCCATCTCGAGCGGGTGCAGCGCCAGCGGATGCCAGTCGCAGCGCTCAGGCTCCGCCACGTGCCGCAGCGGCGTGGGCGGGAGTCGGTCGAACACGTGCGACACGACCGACGCGACGGACAGGTTGGAGATCGAGTCGCAGTCGGATGGTAAGCTCTGTACAAGTAGAAAATAACAGTTAAAGTATATGCGCTGTGGTAGCTCGCGAAATTCAAATTTTCTTGCATTTTTTTTTTTTTTTTCAATTTGCAGGTCCGTGTCAGATTGTCATCTTCATCAAAATATGATTGAATTGCTCTAACATGTCATGATTTCCGAAATCAAACTCCAGAGACCAACGAGCCACATAAGAGTCAGTAAAGTTTGGTCAATCTAAGAAGTCCGATTTGACATGAGGGTGTCCCTCTTTGTCCCGCTATGATTGTCTCTCTTTGGCACAAGCACGCATCGATGGCTTCCACGCCATCGTCAGACAGAAATCTGCCTCTTAGCTCTGCAGAGTGCGGGACAGCTCCACTCCATCCTGAAGACCATATCGGGGAGGTACGATTCTCCTTTGTTAGGTGATGTTGTTCGAAGATGCATTTCGAACAACAGCCTTGTCGCTAAATACATTATAAGTTAACTGACATATAGGTATAAGTTATCTTTTTGTTATTCTTTTGCTTACTAACCCATATATGGATGATGCTTATCCGAAATAAAGAATTTTTTTTTTTTTTTTTTGGCATAGGAAACAATATGGGCTGTGAAAAGGGACCTATTATTTTGTAGCGAGTTTAAGGCCACCATATTACGGTGAGACCAACCTGATGACTCGATCGCTCACACTGACAAATGATCACACAGTTCAGTTTCAACAATTTGTTTCTAATAGCAATCATTCCTCCTGTCGCAGGCGAACGATGTTGAGGTCGTAAAAATTATACACGATACGAATTTCGGTCAGACGGATCTGACGATAGAACTGACCGCGTCCTCTGCAGTTAGAGCGACACCTACCTTCCTCTGCAGCGTTTTGAGCACACTCTGCACCCACTTCTTCATGGGCTTGCCATCCACCGACTCCAAGAACTCGCGCAGCTTATCCAGCAGCGCCGGCTCGCGTTCGAAGTCATAGAAATGCTGGTCCACCCAGTGACGAAGCACGTTTATTACCCTGGAAAGTTCAACTATTGTAAAATAACAAAATTAAATTACATAAGACAGTCCCCCAAACGGTATTAGTATTACAGGTCTTGTTGGCCCAAAACTTCGTCACTTCCACGACGTCGTCGGTGGCAGCACAAAGGTCACTTTGGCTGCTTGTTTTGGGGCACACAGGGCAGGATGGGAGGTGGAGCATAGTTTAAGTCAAAGCTCCACATCCAATGTGACAGATCCAATAAGGCAGTGCAGGAATTAGTATGTTAATCTTATAATAATTTAGGTGGGAAAATAAATCAATTTCTATTGGCCGAAAGTCACATTTTATTCGCTATATTTCGGTTTTTCCGAAGGTAAACCATGGAGCCTTTGAAAGTTATCGTAATGCAGAAATATGTATGGTGCAGCACTTCCCCGGACGAGTTGCGTCACTAAGAGCTTTACTACTGATATAAGATAAAAGTAAATAGGGAACGCCGCAGTAGTACAGATTAACACAGATGGGACACTCCGCAGTTTAGGTATGAAGCTACAAGTACGCGGCGGGCCCATCTCACTGGGTCAATGCAGTGTGGGCCAAACGAGTCAGAAGGTACAAGAGTTACGCGCTAGAAAGAGAGGCAACTTATAGGTGAATATAACTGTAGGTAAAGAAGCGTTGTGCGACCTGAATTGCACTATATTGTTTCGTGGCAAGAGTCGCTTTTTATTGAAATGATTTTGCGGAGTGTCACATCTGTATTAATCTGTGGCGCTAGCAGTTTTTTGCAATTTGCAGGTCACTATCAGGTTGTATGTTAATCAAAATATGATTCGCGACTATAACAAATATGTATTTACATAATTTTAACCATAACAATCATCAATACTTCTCTCTAAGTTAGCTTTGTTCTCTTTATTTCGGAAATCATGACATTTTGGAACAAATCTAACTTAGAAAGATGTATTGATGATTCTTATGGTTAAAATTATGTAAATACATATAGTCGTGTGTTATAGTCGCGAATCATATTTTGATCAACATACAACCTGACACTGACGTGCAAATTGCAAAAAACATAAGATAATTTGTATTTCGCGGGCTACTACTACGCAATCACCTTAAAGACACTCACCTAAACTTGACGGGCTGCTGAAACTCTTTCCGATACCTCTTCCAGTCTTCCCGCGCAGTATTTTTACTAAGTTTCTCTGCGTCGCTGCTCGCAACGCTTTCTATACTCTCCGCTGTTAAAGAGATTAATGTTTTATAGCTTCTCTGGCACTATGAGACCGAATACAGATGATTCTAATAGAATAATGGCTGATTTACATTGATCCAGTATTTCAATCCAGTGAGCCTGTATCGATACTGGATCATAGTAAATCAGGCTTAATTACTGTAAGTAAAAACTTTTTTACAAAAAAATACAACTGACTTCCAAAAAACAATACTACAAAGTGACTTTAATTTCGGAAGTCGGTGTCTGGTTAAATGTATTTTCGTTTTTTGCCACCGACTTCCGAAATTAAAGATATTTTTCACTTTACTACAAAGTGAAAAATATCTTTAATTTCACTTTGTAGTGTTGTTTATGGAAATCGGTTGCATTTTTTTTTTGTGAAAAAGTTTTTATTTTTCACTTTTTACTTGTGGTACCTCACATAATCAGCCTATAACGTTCCCACTGCTGGGACACAGGCCTCCTCTCTGTGAGAGGGAGGTCCTCTCTCTGTGGTTGTGGTACCTACCTCACACAAATTCTAATACCACTACCTGCAAAAGACATCACCTTTGTACATCATCTTTTTTTTAATTGAAACTAACTCAAAAATTCTGTAAAAAATTGTGGTCATAAATTAAAAAAAAAAAAAAAAAAAAACGTGTCGAATTGACGACCTCCTCCTTTTTTTTTTTGTCGGTTAAAAAGTGTATTCCAGTAGCAAAGAATACTAAAGTTCTAGTACGTAATAAAATTAAAACTCTACAGATTATGAGACACATCTACAGAAATTGCGCGAGGGAAATTCGGCGTACTTACGCCTGCAATAACTTAGAAATCACAAGCAAACAAATCACACCTATATAACGCCAGTACAGCAACAACGACTTCTTTGCATTTTTAACCGACTTCAAAAAGGAGGAGGTTCTCAATTCGTCGGAACCTTTTTTTTTTAATTTTTTTTTTTTATGTATGTTCCCCGATTACTCGAAGATGGCTGGACCGATTTGGATTTTTTTTTGTTTTATTCGGGAGGGATATACATCACAGTTGGTCCCATATAAAATTGATTAACATTGCTTCTGTAGTTTTTGAGTTAGCTTCAATAATACGTATTTTTTCCTCACTTTTATATGGATGATGTTCTAGTTTGTTTTGCAGGTAGTGGTATTAGAATTTGTGTGGGGTAGGTACACAACTAAAAAGTGAAAAATAAAAACTTTTTTACAAAAAAATACAACCGACTTCAAAAAACTTCATTACAAAGTGAAAAATAACTTTAATTTCGGAAGTCGGTGGCAAAAAACGAAAATACATTTAACACCGACACCGACTTCTGAAATTAAAGTTATTTTTCACTTTGTAGTGTTGTTTTTGGAATTACACGAATGGATAGAATAAGAAATGAGTACATAAGAGGAAGTCTAAAAGTGGCATGTGATGCGGAGGAGTGAGGAAAATGTCGTGAGGAAAGTTTTGAGTATGAATGTCGATGGCTATAAGAGTAGGGGAAGACCAAAGAAACGATGGATGGATTGTGTGAAAGATGACATGGCTAGAAAGGGGGTGACTACCGAGATGACGAATAATAGAGAAGTATGGAAAAAAGGACATGTTGCGCCGACCCCAAATAGATTGGGATAAGGGCAGGAGAATGATGAGTGTTGTTTTTGGAAGTCGGTTGTATTTTTTTTATTCAGAAATTACGACGCGTATGAACATGATGTGTATATGTTTAAATAAGTCTAAGCATACAATAAGCCGCCAAGTTTCAGCGACGTAATTTCAGCAGGTGTGTCGTTACACTAATATAAATAAAATACGTCAACATTATAACGAAAAAGTTACCTAGATCAATATCCAGTAGCGAAGAGTTTGGACTCACGTCCTTTTTAGGTGTCTTGATCCTTGGGACTAGCGTGCGCAAATATACATGATACTTATAAATAAACCGAGGAATACATTTTGTATCTAATCCTTAAATAGCCAGCTCCAAATAACGTGGTAATAACGTTGTTACCTACATTTCTTTACAAATTCTAAATTCGGAAATGATATTCGAAATAAAAAGTGTCGACAAAGGTGTTGCCAATTTAAAATAATAACCTCAATTGTGTAGTTTGATGAAAAGTACTACTGCAGCAGAAGCACTAACTAAACGTTTGGATTTTCATTTATTATTTTCTATTTATAAAACGATTTCTTTGCTTAATAAAAATCGTAAATAATATTGCGTTATCCAAATTGATAATAATAATCGATTCTAGTTGGGCGTCCCTACTATAATAAATAAATAAAAAATAAAAAAGTTTATTGCATATTAAAAAACGTACACGGAAATGAGCTCTTGACTTCCAAACTAAGTAGGACTTGTATTATGGAAGTCAAGGCACTCTCTCATTATATATGCTTAATGAATACAATAAAAGTAAGGGATGCATGCAGCAAACAAAAAAATATTAAAATACCAAAAGAAAAATAACCAAAAAATAAAAAAGTAGGTAGGTATAACAAAAATTAAGTTCTACAACTACCTGTGGAGTGTAGTATTGTCAAAATGTGAGTCAGTGTGATGAATGATAAGTGAGATAAGTGTTATGTGGTGTTACGAGTGGTGTGTTCGTGTGCTGTGTGATATGTAGTTAATAAGTGTTAAGTATGTTCTGTACGCGGCGAGATTCGTGGGGTGTGTCATAATATGAGGCGTTTTGTACAGATGAGTATGCGTGAGAGTCTGTGGTTGTCAATGTCATGTACAATAGTCATGTACAATAGTCAAGGTGGCTTAAGTAATTTTTCAACTTCTTCATAATTTAAGCTCATTAACCATTCGGTCATACATGTCTTGACATTAGATTTAGTAAGTTGGAAGATTTGGAGCCTACTGGTCGCCATTTTGTTTTAATCATTCGGCATTGGGAAAAGCAGTACTGTCATTCGGTTTCTGACATTTGTCGTGATTGAATGTGTCCCTCTGAGTTTTTATTTGTTGCATTTTACGTTTGCAAAATTTCATAATCAAATAATTAGAATGACTAGGGAAATGTTGAATATCTCTGAAACGTCACTTTGACAATGACATTTCTTTGTTAACATTTTTGATCTCTAATTCCATTTCCGAGATTAGTACAAAAACAGAAATTAAGTCCTTTAGCAATGACCGTTGTCGTCAAGTTATTCACAGCGTGTTACCACAAATAAAGCGCGTGTCGCTTCATGAGCTAAAAATACTGTATCCCTAGATGCTAGTGGAGGTAGGGGTATGAGATCAGTCTCATACCTCGACCTCCACTAGAAGGCACCCCTGAGCTATTAGCTAAGGCAACCAGGACGATTAAGTGTAAACGAGAGATACGGGTGTACCCGAGATGCACAACCCCCATTAATATCAATCCAGTACTCACCAGTCCGTGGCGTGTCATACACTTCACTGGGCTCCGGTATCTTGAATCTTTCAATCAGCAGCTCTAGCAGTTCTCCAGGCGAACAGAATGATCTGTACGTGGTCAGGAATGTCCGCACCAAGTTGAGGTCCGCGTATATGTGGTAGGTTAGCCGTTCGACCAGCTTGAGTAACGTTGCACCCTGTGAACGAGAAGTTAAGGTTGAAATCAGCTTGATTGAGAGTTGAGAACAGCCGCACGGGTCGATCGAAGGTTAAGCTACGCTTGTCGCGGTCGATTTGTGGATGGGTGACTATCCATTACATATCGAGATCCCTTCGTGAATCGGAAAACACGTTAAGCCATTATTCCCGGCTGTCATTAGACGATCTTTGACAGTCGTTACGAGTAGTCAAAAGCCCAAAAGTCTGGCAACCAGTCTTACCAAGGGGTATCGTGTTAATCAGTAACTGGGTTGTGGAGGTCAGATAGGCAGTCGCTCCATGTAAAATACTGGTATTCAGCTGCATCTGGTTAGAGTGGAAGCCGACCCCAATATAGTTGGGAAAAAAAAAAGACTAGGCAGTTTGACTTCTCATTATCGTTTCCTTGACTCTTCACCTTGTAAATTTAAAATTCTACTAGCTTTTGCCCGCGGCATCGCCCGCATGGATGTCAGAAAACTATCTGTGTGCCAAATTTCATCCAAATCCGTTCAGCCGTTTTTACGTGAAACATTTAAACATACAAACTACACATTTATAATATTAGTAGGATAGCAGTTAATTACCTTAATAAGCGGCACAGGCGCGTTCCCCTGATGGCGTGCAGCGGAATGCTCCTCCAGCACTATGTTGTCGGGAGAGTCGGGCACTGCGAACCGGTACAAGGAGGCCGGGGGCAGCTTGAGAGGGTGCCGGCGTTCTAGGTCTAGGAGTATGCTGGAAAGAGACGAGAGGCAGAGTTATTTTAGGTGGAATATGCTTTACCAAACACCATCATTAACCCGTCGCGCGCCAATTAGCAGACACAATTGAAATTCTATTGTTATCTGTACACATGGTGTACAATCGACATTTTAAGAGTTAATTGGAAGGTGTTAAGGAGGATGCGCTAAGGTAGCACGCGAAATTCTAATTTTCTTACGTTTTTTGCAATTTGCAGGTCAGTGTCAGGTTGTATGTTAATTAAAATATGATTCGCGGCCGTAACTAATGTGGCTTTACAGAATTATTTTCATTAGAATCAGCAATAGTTAGAATTGACTTCAAATCTAGCGATTTCATGAAATCATGAAGGCAAATTATGGGATAAAGACAAACATGATACTGCCAGCTCCTTACGAATGTGCTCGCGAACTTTTATTTTAAAGAATAATCGGTTGGTTGCCATCCTGACTTCCTGTGGGAGCAGGAAGAGTGAATAAATTCTGTGCGGTGCGTGGGACATTGAAGAAGGCGATTATTTAGCCTTTGTCCAGCATGGACATCTTTTGACTCAAGGATGATGATGATCCTCACCTGTCCAGGAACCTGTCCAGCATGGGCTTGGTGTTCAGCATGACGAGGTCGCACATCCAGTTCCTCTTCTCAGCGCAGGACGCGCACGATAGCACCACGGGGGGGCCCACGCGGGGACACAGTTCTACCATGTGACGCCCCTCTGCGAATTAAAAGTTATTTTATTAGTGCATAGTAAATAACATAGCATAGACCTTTTCCCAGCAGTGGGACTACACAGTTTGAAAAAAAAAAATCAACAACAACAGATCGAATTCAACAGTAAAAAAATTAAACCAAAAGATCAGACTTGTTATGAGCCATATGTACAGTCAGCAACAAAAGTCGATTAACACTTGCAGTTTTTTAATCTTAATTATTAAGCGAAATATTTAATTCAAATCGGAAAAGAAGTACTTAAAATTTTAAGAACATTTACTCTTAACAGTTAAACGAAAAAAACGCAGTTCTTATCGAATCATTTTGTGTTAATTTAGATGATGTCAAAAAGTAGCAGTGTTAACCGACGTCTGTTGCTGACCGTACCATCGCGAAAATTTGCGTTGAACTACTTTTGTAAATGTCAGCGATATAAAAAGAAAAGTCCTGACTGACTCATCAACGCCCAGCCCAAACCATAGAACCTAGAAAGCTCAAATGCACAGATGTCCCCTTTATAATACACAAGGAATAAGGAAGGATTCTCGTTCCCGGGCGAAGCCGCGCGGGAAGGGCTAGTCTATCTACATACCTTCAGTATCAGGTCTATCAACAAGCTCCAGTTTCCGGATGTGTAGTTTCTCCTTGAGCTTGAGTTGCTGCGCGCCTCCCGACCCCGAGCCGCTGCCGCTACTGTTCACCACCTACAGGAATGAAGATAAAAGCGTTAGCAATGATGGCATAACTAAAAATAAATCAGCTTCAGTCATTTTAATTATGTTAGCCGACGTTCGCACGGACGTAAAAATATCGCGGAGATTATTTTTCGCGCACTTGATTTTCAACGCTCTGCTTAGCGCGGAGAGTTGAAAATCCAACAGTGTGTTTTTTCGACGCGCTGGGATGCACTCTGTTGTTGTTAGGTTGTATTCTCGAAGCTCGGCTCAACACCGAGAGTCGAAATCCAGTGCGCGATAAAATCCCGCCGCGATATTTTTACGTACGTGCGAACGTCAGCTTATGTTATGACATTTTAGTCTAGCAAATTAAAAATCTGAGTATAGCCTGGTGTCCACGGGTAGAGCTACAGTCAATTAGCGTACTTCTCTACCGGTTTCAGAAGAGTAACTGTCTACACGTAAATTTATAGTTTACTAGTAGAGTATTACGTACGACGAGACTGAGCAACTCTTTTAGTAACACGTTTAAAAACAGATTTACCTTTCTTCCTTATTATCTATTTCTATACTTTGACACATACGAAACACACACACACTTCCACACATCCACACAAACCAGACACACCCACCCATACACCTACACCGCACACACCCGTTTGTCAATGAACTGTAAGAGGAAGGCGCCTGTGTCTGTTTATACACAGTTTATACTAGCATAGACACAGACGTTCGCTCTGTCTCAAATAATTATATGATGGCGTTTTTGTTTTTTATGTTTCGGTTGAGATGGATTTGTGTGAGAGGAGCTCGTGGCTAAGTAATAACAGCCGCACAGGTCGATCCATCAGGTTAAGCTACGCTTACCAGGGTTGATCAGTGGATAGGTGACCATCTTTATATACCGAGACTCCACCGTGCCACGGAATGCACGTTAAGCCGTTATAGTCCCGGCAGTCATTCGTGGATCTTTGACAGTCATAAGGGTCGTCAGAAGCCCGAAAGTCTGACAACCAGTCTTACAAAGGGGTATCATCGTATTACCCAGTTACCGGGTTGTGGAGGTCGGATAGGCAGTCGCTCCATTTAAAATAATGGTATTCAGCTGCATCCTGTTAGACTGGAAGCCGACCCCAACATAGTTGGGAAAAGGCTAGGCAGATTGATCATTGTCCTCATTTTGGTGGTCTGAATAATTTCTATAAGTTTGTCCATCTATTTTAATGGGACCTTGTATATCTGAAAAATTACTCGTTTTTGTTTTGTGCAAAGCGTAAAACGTTTAAAATTATCATTTTCTATGCAGACAGACATAAACGCCTATATTTCATTATTACATTGAGTCCAACGTAGGTTAGAACGAGCTTAATGCGATCAACGTGGTACAAATATAGACTCTGAGGTTCTACTTAAGTATTTCCTAAAGAAAACACCGTATAACTTTGCCCGAGTTGGGCACCAAACTCAAAATTTGAGCCGAACCTTCAATATTTTTAAACCCTTTCCGTTATAAATTTTACATCAATAACACATAAACTCACGACTTCTTCCCACGGGGCTAGGCAGAAACTACAGAAAAACCCGCTACGATCTTTACACACTATTTTTGCCTCGTTTACGTTCACACACGCACGCCGGTTACGAGTACTACGCACCTGACTTTTCTGAAGAACATCACCAATAAGGTCACGATATGTCCTCCTAAGGCGTCCCCTCCGGCGTTTCCATTCACATCTGCCTTGTACCTTAGTACCTTGCAAATGTACAACAGCTGCTATAACTGGCCAGGGGTCATTTAATAAACAGCTCTTTGTCATAGGAGTCACAGACAGTCCGCTGTGCAGGGCCTGCATGGAGGGCGACGAGATAGCAGCGCATGCGCTTCTAAACTGCCAGGTGGTCGCCGCATACAGGGCAAAGTACTTCGGTAACCCAGGTACCCTTGAGGTTGTCAGTAACATCAAGGCGCTGCTGGCCCCCTTTGAGGAGCTGGGGTGGATCGAATAATCGATTTTCCCACCCATACGCAAAATACGCGCAGAGTTGCGGATACCAGCCCGTATTACCTATTATTACCTTTGTACCTTTGTTAGTCGCCTTTCATTCATCCCCTCAACATAACCAAACCATCTAAGCCTACTCTTTTAAAAAACTCCCCTCTTAGGCTTTCTGCACCCCATGTGTGCATAAGGGAAAACCCCTTTACATAATAGGTATATATGCTTATATATTATATATTTAAATGTAAAATAACATCATCCGATGGAAAAAAAATCATCCTACGTAGTTGTGAACCTATGGGGTTCGCAACTAACCCCCCTCCCTCCTCCCCCGAGGGTTTTGTGTTTATAAATTAGTATATAACAGCACTTGAAGAGTTAAATGAATATCCTTCACTTAGATCTTAAAGTCCCGACAATCCGTCAGTACTTGAAACGCCTTTCCAAGCGTTTCTTTGATTCCGCCGTGAAACATCGCAACCCCTTGGTTGTCGAGTCCGCTAGCTATGTCCCCAGTAGAATCAGTAGTATCCGCCGTCCGCGACATGCCCTCACTGAACCCGATGGCCCTATCACCCTCCTCCAGGAAAGTAGTAGAGAAACTAGCACTGTCTATAAACACAAACACAGATCTACATTCCGGCCTCGCCGCCGAGGCCCCCCGCGTTTAAGACCATCTAACGTAAATGTAAATGTAAATTCATGTCCCTTGATCGGTTTAATCGAGCCAGCTGGTGGCGTAGCTGAGCCTGTAGCTTTAAACTCCCCTGATAATAATAATTCCCCCAACTTGATCCAGCCTATTGCTTTGCCTTGTCTATCATTGGTCAATGACAACGACTCCCTAAGCCGAGGTCCGTACCCCACAGGGGGTTCCCTTAGTGCACAGTCGTTTAGTTTATAAGTTTAGTTAGTATATTATGCCCCTGGCTGGATGCTTTTGAGCTCGCTTAAAGGCACCCACAGGAAAGTCCGGTTAAGTAGTCGAGACCTCTCATGGTCACACTACGAGATGCCATTCCCAAAAAAAAAAAAAAAAAAAATGAATATATTAATACTCACAATGCTAGTAATAGGTTTGCAAAGCAGTAGCAATCCGTCAAACAGGTACGCCCGGCGCTCCGCTATCCGCTTGCCCGGGCCGATCTTAGACAGCGTATCCTCTGTTACAACAAATTAAATACGTTAAGGGCGCTATTACATATTGACCGTGATTTTTTTCATAAATTGAAATTTCACACTATAAACAAAAAATAATAATTATACGACTCAAAATAAATGTAATTACAACTGCTAAATTGCTATATAATGCGATGCGTCGGCGTCTAAAGCTAAAGACCGCGTGTACCGCGATTTACATTGATTTTAGCACTGCATACAATAATTAATTAACTCTTAAAATGTCGATTGCACACCATGTGTACAGATAACAATAGAATTTCAATTGTGTCTGCTAATTAGCGCGCGACGGGTTAAACATATTATTTTACCTTTAAATAGACTAATTTTTTTTATCAAGCAAGGTAACATAGTAACCTTATTTATTAAATACATTTTGTATGAATTTGGATTATACATTCGTAGATAAAAAATATAATTTCGGATGAAAAATTGTCAGTAACTCTCTGGTTTACGGAATTATTTTGTATTACTGTATGAAACATAATAAATTGAACTGAGCACTCCAAAGTAGAAGGTACAACTGCACTTAGGACACTTTTATAAATGATTAAATTATTATATCTTTGATGTAACAAAGCATCAAAACATGTGCAAAAGTAAAGTTTTATGAATTATCCTTTGCAGAGACAAGGTTTTTACTGATTTATGTAAACAAATCGAAATATTTATTTAGAACACTCCCAAGAGAAATAATCAAGCTTTCTTGATATCTTTTTAGGGTTCCGTACCTCAAAAAGAAAAAACGGAACCCTTATAGGATCACTTCGTTGTCCGTCTGTCTGTCTGTCTATCAGTCTGTCAAGGCCCTTTTTCTCAGGAAAGCGTGGAGGTATCAAGTTGAAATTAGTCCTAAAAAATTCAAGCTTCTAAGTCATCGCAATAAAAACATACGGCCATTTATGCGACATATTTTGATACTCGCAAGTAAATCAAAACCTATAGGGTACTTCCCGTTATGCTAGAATCACGAAATTTGGCAAGAAGCAAGCTCTTACAGTACAAATAAAGGAAAAAGTCCGAAAATTGTTAATTTGTAATTCTATCAAATAAAAAAAAAATGAACTGTCAATCTGTCATGACCCTTTTTCTCAAGGAGGCGTGGAGATATCAAGTTGAAATTAATATCGAATACGTAAGTCTATGGCCTCTTAGAGTTCTAAAAAAATCAACCTTCTAAGCCAACGCAATAAAAAATACGGCTATTTTGCGACACATTTTGATACTCGGAACTGTCGCAAGTAAATCAAAACGTATAGGGTACTTCCCGTTGACCTAGAATAATGAAATTTTGCAAGAAGCAAGGTCTCCCAGCACAAATAAAAGAAAAAGTCCGAAAATTGTTAATTTGTAGTTTTATAACATATTTTTTTTTTTTTGGGATAAATCATTGCAACTACGGAACCCTTCATCGTGCGTGTTCCGACACGCACTTGGCCGGTTTTTTTTTTAATTTTGTGGCTATACCTAAACCACATTTAACTTTTTTAACTTTCTTTTCTCAGTAATCATTTAACTATTAACTTTGTCCGGACAAATCCGGAGGAATGCTAACACACCGACACAAGTGACAGAGACGACGCTCCATAACATTTTCTAAACTCAATGTGCCATGTGTTCCTACTAGGATAAAACATAAGATACCTCGGATAAATTCATTGCAGCACTGTCCAATATCTCTGATATCCCAGTTGTCCACTATACGCGCCAACTCGTTGCATTTCTCTATGGCGAGTTGTCGACGCGCTCGGCTCGCCATGCGGAGAGTTGCGTCCCTGTAATAATGGTGAAATAACATCAATCAATAAATCTGCCTAGCCTTTACCCAACTATGTTGGGGTCGGCTTCCAGTCTAACCGGATGCAGCTGAATACCAGTATTTTACATGGAGCGACTGCCTCTCTGTCCTCCACAACCCATTAACTGGGTAATACGATACTCCTCAGTAAGACTGGTTGTCAGACTTTCGGGCTTTTGACGACTGTCAAAGATCCACGAATGACAGCCGGGACCAATGGCTTAACGTGCTTTCCGAGGCACGGAGGAGTCTCGGTGTGTAAAGATGGTCACCCATCCAAAGACCAACCCTGGCAAGCGTAGCTTAACCTGAACCAGTGCGACTGTTATTACTTAGCCATGAGCTCCAGTGGAAAAATGACATAAATATAAAAAAGGAAGAAAGAAAGCGGTTACCTAACTCGTGCGTGTGTGTGTGTGTGTGTGTGTGTGTGTGTGTGTGTGTGTGTGTGTAAATAAATTATTCTTATTTTCGTTTTTTGCCACCGACTTCCGAAATTAAAGTTATTTTTCACTTCGTAGTGTTTTTTGGAAGTGTTTTTTTTTTTCACTTTTTAGTTATAGTACCTAGAGGAGCTCGTGGCTAAGTAATAACAGCTGCACGGGTCGATCCACCAGGTAAAGCTACGCTTGCCGGGTTAAGTCCTTAGATGGGTGACCATCTTTACATACCGAGACTCCTCCGTGCCTCGGAAAGCACGTTAAGCCGTTGGTCCCGGTTGTCATTCGTAGATCTTTGACAGTCGTTACGGGTCGTCAGATGCCCGAAGGTCTGACAACCAGTCTTACCAAGGGGTATCGTATTACCCATAGTTACTGGGTTGTGGTGGTCAGATAGGCAGTCGCTCCATGTAAAATACTGGTATTCAGCTGCATCCGGTTAGACTGGAAACCGACCCCAACATAGTTGGGAAAAGGCTAGGCATATTGACAGACGAATTGAGACCCTCCTCCTTTTTTAAGAAGTCGGTTAATCGTCGTCGCTTCCAACGAATAACCATATCATACGACAGCCAAACAATGACAGTTGTGATTTCAATTGAATTGCAGATGTGTACACTCACATTTTTGGTCCATTTCCTAGTGCTTTTATCAATAACTTTTTGATAGGATGTAGATTGCATTCCACCTGCCGACAAAAATACATTGTTAATACTATCTTATATAAACAAAACTAAAAATAAAAAATCAAACAAAAATAGCAAAAAAAAAAAATCCACCATGAACAAAAAAAAATTTTTTTTTTCTTAGACCCGAAGAACCATAACATGATCCTAAGTTCCCTAAAATTACCAAACTGACCTGTTTAAAGCTCTCTCTGTCTTCCGCTGCTGGGGTAATCTGTAATAACATGAACATAACAAAAACAAAATTAAAAAAAAAAAATAAACAGCCTGAACCAAGTTGAGTTTTTACTAGCTTTAAAAAATTTCGTGTTAGTTTGTGCGTTAGTAAGGTTTTCAGTAGGTTTCGTTAGTCAAATTATTGTTTGCTAATGAAAATCTGAAATATGATTAAGATTTACAAAATATTGGTAGACGATTATCAAAGTATGAGAGTAAAATTTTTTCTCATATGAACTTCTGAGGTTAAAAAGGGCTCTTCTTGTCTTTGTAAAATCTTCACTTTCAAAAGTACCAAAACACGGTCTCTTTGAAATAAATCTTTTAGCTTTTTAATTTTAGTCATATCCAAAACCATTATGGATAATCATTATGTGAAACTGGTTGCTGTGTGGACATGTACGCACGGCTACAGATCAAGCTATACACTTCCAGTATAAGCCTATCTCGCATTGTATAGGATTTCCGTACAATGAGAGGTCAGTGTAAACTGGAAATGTATATAGCTTGATGTGTAGCCGTGTGTATCAAGATGGGGTTAATTATGTAAATTGTTGTAAAAAAAAAAAAAATCAGATGTCAAATGCTTAAAGTAAAATATGATAAAGAGGTCTTATCCAAACGTGCCCTGCAGAGACAACAGTGAGCATCAGAAACAAATGGTGGATAAAGGAACATTTATGTTGGATCGAGATCGAGTTGCGTCAGAGGTGGCTCGATGTGCAGGGGTCGAGCCACGTAGATCATTCAGGTATAATTAGGGTTAATTATACCTGAATGATCTACGTGGGTAATTTACCGCCCTTACGGGTGTAAGGGCGGTAAATTGATAATGTGAAGAGTTGTGCTCAAGCGCAGATCAAGTACTATAGGCAAAACCTAAGCATGCTCAGTTTAAAAAATATTCCTACGGAAGCGCAGCTTAGTGGCAGTCCACACCCCTTCCTGGTTTCACCCAATTAAAGACAATATGCATTTGTGTAAGTACAGGGCGTGTAACAAAAAATAACTACGCCTACTTAAACAAATACTCTTCGTGCATCAAATTGATCAAAACGCATGCATCGAGCGATCGATCGGGCGAGCCGTGCTATACGACGATCGCCTCAAAGTTGTGCATGCAGAAGTTTGGCCGATAGTACGGAACGCGCACTTCGAATTTGTAGTATGAACTGATCCATACAAAATCCGCGTACTTTTTAATACGTGCCTCACCGTACTGCGTATGCTGGTCATGGCAGTAGGACGTGGGCGCGTGCTCTAAATGACCCTCTAAAATACACCCTAAATAGTGTGGACTGACCTGCTTGAAGCTCTCCCGGTCCTCGCTGGCGGGCGCGATCTGCAGCAGCGCCAGCACGTAGTTGTGGTACAAGAACACGTGCGCGACGGGCGCCAGCAGTAACTTGGGCAGGTAGTACTTCACAGCCAGCCGGAACCCGTGCCCGGCGGTGTCCAGCCGTTCTGAGAGCTGGAAGGGAACAGTTGCATATGGTAAAGTATTCCTGCCACACACGACACACGACGAAGAAGAATGATTTCATTGAAATAACTGATTTGACTTTGACTCTATACCTTCAGCCAGATAATCGTGCAATAAAAGTCGTTGACGTCCTCTATTCCTCCACCAATGTATTCCAATATTTCAAAGCGATACGAAAAAATGCTAAGGCAGTGTCGCTAGCACGAACAAAACAAACTATCACGGTAAGTGGCGTTCTCGTCACGTGCATGTTTTTTTTGTTTGCATTTAAATTTCGAGATCTTCTTTTTACAAGTGGGGTCAATGACTGTTATTGCCCCATTATCTGGTGGAAGGTATAGCAACTTACCACAGGATCGTCGACAATACTCTGCAACGCTTCCCGCGACTCTTTTCTTGTGATTATGTTGGCGTAACGGACGTACGCACGAAACTCTTCCACTTCTGCCAGTTCTGTAACAAAATACACTTTGTTGTACAAGGAAAATTAAGGATTAGGTTAAATTTTATCAGTTGTCTGATCAACAGCCTTAACTAGTGATGTACCGACTAGTCGGCCATATTTGTAGTCGGCGACTTGTCGGGTAAAACCGCTAGTCAGACCATTTTTACTCATGCTAATATGCTTAAAAATTTTAAAAAGGGTGACTGAAATGAAATCTTTACTGTTTTTATTTTTTATTATAGAATCAGTTTACTTTCAGTGGCTTGCATGTAAACAATGATAGAAAAATTGCAATGTAAACAAAAACATGTCCCAACAAGTCAGACTGTTCACCGGGTGCCGCGCGACCTATGAGCCGAAAGCGTAGTCACGTAGACAATTTTGTTCAACTCTTTTTTACCATAAATACCAGTTTCTTTTTTTTTTTGCTTCACTCTCTTACGATTTTTCTTTCTTTCATATAAACGTACCTTCGAAGCAGCTGCCGATGTAAGGAGTGGGCGAGTCCTGTGACATTTCCATGGCGTCCTCTAAGTTACCGAGCAGAGTCACCGTCAGCTCGTAAATGTCCACTATGTTACCGAATATTAGTGATATCGCCTGGGGACAAAATTAAAAAAACTTGAAATAGCCACAAGAGTATGTGTGTGATAGGGAAAATAAATTACTAATTGCTTTTATCCTTATTAAATGGAGCATACGAAAACTTATTACTTATTTAATTTTCAGAATTAATTATGTGTAATTTTTGTGAAATAAAAATATCAATCCACCCAGCATTTTCCCCATCTATGTTGGGGTCGGCTTCCAGCTCTAACTGAATGCAGCGGAATACTCGAATTTTACATGGAGCGACTGCCTATCTGTAGCACAGAAGAATAGACAAAATGGCAGATAGTAGAAATCATGCATGACAAAACATCCTCATGCTACTCGTGCTGAACTCCACAACCCAGTGACTGGGTAACACCTGTTGGCTGGCTGGAAATCTTCACCTTCTGTCGGGAGAAGGTTAGGCAGAGATTGATTTTTGCCTGAGATACAAAGTATCTTTTTACTTGGTTCAGGAGCCAGATGTTCAATCTGATTTTGAACACCAATTGTACAATCATGTTTATAGTATATGACTAACTTTATGTGTCTCTCTAGATGAATAAACTTATTATTTATTCATCTAGAGAGAAGAAGAGAAAGAAGAGAGAGGAGAGGAGTATTCTATCTGTTCGCGACGCATATAATATACACGCGACGTACCTACATATCAATATTTAATTGTAAGAGGTAAGAGAGGTGCGGGGTGCGCGGAGCCTGGGTCTTCAACACGCGGACCCCAGTAGTGCAAAAATAGCTATAGCGACCGCCGCACGTCTCTTGCGCTCCGTGTTTTCTCCATGTATCGCCACGTTAAAAGTAATATACTTGTATATCTGCAATTCGGAGTTTCACTTCAAAACCAGCTCCCAGCACACAAGAGTTACACTATCTATCTATAGTCTATTTTTTTTAACAAACGAGTACCGAAATTTTTGACTGCGTTGCTATCGGTCCACGTAATCAACATAAAGTCCGTTCCACATAAACCAAACACTGTAGTTACATGTACATTCAGTTGAATCATCGACTACCAGCGCGTCGCACGTATTTTAGGGAGTGAACCAGACGATATTGTTTGTGCGTGAGTCATGGCGGGCATGTCTCCTGTACAGTAAATTTTAGAAGTATTCAATATGAACGGGCCTTAACAATTTCAAAACAAAACAAAGGCGTTCGCTCCACCCCAACCAATGACCCATCTCACTCTGTCAATATCGGAAATGTGCGAGAGACATAACTCAGTACTCGTTTGTTAAAAAAAAAGAGACTATAGTCCAAAGCGAAATTAAGTATAAAGTAAACAACTATAGCTCACCCGACTATCCCTATCAAGAATCTTCTCGAGCTCATCCTTAAATACCCGGATAATGAGGTTCAGGTCTCTCAAAAAGTGCTTCTCGTCAGTCAAGAGGTCGCGCACCAGTTCTGCATAGGACAGCGAGCCGCGGCGACCGCGACGTTCGGTGCCGCTACCCGACGATTCTGATGAGGCGAGCTCGGATTCTTGGTAGAACATGTCCATAAGCACCTGGGAATGGAGATAACGGTGAATTTAGAAGGTTTTTGAACGGTCAATAAAGGTAAAAATTAGCTGGCAGACTGTCAAGCTGCAGTGATAGGGTAACTGAAATAAAATAGCCCATCAAATCATTTGACATTATTTCTGCAAATTTTTGTGTTGGAAAACAAAAAATGCCTTGTAGTGTAAAATGCTGGTCATGAATATGAAAAAAAAAAATACCAAGTCTAAAATTACGAAAATATATCAGTGTGTTATATTTTGTTCGGACTGCATTTTTGGATGGAACATCTGATTCATTTTTGATATTTTAGAAATTGTTCCACAGCAAAAAGTTGTTTATATTCATGCGTACAGTCAATATCCTCTACAAGTCAAAAGACAAGTTGTAAGCGCAGGCGCAGTGGAGAAACACAAACAGAAGTCTGACACCCTCTATTTAACGCTGAACTACCGACACAACGGCTAAAATGCAGGCAGTTTCTTAAAATCGACAGCATCTCTACCAGGTAACCCGGTCGACGCCCGTTGCAAACTGTGGCAGGGTACCTTCCCCCCGCCCCCCACTATTTACCACTAAACGAGCATCTTCCTGCAGGGTTTAACCTTCCGCGGTCCATTTGGAAGTCCCTGAACCGTCTCCGAACCTAAGTGGGAAGGTGTAAGTCGAACCTCGTAAAATGGGGCTACCTCGACGGAACGGCAGCAGGGTGTAGATGTGGAGCTGTGTCACAAACTATGCTCCATCTCCTATCTTGACGTCATCATCTTCCTGCCCTTATCCCATATTACTTGGGGTCGGCGCAACACTTTTTCTTCTTCCATTCTCCCCTGTCAACCGTCACGCTATCATTCACTCCCTTCTCTTTCATATCATTCTTCACACAATCCTCCATCTTTTATTTGGCCTTCCTCTGCCTCTCCATCCATCAACATGTATATTCATCACTCTTTTAGTCACATGCGTTTCCACATCTCCTATCTTGACCTCTGTGCCCCAAAACGTGCAGCCAAAGTGATCTATGCGCTGCCACCGACAACTTCGTGGAAGTGACGAACAACAAGATTTAAATAACTGTCGTGCCAACGACACGAAGAAGAAGATAACCTCACGTCTATTATTATTATTACATGCACGCTTACACAGTCGCACACTCATGCACACGCACCTACACACACACACCCCCCACACACACACATACCCCCACACACACATGCACATACACGTACACACATCACACATGCACAGTCATCCATGCACCCCCATACACACAAGTACACTCAAGCAAATGCGCTCGCGCACTAATTGCCTTTATTAGATGTAACTTGTAAAAATAAAATTATAAGTAATACAATTAGAGGGGATCGCCACTGTTACTCCTTAATACAGGCTATTTCATAGCCTAGCAAGGAGAGCAGCACGTCACCCACTTGATTATTTCCTTTATTTCATTTCTAAACATATAATTTACATATATTTTTATAAAAAATAAAAATAAAAAACATTGAAAAATATAAAAAATAGTAGCCCACCGGTATCGGGAACAGGGTCCAAGCTACCGGCCGTCAGGGCTCCAGAGAGAGGAACCTCCTAACCATACGCGCCGTGTCCAGAAGTACCGCTTTCTGAATCAGGCCCTTAATCCAGCCGCCCAACGAGAGCCTCCTTAGGTATTGGTCGAGGCTCTTGGCAATTAAGCTGATAAGACTATCGGCACAATGATTGCTGAGTCCACATCCCACATGTCGACAACCTCGCGAGCCAAGTCAAGATACTTGATTTGTTTATCTTTCTCGGCTTTCACGAGGTTACCGTCATGCGGGACTGTTATGTCAATAATCACTGCGCGCCGCTCTATTCGATCCACCACCACTATATCAGGCTTATTGGCAACAATAGTCCTGTCAGTGATGATGGATCGATCCCAGTACAATGTGATATTTCCATTTTCGAGAACTGGGTCGGGCACATACCTGTAGTACGGCACTTCCGATTCCACAAGGCTGTATTTATTATTATTATTTATTTATCCTCCAACTGGAACGCCATACAGCAATTACACCAACGGAGCAAAAAATTACTTCATCTGCTGCTTTCCATCCATCCTGTGCGCGCTGGACATCGAACGGGCGGCCATGGCTCACCCACGCTTATGCTGTCACGCAGCGTCAAGACACTTCTCCATCATTCCATAACTCCATCCATATTGCTCACATTCATTGCAATATTATTGAGACTCGATGAATTTTTCAAAATAAATACATTTACAGTCTATGGTAGCAGTATGCGTTTTACAGTACCTTTATTTCGTAACATTAAGGACGCTGTTACAAATGGGTAGTCAAATCATTACTTTTTTACACAAAAGTATGTTTATTAAATAAAATACTTTGCATTATTAAAATGTTTTTTGGCCGAATTGTTGGTAGATGTGCATGGTACGATTCTGAACTTTAATAATGGGCAAAAAATTTTAATAATGCAAAGTATTTTATTTAATAAACATACTTTTGTGTAAAAAAGTAATGATTTGACTACCCATTTGTAACAGCGTCCTTAAAGCCCTCGGTTATCGTAGTATACTGTTACTACTGGCATACGGTTGACCGTATCAGCCCAGAAATATTTTACATTATTTTTAGGGTTCCGTACCTCAAAAGGAAAAAACGGATAATATATCTGTCTGTCCGTCTGTCACAGCCAATTTGCTCCGAATCTAATGGACCGATTAAGTTGAAATTTGGTACACATATAAATTTCTGTGAACCAAACACGGACGTGTAACGTAAATAAATGAATTTTGAATATGGGGGTCACTTTAGGGGGGCAAATAAGAAAATTAAAAAAAAAGTTTTGCAAACTGTACCGTTTCACATATCAAATAAAAGGTCTACTGTGAGAGTCTTTTTATTTATTTATTTTTTTTTTTTTTTGTGGATGGGAAATCATCAAATGACTTCTCCCGCTCTGGGCGGAGCGGGAGGGCGTGTCAGACTTTTACTGACTAAACCCCACCCGTGTTCCTTCAGTTGCCCGTGCCAGGGCCAAGGTATCTCTTTCGAACTACCTGCGACCCCGGCGGCTACTGTGAGTCTCAAATCGAGTTTTTTTTTTATAATTTTAAAATAACTCGTTTTAAACAAATTGAAATAAAAAAAGTATTAAAAGTTTAAATGTTTTAAAGTTATTTAAGAAAATAGACGAAAATTCACCATTCCTTATCTCCGAAATTACTGAGCCTAAAATTTTGACAAAAAATACAGGGAATAGTTCTATACATATATAGATTATATATTATAAAAAGATATAAGAAATCTATGGTCTAAAAATAACATAGTAAGTAAATCTCTCAATATTGTGCGTACAAACTTACATTTGCAGTTGGAATATATGGGAGAACATGTTTTTCAACTACAATGTTAAGTTTGTTCTTGGGATAAATTCATCCCAACTACGGAACCCTTCATTGTGCGTGGTCCGACACGCATTAGGCCGGTTTTTTTTTAAGTACTAATCCATCACAAACCTTATCAGCGCACATAGCAGTCTTGATATCCCGGCACGTGATAGTGTCATAGCCCGACTTTTGCGAGATCTTCTTCACATAGTTGCCGGCCAGCCGCAGAATGTCGCTGCTCATGAACTCCAGTACGGCCGTTATGAACTGCGACACTGACACGTCGATTTTGTACAGGAGTACCTCCTGGGAAAGGTAAGAATCATCAGAAATACAGCCTCTGGTGATTATATAGACTTTAAGGCGCGGAATTAGCTAAATATTCACAAAAATTGGTTTCTTGGATTGTCGAGTATGACGTAACGCAATGAAACTATCCGACGCAAAAAATATAGTGGACAGAAAAGGGTATAAATAGAAATTTTAACCGAATAGAATAATAGAAAATAGTTTGATATTCCCAATAAAAAATTTGGAAGTTGCTCCACAAAAATAAACTTTGGCATCGAACATCTCTGTATTTTCAGCGATAACGACATTCTTTTTTTAAGAATTTAATAGAATTAGCATATTTAAATTATTGTGTATGTAAGTAGTCACACCTCGGCAACACAAATATTACTTTCAATTTTCAACCTTATTTTTAGCTGAAATAATGAACTAGATTGTATGTGCGTTATGGCTTACCTTCTGCAGCAAATTATGCAGCTTATCACATGGTATCATAGGTTTCCGTCTCTTTATGGTGACGAGGTCTCGTGCCTCGGTGATGGCCCACTTGTCCAGAGGCGTGGGGAACGTCCGGGCCACTCGCTCTTCCACATCCTAGAAACAAAGGATACAGTTCAAAATATTACCCTTATTTTGGGCTTCGCTTTAATCGGGTAAAAAGCAAGGTACGAGGTGCATTCAATAAGTACCTAGCCTCATCGCCAGAGGGCGCTGTAGTTTCAAAAGAGTTTTACCACAGTGTAGCACATTCTTTTTTAATTCTTTTTTCAAATTTTCATTCCAATCCCTTCATTTGTTTTAATTTGACAACTTATGGAAGCGAACGTGTCGATCGGTTTTACAAAAAAACCAAATGGAAAAAGAGCAATATCGTTCGGTGATTCGATTCCTATTTTTGGAAGGGAAAACGCGCATCGAAATCAAAGAGCGCTTGGATGCTGTGTACGGTGACTCTTCTCCATCGATGGCTACCGTCAAGAATTGGTTCAACGAGTTTGAACGTGGCCGTACGTCGGTTTTTGATGAACCACGTCCAGGTGCACCGAAAACAGCTGCTACGGAGGAAAACATTTAAAAAATCCATGATCTCGTATTGGCAGATCGCCGATTGAAGGTTCGGGAGCTAGCTGAGACTGTAGGCATTTCAGAAGGAACAGTGCATCATATTCTTCACGAGGAACTCGGCATGAGAAAGCTGTCGGCGCGATGGGTGCCGCGTTTACTCACACCAGAAAACAAGCGCAACCGTGAGACCACATCGGAGACGTGTTTGGCGCTGTTTATGCGGAATCCAGCGGAGTTTTTGCGTCGTTTTGTGACCGTCGATGAAACCTGGATCCACTGGTACACACCAGAGACCAAGGAGCAATCAAAACAATGGATCCAGACCGGGGAACGTGCTCCAAAGAAGGCGAAAACTGTAAAATCGGCCGGAAAAGTTATGGCCACCGTTTTCTGGGATTCACAAGGTGTGATCTACATAGATTACCTCGAGAAGGGTAAAACAATTACAGGGCTTTACTATGCCGATTTATTGGGCCGATTCGACGCCGAATTAATTAAAAAACGACCCCATCTGGCGAAGAAAAAAGTGCTGTTTCACCACGACAACGCACCGGTTCACACGTCTGCCGTTGCCATGGCCAAATTGGTCGAATTACGCTACGAATTGCTGCCCCATCCACCGTATTCTCCAGATTTGGCCCCTTGTGACTTCTTTCTGTTTCCTAATCTGAAAAAATCACTCGCCGGGAATAGATATGGATCGAATGAGGAGGTCATCGCCGCCACGGAGGCCTATTTTGCAGAGTTTGACAAAAACTATTTTTCGGACGGGTTAAAAAAGTTGGAGCATCGCTGGGCTAAGTGTATCGAACTAAAAGGAGACTATGTTGAAAAATAAATTGCCACTTTTCCAAAATTTTCGTTTACTTTTTGTAGGCTAAGTATTTATTGAATGACCCTCGTAGATATGGACTAAAACGCCACAACGAAATCAACAAACAAAAAAGTATTAGTAGGTACAGACAATAAAAGAGATATCTAGGCAGGGTATATAACATATTTGTATGTGTATTGCTATATGTTCAATTTCGTGACAATATACAATTTTGTGTAAACCCCCGTATGCACGGGCGTAATAAAATCGCGGCGGGATTTTATAGCGCACTGGATTTTCAACGCTCTGCTTAGCACTGAAAGTGCAAAATCCAACAGTGTGTTTTTTCGACGCGCTAGAATGTACTCTGTTATTGTTAAGTTGGATTCTCAACGCTCCGCTCAACAACGAGAGTTGAAAGTCCAGTGCGCTATAAAATCCCGCCGCGATTTTATTACGCCCGTGCGAACGGGGGTTTAGTGTGTTACAATGAAGGAGTATTGTAAAAACAAAGTAATATACATAAAATTGAACATGAAGCAATTCACATACAAATATTAGGTTGGGGAAAAAGTCTTTTCGCATTATAGTATGTATGAACTTTAAATAAAATCTCTTTGGCTATACTATTTGTATCTGGCTGGTTTTGGTATCATTGAAAGCTTAAATTTTAAAGAACACAATTCCAAATTCAAATTAGGAAAATGTGTGATTTTCATTTGTTTTTCGTACTGTTAAGATGAGTGAATCTAATGAAGAAATTCGATACATTTTAAAATGTTACTACAAAAAAGGTAAAAATGCAACGCAAGCCGCGAAAAAAAATTGCGATGTTTATGGACCCAGTGCAGTGTCTGTGAGAGTAGCACAAATTTGGTTTAAGCGTTTTCAATCCGGAAATTTTGATGTCAAAGATGCACGTCGCTCTGGTCGCCCTATTACGGATAAGATGGATGCCATTTTTGAAAAAGTGGACCAAGATCGGCATATCAGTAGTTACGACGTAGCTGAAGAACTGGGAATTGACCACAAAACAGTTTTGGCGCATTTGAAAAAAACTGGGTACACAAAAAAGCTCGATATTTGGGTACATCACGAGCTCACTGAAAGAAACCTAATGAACCGTGTACTCATTTGTGATTCTTTATTACGACGTAATGAAACCGAATCATTTTTGAAGAAGCTGATAACTGGTGATGAAAAGTGGATCACGTATGACAAGAACGTGCGAAAAAAGTCGTGGTCAAAGGCCGGTCAGGCTTCACAGACTGTGGCGAAACCCGGGTTAACTCGCAACAAGGTGATGCTGTGTGTGTGGTGGGATTGGAAGGGCATTATTCATTATGAGCTGTTACCACCAGGCAGGACCATCGATTCTGAACTCTACTGCGAACAACTGATGAGATTAAAGCAAGAAGTTGAGAGAAAGCTGCCGGAATTAATCAACAAAAGGGGTGTGGTTTTTCATCATGATAACGCTAAACCTCATACATCTTTAGCCACTCAGCAAAAATTAAGAGAGTTTGGCTGGGAGGTGTTAATAATATAATAAATAATAATAATAATACATTTATTTCAGACCATAAGTCCATAAACAACACCCAATACAATTTTATACACAAAAAACATACATAAATACATGAACACACATAACTACACTAAAAATACACTAAAAAAATTTACTTAAAATATTGGAATGACGCACGATGAGTGGTCATCCATTGCCACATCAATGGACTGTCTGTCCTGTCGGCTAGTGTAGCCACCAAGCTGTTGGAGCTGTCGCGCACTCGCCGCATCAGGGATGCTATCCGAGTCCGCATCAGTGCGTAAAAATCTGGCACGCCATTTTCCGCGAAAATCCCCGATGCACTGCAAAAGCGCGGCAGCCCCAACATAACTCTAAAGGCGTTATTGTACTGGACTCGCAGAGCATTGTACGAGCTTTTTGTATAGCTGACCCATAGGGCACACGTGTACATAGATTGGCAATACGCTCTAAAGAGTGTAATTTTCACCTCCCTAGTACAACGTGCAAAGTTAATGCATCCGCCGTATAGTCCTGACCTTGCACCTTCAGATTGCCACCTCTTTCGGTATATTCAGAATTATTTAGGCAGTGTCAGGTTAACGTCACGACAGGACTGCCAAAACCACTTGTCGCGGTATTTTGATCAGAAGTCCCAAAATTTCTATAGCAATGGGATCATGTCCCTACCTACAAGATGGCAAAAAGTTATCGAACAAAATGGTACCTACATACTTTAGATAAATGTAAATAATGTATATTAAAAAATGTTTTGAATTTTCTTAAAAAATGCGAAGAAACTTTTTCCCCAACCTATTATGTTGGTGTGTCCTGCATAGATATCTCTTTTGTTGTCTGTACATAATGAAAACGAGATGGCGTTTAGTAGTACGAAATATTGGAGTGGGAATATTGTCCTGGAAGTCTCGAGTAGTTACATCTAGGCAAGCTTACATCATCATCAACCGGTTTCTTGCCCATTCTTCTCCACACGAAACTTGGTGGCAAAAAACGAAAATACATTTAACTAGACACCGACTTCCAAAATTAAAGTTATTTTTCACTTTGTAGTTGTTTTTGGAAGTCGGTTGTATTTTTTTTTTTTTTGTAAAAAAGTTTTTACATTCATATTTTTTTATATCAGAAATATGTATTAATTTATTAATTTTATTTTTTAAAAAAGCTGAGCTCTTTTTATATTGTCTACTAGCAAATTTTGTCCTAGTTGAGGGAACGTTTACTATGCAGTGTTTATTTCTTTTTCTTAGTATTTTAGCATCATATACTAAGAAAAAGAACCTTTCGGAAGTCGGTGGCAAAAACGAAAATACATTTAACTAGACACCGACTTCCGAAATTAAAGTTATTTTTCACTTTGTAGTGTTGTTTTTGGAAGTCGGTTGTATTTTTTTGTAAAAAAGTTTTTCTTGTAATTTTTTGACGTTCGACGAAGTGCCTTAAATGTGCCTATTTGAACTAAACAATTTAACTTTGATTTTGAATGGCTTACCATCAGGAGAGGTAATTTTGGTTGAATGCGAGTGATCTTGAGCAATTATTACAGCCGTATAGAAGGTATCTGTTGCATTAATATTATACAGATGAACGATTTGAAGGAGCGAAGTGGAGTTTCTTGCCCATTCTTCTCCATATGAAAATACGTTTTGGAAAGAGCGACTATAATCAATTCAATTTTTTTTTTTTTGTAAATTTTGACTTTCAAAAGTGCCTTTTATGTGTTCTATCACACTTCACACTAATATTATAAAGGTGAAAGTTTGTGATTGTGTGTTTGTATGTTTGTTAGGTACTTCTTCACGCTCAAACGGCTGAACCGATTTGGATGAAATTTGGTATATAGATAGCTTATACCCTGGATTAACACATGGCTACTTTTTGTCCCGGTTATACGTTCCCGTGTGATAATTTCCGATATCCACGCGGGCTAAGACGCGGGCAAAAGCTACTTTGAAATAAATGATTTCACTTTGTCTTTGAAATAGGTACAATAGTCCCCAATCTTTTTGGCCTGGTTGAACGTAGGCGCGAGCCGATACGCAGAATGCAACATTAAAGTGATGGTAAGCGCGAGCCGAATGAACCGATATGTAGAATCCGCGAGATGGCGGTCGCGCTCACTTCATAAAGATTGCTTCACACGACTACACATCAAGCTATACATTTCCAGTTTACACTTACCTCTCATTGTAAGGAAATCTTATACAATGCGAGATCAGCTTATACTGGAAGTGTATATCCTGATCTGAAGGCGTGCGTACATGTTGTTTGCCTAATTTTAAAAGCTAAATCTTTTAAAGGTAAGTTCAATATACTCTTCTATAATTTTCCTAAGTGACAGAGAATACTTATATTCGTGAAAAATGCACGGTTTTTGTGAGTGCAGCTCTACAGTATTCATCATCTGCTTAGCCTTTTCCCAACTATGTTGGGGTCGGCTTCTTGGTGCTGATCCATGCGTCATGTTCGTGAACGGGCGCCGTCAGTTGGGACTGGTCGTCTCTTAGCTGCCATGGCTTATTTTTAATTTTAATATTTAGTTTAGTTGTTTTAGTTTTTATCTTTTTATTACGGACGCTTTTTAACGTGCACGTCTTTCTACATTGTTCTCACATGTATATTTTCACCATGAACAATGTAACCAATATTTTGTAAAAATATTATGATTTAAAAGAGTGTCCGTGGAGTTTCTTGCCCGTTCTTCTCCATAGGGATCTACTAGGCTTTGGAATGGGCAACTAGCTTCATCTTTTTGACTAACCGACCCATTGACAATTCAAAAGTGCCTGTAATTGGTTTATTTGAAATAAATTGAGTTTGAGTTTGAGCTTCCAGTCTAACCGGATGCAGCTGAATACCAGTATTTTACATGGAGCGACTGCCTATCAACCCTCCACAACCCATTAACTGGGTAATACGATACCCCTTGGTAAGACTGGTTGTCAGACTTTCGGGCTTCTGACGACCCGTAACGACTGTCAAAGACCCACGAATGACAGCCGGGACCAACGGCTTAACGTGCTTTCCGAGGCACGGAGAGTCTCGGTATGTAAAGATGGTCACCAATCCGCGGACCAACCCCGGCAAGCGTAGCTTAACCTGATGGATCGACCCGTGCGGCTGTTATTACTTAGTATTATAAAAAACAATTTATTACCTGTACAGTAAGCGGCGAGGGCACGGCACATAATAGGGCGAGGAGTCGAAGACACAGTGACTCCACATATAGAAGGGCGCTCTCTTCAGCTGTGAGCGTTGGGTGTTCGTGGTCAAGTACCTGCGAAGAAGTGATTGTTATTGGTGATGTCTTTTAAATGTATTATTATCTTATATCTATCGTACAAACTCTGGCTTACGTTGCCCTATCCATAGAATGTTGGAATCCTATAATTCAAATTTCATTGATGTAGATATATTTGCATGCTCGAAAAATAAATTTAAATCTAATATTATAAAATTCTTATCTTAATTGTTAAATCCTATTATTATTATTTATTTACTGCATATTTTAAGTAAATGAAGTTGTTGTTGTTTTTAATCTGTTTTGGCTTTGTAGCTATAGCTAGCACTACAGTAACCTATTTTATACCTAATTATGTCAAAATGTTTGTTAATTTTGGTAATACCCGTCTAGTGGCAATCACTGATCCATAATTATGTTTATTTGCGGATAATGCAGTGGACTGCAGCATTGCTACTTAAAGTTTTGTTAACCTTACGTGCTATGTATATGTTGTAGTTGTTTATTATCCCTTAATAAATAAAATAAAATAAAATAAAAAAAATGTACAGTCGGCTGCATCAATTGGGTACCCCAGTTGTATTAAAGTTTTAATACAAGTGGGGTACCCAATTGATGCAGCCGACTGTACATCCTGGACGTTACCAGAATCATTTGCAGGGTAGGTCAAGGTCAATTTTGTATGAAAAACTTTACATCAGACGGAATAAAGTTCAAATTAAAATAACTGGCTCAACGGTTGAAGCTTGAACGAAAGTTGGATCTCGTTTTGCAATGAGACAAAAAGTGTATCTCACTTTTTAACCGACTTCAAAAAGGAGGAGGTTCTCAATTCGTCGGAACCTTTTTTTTTTATTTTTTTTTTTTTTTATGTATGTTCCCCGATTACTCGAAGATGGCTGGACCGATTTGGATTTTTTTTTGTTTTGTTCGAGAGTGTATACATCACAGTTGGTCCCATATAAAATTGATTAACTTTGCTTCGGTAGTTTTTGAGTTAGCTTCAATAATACGAATTTTTTCCCCACTTTTATATGGATGATGTTCTAGTTTGTTTTGCAGGTAGTGATATTTGAATTTGTGTGGGGTAGGTACACAACTAAAAAGTGAAAAATAAAAACTTTTTTACAAAAAAATACAACAGACTTCCAAAAACAACTACAAAGTGAAAAATAACTTTAATTTCGGAAGTCGGTGGCAAAAAACGAAAATACATTTTACTAGACACCGACTTCCGAAATTAAAGTTATTTTTCACTTTGTAGTTGTTTTTGGAAGTCGGTTGTATTTTTTGTCTCTACAACTTAGGCAACGATTGGAGATAGATAAAAAGTGTAGAAGCCAAAGTTGTAGAGAATTTTATAAGGTTACATTATGTAGTACAACAAAATTTCGTACGACGCACCGTTTTCGAGATGGGTGTGTAACAGTTGATATAATAACAAAAAATCTAACGTTCACTTGACCTAATTTCAGTTAATATACTTTTGTTTAATATAACGATCAGTTGAGATAATGAATTGTTGATATAATTTCATTTTATCTAATTTCTTATGATATAATAAACATTTCCTATAATGCACATTTGACATAATATTCATGTAGTATATTATTCATTTACTATAATATTCATAATCTATAATAACTTTTAATATAATTTAGAAAATCTGATACGATTTTAAACGCCTGCTAGTATGGTGCTAGCAAAAATGCATCGCATAAGCATTAATTGCTACAAAAGTTTGCTTTTATGCGTGAGGTGGGTGAGGTGGGTGGGTGAGGTGGGAAATAAGATGTAATATTTATGTGATGCTATGTTATGATTAAAAAAATATTGTACTGTTTTTTTTTCTTCGCTTTATACCCTATACACCTACCACCCTCAACTATTGTAACCAGTAGAAATTGTATGCAATCTGGACTTTAGGGCACCCCGACTCGGACAGGTTAGGTTAGAAGGGGATGGCGAGGTCGTGTGAGCGAGCGAAGCGAATCATTTGTGGTGAATCATTTGGTTTAGGTTAGGTTAGGTTAGAACAGTGACCATTAACGCGCGATGGCGAGCGAGCGAAGCGAGCGTGCCGCGGCAGCGGCCGCCGAGCGCCAGATCCCCTCTATTGTTGGTGAATCATTTGGGTTAGATGAGGCGGTGAATGTCTCGTACATTAGACGATGAAAGCTTGACCATTGACTTTTCGAGGTCAATGGTACTGGTACTTTAAAAAAGCGATTCTTTTTTCCATTAGTTTAAATAAAATAGTAATAGTAGATAGTGAAACATTAGTTTAAATAAAATTAGCTCCGTCGACCAAGCTCACCCTCAACCATGCATTGAATATTTTAAGATTTGGTTAGGTGCCATTTGAGTTAGGTAAGAACTGTGACCATTAAACATGAAAATTAGGTCAAAATAACATTAGGTCAAATGAATGTTATATAAAAAGAATATTATACATATTGAAAATTATATAAAATGAACGTTATACTAAATGTTTTATATTAAATGAAAATTATATCATATAAAACATTAGGTCATATGAAATTAGGTTATATGATTTTATAGCATATGAAAATTATATTATATGAACGTTATTTCAAGTGAAATTAGAGCATTTGTTATTATATCATACATTACACACCCTTTCGAGATGTAGGTAAGCAAAAAAAAAAACAAAAAACGGGACCTTTTTGCCCCCCCCCCCCTCCCCTTGGGCTCGCCTCGGAGGGGTAAGGACTTTTAGTATGTTTATCTCCTAACTAGTCCAAACAAAGTTCTTAAGTCAAACTTACTGCTTTCGACTTTTCCATCCACAAATTATTTGTTGTTTAAGCTACTACTGCAGACAATATAATTTGTAATTTTCTCCAATTCCATATTTTCTTTACAACACAATACTTAATATGCAAATTTGTTTATTTTCTTTTAATTTTGTAGGTTCTTATTTTACCTAATTGCGATTTTAGACTTATCTTATGTAATATCTTGACTAACCGTTTTGTAAATGAACATGTCCTATCTAAATGAGCCGGGTGATCTGTAACTCAGGGCCCTCCTACTTCATACACCTTTCTCTATTTAAGATTGTGCATTTATACTATCTAGTGCCTGTAATACTGATGTTGAGATAAATAAAGATTTTATGATTATGATTATTATGATTATAAGAGCCCTTTGGAAGTACTATGGACAAAACTTAAGCATGCTCACTTAAGAAAATATTCCTGTGAGAGCGCAGCTAGTGACAAACGAACATTGTGCGATGGAGTCGCGAGCCGTGCATGCGATTATCGCCTTTGAGGTGATCATGCGGAACTTTGGCCCATAGTACATCAACAAGGTGTCTGGCGACATTTGGAATTAATAATAATGTGCTGCAAAAAGTTAATGATGGCTGAACTGGTCGTGGATCACCGGTGCTAGGGTTTTCATCCTCCTCAGCTTATAACCGTTAACTGCTAAACATAGGCATGTCCAATTGGACGCTACTCAACTAGGTCGTTGTCGACCTTGGGAAGAGCATCGCTCCACACCAACTTCCTAACTTTGGTTGTATGAACCGGTCATCAAATTAGTCTAGGACACATCTACGGTAATTACGCTAAGAAATTTTGGCGAGCTTACGCCTAGGTACGCTAGGCCGCATGTCAATATGGTAACAAAACCAGCATGAGCTGGCCTCTTATTCTTTTGTAGTTTCCCCCGACGTGAGGCCTTCTGTACAATGCCTTTAAAATTACCAGCAACATATCAACGGGGTAACTGCGTACAGCGTACACTTACAGTAGGAATGAATTTCATTTTGACAGTTCAACAACATTCATTGCGTTGATTTTCTGTTAATTATTAGTCAATGATTATACCATAATTATAGTGTTTTTTTATCTAAGCTGTACATCTAAACCTGAATACCAATTAAATTAAAAGCGTTTAAATTATTATATAAAACAAAAGTCTATTTCAACAAAAAAGTCCGATTTAAATACAAAAATCCGACTTTTTTTTTGTAGGAATAGGTTTCATTTTGACAGTTCAACAACATTCACTGCGTTGTTGTTTGGCGTCGTTACGTTGTTGAGCGGCCAAATTTTTCGTCCTTATGAAGCAACGGCAATATGCCTCAAAATTATTCAGTTTGTGATTGATAGTGTGTTACTCAATTAGGGTGCAGGCCGATATTACGTCGCGTTTTGGCGTAAGCGTTAATTTCGGTCGGGCGGAAGTTCGGTAACAACGCTTTCGTTATATTTTGTGAATTAGAGCGCGCAATTTATGACATTACATAAAATACATAGAAAGGCAGGTATAATTTTGTTTTTTTTTTTTACTATTGATTTATTTTGAAAATAATGATATTGTATACTCTACAGCTAAGTCTACACAATGTAGAGGGTTTGGATTAGTAAAACTATTTTTATTTATAATATTTATCACATTAATAGTTTTAAAATTTATTTACTTATTTAGATTTATTATTTGAATAATAAGTTGCTACACTTACCAGTTGCTATTATTATCCGCGTAACAAAAATTTTGTTTAAATAAAAAATGAAACCAGCACATAATATAAGGATAAATGCCTCTTATTAAACAGAGAAGGCACAAGCTTTGTTATCAACACACTTGCTCACTGCAGGTTAGTGATATCAGCCTACCTATAACTACTAATTATTATTTTAACATTTTAGTACAGCTTTCCTTATGGTTATTTTTCTCAACTGTGTCTCTAATTATTTAAACAAAATTCAATAATGATTTTATGAAATTATATTATTCAGTTTGTGTAGGTTCCGAACTTTTTATGATTATGAAAATTATTTATTTTAGGCTGTTGCAGGGCATTCTTGATCAATCGATTTTTTTAAAAATTAAATATTTTGTTTAATTCACTGTTTTATAATTAAGAAAGTTATTATTAGATGACTATTTACAATAATTGATCAGTATTTATATTTTTTTTATAATAATTATGATTATACTCAGTTAATTTAACAATTAATTATGCATTAATTACTTTATAGGATATTATATTTAAATTAAAATCAGGATTGATAAAAATCATGACTTAAAAAAAAAAAAAAAAATAAATTTAAATCGGAATTTTTTGTTTTAATAATTTAAAAGCTTTTTTAATGTGGTATTCAGTTTTTAAATGTACAGCTTAAGAAAAAACACTATCATTATGATATAATCACTGACTAATAATTAACAGAAAATCAACGTAATAATAAACAAAAAACTTAACCATAGCTTAAGGCGCCGCCCGTGCGCAAACTCAACTCATTTTGGACAATTTTGAGCACTATTTGTGAGAAAGGCAGCTTCTTTTTTAACTTAATGTTTTGTTGTTCTAAGAGTCCAGTTCTAATTTCTAAATGTGCTGCAAGGGATTTTTTCATTCTCGCTACTATTGCCATTCATTATTTATACACTGCTTTAATAAACTTCCCAAAAACGGACTTTTTTATTGAAATGCACCTATACAGCATCTTTTTTCCTTCCAGACATTTTGTTGTATTGACATTATTGACTGGTTTCTGTTTTCGTTGCGGTGCACAAAACAATTGTTTAAAAGCCACTTGATTTTTAATTTTTTTGTGGTTTAAATCAAGTGAATCATTATTCAATCAATCAAATCATTTAAATCATCTCAACCCTGATTGAAATTAATTTATTGCACTATACATTTTATTTTTAAATGGAATTTTAATAGGTATGATGTATTTATTAAACAAAATATTTTAATCGGAAAAGTTACAGTCTGCTTAAATATCCTTAAATAAATACACAATTGAAGGCCATTTACAAGATTTTGCATCTAAACAATTTAATTAACTAAAAATATAAAGGGTGACAGTGATAACTTGGCAAATAAATCAAAATACCTACAGCCTGATCTATTAATCCTTCAATCAAGACCTTGCCTTCTTTAGGGTGCATTTAATTAACTAAAAATATAAAGGGTGACAGTGATAACTTGGCAAATAAATCAAAATACCTACAGCCTGATCTATTAATCCTTCAATCAAGACCTTGCCTTCTTTAGGGTGAATTCAACCAAACTTTTATACTCAATATAAGTCTCAATCTTCAAATAAATTTTGAATTTTTGACAGTTTCTACATACAAAAACTGTCAAGTCATCAATTTAATTCACGGATAAAAGATATCCAACTTTGGTCAAATTAGCCCTTAATGTATTAATTGTAATGATTTTTTTTTTTAAATCCAGATTTCTCCACATCATTATCAAATGGCAATGGCTTGCTCCCTAATAACATAACTGGCGAAATAAGGGTGTACAAATTATTATAGGTACACCTCTGCCTAGTCCTTTGGGGAAACTGGCGAGATGTTATGTATTGTCAAATATTATTACAAGAATAATATTTGAGAACAACATTATAAAGCAAACAACTCCTTTTAAATTAAAACTAAATTAATTACTCACCCAGAACAGTTGCTACAAACGTGTTGACGGAGGGAAGGCATATTACCAACTATAACCTATGGTTTGGCCGCATCAACTAAACTAATTTTATTATTATTATATTTTAATTGGTATTTATTTCCTCATACTGCTCTCAATAACAATAGCCAATGAGGATAACATTGGTAAAATGTTTAGGTAAATCCATAGTTACAATGGCTAATCAGTCTGTAATGTTATATTTAAACCAATATCTGGTAAGTGCATTAATTAAAATAATTGAGTTTTAAATCTTTTATGTCATGCCATACAAATGACCTCTTAATGTAAAGTCACCCTTATGTCAATAGAACTACATAACAATGTCCTCCCATAACTATTAAAACAAAATAAAAGCCAATTATTTTTGAAAGAGTAACCATGGAGTTTTTTGCCTGCTCTTCTCCATAGGAAAAGACCAATTGGAATGGAACCCTAGCTTCTGACGTTTCATAAGAGCCCATGTAGGTTTATGTGAAATAAATATTTTGATATTGAGAAAATATGTATAATATGATATCATGTTTGTTTGTAATTTCACAACAATAAAGACTTTGAAAAGTCTCTCCCCTGCCTTTTAAGACACCAGGGTAGAGAAGTCCCCCCCTTGGGTCTAAGAGGAGACACATTATAATTACTTCAGCTCAGTACCTATATAAGATTGTTTTTATTTGAAAATACTCAAGGGAGTGCTTAGCATGATCAACCTATAATGTTCCCACTGCTGGGAAACAGGTCTCCTCTGAACTATGTTTAAGGGTTAAGAGGAAACAAATAAAGAAATCTTTTTGTAGGGGTACAGGGGTAGAGAGTGGACTAAACGCAACTAGTGCAAGTGACATTCAACCTTAGGGAGATGGAGCAATTGCGAGATTGATTTACAGTCATGAATAAGGATATAAAACAACTATACTGTACTATTTCTAGGCAGTTACTGATCAGCTTCTAACACAACAATTTATTACTCTAAAGTAATACATGTCAATTATAACAATATTATAACTAAAGAGGACAGAGTATTTAAGAATAATACCTCTGTACAAAAACAGGAAATTTCCTTAAAAAAACATTCAAATATAGACGTAACTACAATAATTTTTGCCTCTCTTGTAATAAGCTGTTTGGCCACATGAGCCTCAGTATGAGCAGCCTCAACTTGAGACACACTGAGGCTGTTTTAGACTACCCCTAGTGAATACCAAGTTCACTAAATGTAAGGCTCAGAATGAGGTTCTTTTGAATGGGGTAAGAAAACAGGATTAAATATAATGACTACCAAAAAAATTAAATGCTCACCAAATCTGGGTCGACCTGCTCACGAAAACCCTAACCCTAGACGGTCGACGTCACCCCAAGGTTTGTTTGGTTAGGTTCGTTTGACCAAATCTTGACCAAATTTAACTACCGCGATGTTTATAGCGTTTATGCGCATTAACATTGACGTTAATGTGGCCTGGGCATCTCAAATGACCAGGCGAAAACACATTGATTCACTTGTTTTCGGGAATTTCGGGGAATACCCGAACTGTGTAGATACTTAGCATTGCACGTATGTGTGCGCCGTAGTTTATGTTGGTCAAGTCCCTTGACACCTTTTGGTTGATTGTGTTGCATTAAAGAAGGTATTGATTTAAAACAACAATTTTAAATCACTTGACTTTAAATGCAATTAAAATCAGGTGATTTAAATCATCTCAACCCTGTGCCCTAAAATTAGTTAGGTATGGTCAAACACACATCAGTACTAACACTTGAAATATGAAAACTGCACTTACTGAAAATAATGGTGCTATCAAAATCAAATTTCTATTATAGATGTGCAGTTGACTGTACTTCTTGGTAATATCACCCCAAATTAGTTAATTGTCATGACAAGAATGAGTAATAAATGTGATCTAGGTATTATTATGGTGCAATATTTTGGTTGCTGTAATCAATTAGGATAATTACGAGATCTAGAGATCCTATGAACCGAAAGGTTAAAGTAGAATGCCTTGTGGCATAAAGTACTAATAAATGAAGGTTAAAGAAATAAACAAATCAATAAATAAATAAATCTAGGTAAGTATTTTTTAATTTGAAAGTGAATCTGTCAATTTTGTCTGAAAGCTATAATACAACTTAAACGATTTTTGCCTGAGAATGAATATGCTTTTTAGATCTGGGTGTGACGGATGTGGTGCTTTTAATATTTTAGAAAGATGTAAATTCTAAACACAGGTAAAGCTGCAGGGACAAATTAGTATGAACATTTGTGACATTTACATTACAATATTATGAAAAACAATATTTTTATTACATGAAGGTATAAAAGGAATCATAATTCCTGTTTTTTTTAGTAGTTTTAACAATTTTAAATGACAAACATGCCTAAAATCTGAATACATTGATTTTACATAAAAATTCATAAAGTAACATCACAGAATAACATTAGACTAAATTACTATTTTAGTTTTATAGGTAATACCGAGGCATTAAACGAAGTTACAATGACAATGCGGTCATTTATAATCATAATTAATACTGATTTTGATTGATAAGTTATCAGGAACCTTGACAATAGCCACTATGCATGCTATCACGAAAACACAAGTTTACTAACATCTGGACCAAACTCTCGTTTACAAGGCTACAGTAAACTAAATTTCTTGGACATTTTAACACTCTAATACAGCATATAGGCACGTCAATTGTGAATTCCATCGATATTTAGCAAACAATAAGACATGATATCGAACTTCGAATGTTCGTCGTGCTTACCTTACGCAGGGAAGCCATAAACACTCCACGCCACTTTTGCACATTTTCAGGGTCCTGGAAGTCGTACCCTCGCGTCTCTTCCACCGTCGGTAACATTTTACCAATATAATCCGCGCCGAAATCATGTAAACAGACTTGTTATTACACTGACACAATACACAGCACCATTTCTGGTTTCACTTGTACTTAGCACCGTCCACAATTGTTAAAAAAGCGTAAAACACGCGTAAACTAGTAAAATTGTTTTGTTTTCAAAGTTTGATTGTAAAATGTCGAATTACTAAATTGAATTAATTGAAAAATATATTCTTTGATTCATTTGGTCGGCTAAACGACGCCATTTTCAATTTATTTATCATTGGTTGGTCCGTTCTCGTTGTTCGACAGCAATGCATAGACAATTGTTCCGATTCATACCATGGAGTCCGCTCAGTACAACAATACAGAAAAAGGTTGCGAGCGTTATTTAGCCTAATATTGCCAGACCCCGGCAACCATGAGGCCCATTTTTCAAAACTAGGAAACATATAAGCTGGCTTTGCGCAAAGCAAAGTAATGCTGTTTACAAGAGGCTAAACACACCGTTTGAATTCCAGCTAATCCTTTTGAAGTCCGTTAAGGGGGTGCTAACTAGGATGATTGTCCTAGTCAGCAGTCCTCACTGTCCTTACTATAAACAAAATTCGCGATCAGAAACGATGCTGTGCCGTGCCGTAGGATCCTACGATTAATCATCATCATCATTTCAGCCAAAAGACGTCCACAATACGTAACTAAAAATTCATTCGAGTATCTATCTTAAGTTCACATTATGAATCGGACATAATTTTCAAATATCATTTTGTTGTCATTGAAACATTTTTCAATATTCGCAGAAATTGACATACAACGGGATTTTGCGCAAGTTTGTTATAAGTGAAAATCAATATATTTTTTATGAGTGACAGTGTATGAACGTATGACTGTTTGTTTAAATATACTGCCACCAGAAATGGTTTCAAATACGCAAATACCCATAACATGTTTGGCACGGATATTTTCGCATTGTGTAAACTTTGAAGCTACACTTCAAATTTTTGCACTTTGCTATTCCGTCTTTCAGTCTTCAAACAAGACGAATAACATTGTTTGCTTGTCTGTAATCTGTCAGGTACTATAGTAGTGGATATTAATGTGGTATTAATACCCCAATCACACACATGCGCGAAAACATTCGTACTCGTAAATTGTACGAATGTTTACACGCATGTGGAAAAACTGTCCATGTGCGTGTCGGACTTCGCACATTAGAGTTCCGTACCTACCAAATCTGATTTATCAATATATTGGTATTTGTTAGAGAAATAAACGTAACAATAAACATTATCACCAAGTTATGTTTATGGCGACGTTGACGTTAATGTGGCCGGGGCCTAACAGAATGTCTGTATTGTATGTACAGTTTGCTATTGGTTCTCTAAGTATTGGTTGGTCTCATGTTTGATTTTTTGGTTGGACTGCAACTTTCGGTCTCAAAATAATGCTCAAAGTACCCACTCCACTCTCATGCGTTGGTAACGCAATGGCGACTTGAGTTCAAGCTGAACCGATTGCGTTACGGTAGGTAATGAAGTTTAGTCAGTGTCCAACAAAGAACCACTTAATTCGCAATCATTATAATTTTATTATTATCCATCATTATCCTGCGGATAAAACCAATCTCAAGAAAATATTCCCACGTTGTTCGAAGGTGCATGTTTCTGAACGAAAAACTCAATGTCAACATCTCTCTTGACGTCAATTTGGTTGACGTAAAAAGGTTTTTAATGGGGCACATAATTTGCATTATATTTCTCTTTATATTAAAATAAAATTTAATTCGATTATATTCGTGATAATACTAAACAAAGCTTTATTTATTATAAAATGCTTTAAGAGGGATGCGTTGTGGTAGCCCGCGAAATTCAAAATTTCTTGCGTTTACTGCAATTTGTAGGTCCGTGTCAGGTTGTATCTTAACAAAATATGATACGCGGCAATAAAACATATGCATTTATATAATTTTAACCATAACAATCATCAATACATCTCTCTAAGTTAGATTTCGTGCAGATTCGTTAGATTTCGTTCGTTCGACGAATCTGCACGAAATCTAACTTAAAGAGATGTATTGATGATTGTTATGGTTAAAATTATGTAAATACATATGTTTTATTGTAGCGTATCATATTTTGATCTGCAGGGCTAACATGCGCAAGTCGACAAAATTTTGTCGACGCATTATCTCGTGCTGAGACGACATATGTCTGTTTGTCGATGGGAGCTAACGGACCTGCAAATTGCAAAAAAACCCAAAAAAAATTGAATTTCGCGGGCTACCACAGCGCATCCCCTTAACTTTATATTTGCGTTACGTTTCCAGATTTTTTGGGCATCATAATAAAACCTAAAGTCACTAGCAAAGTCGACATATGAAAAAGCCTTTTTCAGTACTGTTGATGATCAGGAAAAGTTCGAACGTAAAACAAAATTAATTTGTATGTAGATATGTTTAGAATAATCGTCGGTGCTTTGTTATACTCAACAGTGCTTTGTGCAATCCAGAACAATAGTGGAGTGACCAAAAGAAACTTCTTTTACAATACGTAAGTAGATTCCAACAAGATTATTTTTGTTTACGTCTTCCTCGTCATATTTTGCTAATCGAATCGTCGTAAAATATGTTTTTAGAAAGAAATAGTTTAGTTTTATTCAAAATAAACCTGCTATACTGTTCATATTTTCCCCATTTTCATAACAATGTTTGGTTAGTTTACAAGAACACCTATTTATAAAAGTATTTTCGGGGAATCCCCCGCCTCCGATTTCGCGATAACACTTATAGTATTGTTAAAAGTCTAGTAACATGAGTATAGGGATACCAAATTAACAGAAAATTATCCTTATCTGACTTGATTTGGTATATTAATATCCATTTCCTGAAATATTTTTCCCTAAAAATAGCGGTATTTCAATAGCATTCAAATTATTCTATTTTTTTTTTGGAGTAGGTAGTCATGTGTGACTGCTAAGGATATAGTTCAGGATTCAACCCGCAGGTCAGCCAAATCATTTTTGGGGTTTCGCACCAGAAATTTCTCAATAGCAGCCTGGATTTGTGGTGTTTGGCAATAGTCTTGCTCCCTATATAATTTTTTTAGAACCACAGACATCTTGCCAAGAAATAAAGCTTATTTTACTATTTAGTTTTCTCATTCCTGCCTTTCTAAATATACTGTGCTTCAAATAGCTACAGTATGTACATCTGACTTTATGGCTATACATACATATTTTACAAAATCTGTGAATTACAGTTTGTCATTCCTGAAAAGTGTATGTTTCCTAAGAACATTTTCTTGTAGCTGATTTGGTTAAGGCACAGTCAGTGTCAAAAATATTGGGATAAACAGACTGTTCAAAATGATTTCAACAACTAAGAACATTAAACTTTATCTCAATTGGATAACGTTCTTGTCTGACAGTACACGGCAACTGTCTTTCAGACAGTTGCCGTGTACTGTCTTCATTCTGAAACATTCCTGGTGTCATTGAGTTGATATTTCATTTTCATAGTTGATGTTTAGATCATTTTTAATATTATTGACGCTGACTGTACCAGTCCTCTATGGCCTGTTTCAAAAATCCACCCTATAATTTTGGCAAGTTTTTTCCTATAACACAATCTATTAAATAATGGCTCGACATTTAAGAGGGTACCGACCGCGCAGTGGCGCCCTCATCGTTTGTTTGGTTATTTCTTTTATTTTAGAATAAAAAATGCAGAAAATAAGCCTGAATAATTGTGCTCCACAAGACTATACGTTATTATTTATTATTATTATTATTTATTTATATATACTTTATTGTACACCACAAAAATACATAACAAAAAAAAAAAAGACACAACCTACAAAATATACAATGGGCGGCCTTATCGCTTTCTGCAATCTCTTCCAGGCAACCATAGAATGGACAGTGATTTGCCTGGATATGAAATGGGGCTGTCTTTGGTGCAAATAATAAGTGCCTACTTACAATATTATACTAAAATAGATACATACATAACCTAAATAATAGATACATAAATACATACATACTAAATATAAGCAACGAAAACAAATGAAGACTAAAGATATTTACAGTTACGTGAACACGATCACAACGACAAATAATGTTCCTTTACGAGCCTTTTAAACATAGGTAACGACTGCGCGCGTTTTATTTGAAATAGTATATTATTATCATTACAAATAGTAGCTTTATATTGTTAAGTTTTATTATAATCGTTAAAACGGAAAAAAGTGGCCACTATTTTCCGTTTTAATTTGGGCACTTTTCCTGTCGACAGTGATGCGGATGAATTTTTTGATGCCCTATGATTATTTCCCCTCCTTTTTTATATTCTTGTACATATATATATTTTTAAGACTGTTAGATTTTAAATTAATGTTGCAAAATGATGTAAGGGCAGACATTATGATGATGACTGATCAGAACAGTCCTGTTATTTATTCATTAAACTTTAAGCAACATAAAAGGTACAAAGCCAGACTTAAGGTGGATGCGCAAAGGTAGCAAAAAATTAACGTTTGCACACAAAAAACAAAACAAAAACACTTAAAAAAAGTTTTATATCAGTTTTTAAAATATGAAAATAAATCATAATAAATAAATTAAATTAAATTCAAATTTTCTTGTGTGTTTTGCAATTTGCAGGTCGGTATCAAGTCTATCTTGTTCAAAATAAGATTCTCGACAATTATATTCCATTTGCAATAAGATTTGACATTTCAAAACCTTTTTTACAGGCCGTTCAACCGATTTTGACTTCTATTGCGTTGGGGGCAAGACAAATGGCAGCTGTAGTAAACAGTTGGTAACCACTTTTTGCCTTTAATGCCATCCTTAAGCCTACGGAATAGATGTCAAAATCGGTTGAACGGACTGTAAAAAAGGTTTGCTTAAATGTCTAATCTTATTGCAAATGGAGTATAGGTAGGTGGGTGGGTGGTGGGTGGTGGTAGTGGTGGTGGGTGGTAGGTAGGTAGGTAGGTAGGTATTATTATGTGTTTACATAATAGGAGTGTCTTTTTAAAACAGGGAAAAAAATAGCATTTCCCTACATTTTGATGGGTTATTCGAAAATAAATATATTGAACAGCTGATTTTTTTTCGCGATTTCATGTTTGGTCCCATAGTAAAAGTTGTTCATAATGATGAATACAACGATGCCTTATGAGGTTGTGCGTTATTTAAGTTACAACTTAATACTCTAGTTTAGTGTAATTTTTCCCCTAGTTTTTTAACCGACTTCTTAAAAGGAGGAGGTTCTCAATTCGACTGTGTTAGTTACGCAATTTCTCCGTCAATTGTGGACCGATTTTGAAAATTCTTTTTTTTTGTTTGGAAGGTTATGCTTTTAAGGCGGTTCCATTGTCTCTAAGTCGGAATCTGATGAGGGGATTCCATGGAAATCGAGGGAAACCCTCAAATTTTATAGGCAGTTACTTTACAAAGTACCCAAATTGCTATAGGTAGCAATTTGGGTATTTTGTATAGTAACTCGATTAATATGGTTGCTAATCAATTTATGCTCGTCACAGTGCAGTTCTTAGTAGGAGAACTCCTCAACAATTAACGTCCCTGCATCAGGAAAAGCAATATTTTGTAAAAGGTGATGAGCAGTTGACATAAGGCTATTGTAACTTAGATAAATTACAAAGTGGCCCACTAAAAAGTGCAAAGTAAAAAACATTTTTCCAAAAAGAAAAAAAAAAAACAACCAACTTCAACAAATTGCAAAATAACTGGAATTTCGGAAGACGGTGGCAAAAAAGTACAACACAGATCCAAAGACACCGACTTCCGAAATTAAAATTATTTTTCAATTTGTAGTGTTTTTTTTGGAAGTCGGTTGTTTTTTTTTTTTTAATTTTCTACAGCTGTAGGTACTTACATGTTTTAAGAGGTTGTGCGCTATTTATGTTTCAACTTAATACTTTAGTGTTTCCTTTAGTTTTTTTAATTTTCTACAACTGTGCATGTTATATTTCAGCTATAAATATGACACAAGAATTAATGTCGTCGTCAATGATACTACGGAACAGATTATGGATTTCTATGAGGTATGCACTCATCTTCGTACATTTGTCTATCTATATAATATTCATAAAATAATAAATACAATAAAATTGTGCTTATAAAACTTGAGATTGTATAAAAATTATCAATTTTCATTTGAATGAATTTATAATTATATTAATGGGGAATATATCTTCTTCTTAGCGTTTCGATGACAAACTAACTAGGTACTATGATTATTTTGTTGCGGCCTAGAACTTGGCCACTTTGACTATGTAAGTTATTATTAATATTTCTACACCGGCAACGGTAGTGTATGTGAAACTGTTTAATATTAAGATCTTAATGTACCATATACTCAGAAATAAATAAATCTATCTATCTATCTAAAATTGAGTCCCTATTTCCCTTGGTCACGCGCGCCATAACATAACTTGAGAATGGCTTAACCGATTTAATTTTTTTTTTGTTTTATTCTCCTCTTTACTGGGGAGGTCTAAAAAAATAGGAAAAAAAAATTGAAATTTTGACAGTACAATGTCTGGCGGGTCAGCTAGTATATACGAGGGGGGATCAAAAAATAGTGATTAAAAATAATAATGAAAAATAATAAATAATAAAATAATAATAGTAATAATAGTAGTATTAATATAATAGTAATGAAAAATAATATATAGATCAAAAAGTAGTACATAATAAAAGTTGAGATTGTTTTTGGGATAAATTCTTTTCAACTGCGGAACCCTTCATTGTGCGTGGTCCGACACGCACTTGGCCGGTTTTTTCGTAGTAGTAAGGGCGGTTTTCATAGTTCGAATGTACTACTGATTACGTGTGTGGTTGACCATCTAAACTTGTAAAGAGAAATTATTTGAATTTGTTTGTTACCTTTCATGGCTAAACGGCTGAACTGATTTTGTTGAAATTTGGGGGGATACTTTGAACCCTGGGGAAGGACATAGGCTACTTTTTATCGATATACCACGCATAAAAAACCGTAGGCGGAAGCTAGTATTTATACTTTAAAAGTTTCAAAACTGGCATGGCTAGTTTTACATGTCTCCAAGTAATAATCCAACAAAATTTGGATGTTACACGCCAGACTGATGAACGAACTCTATAAACAGTTCCATAGAAAAGTAACAAAGAAAATAAACAACTATGATTATATCACAGGAATCCAAGCTATGGGATGGCTACCCCACCCGCGTGCACGTCTCTACCAACGAGACGCTTACCATTGACAACCCCATCTTCGTGACCGCCACTCAGCAGAAAGGTAAGTTACATTACCAACCTACACACACATCGAGCTTTGGAAAGAGTCTACAGGGGCAGTATTATGATCAATTAATGCCATCATTTTTCCAGTGCTAGAGAGAGAAGGAGCTATACATGACCTATATCACCATCCCTTTTTCGCAACGGAATCATGATGGCGTTAATACTTCATAATAAGGAGCCAGGTATTGAGTGGCACATACGATAATAAAACACTTTACATGTCAATCATATTTTTATTAAAATCTAGATGATGTCGGCGTTAGGGAATGCAATCTCGTCTCGCCGAGATCCCAGCCATATTTTACGAGATTGTATCTCGTCAAATTTCGTACGAGATCTCGCGAGATAATGAGATCGACAAATGCAGCGTGACGAGCTTTTTCAGCAGCAGGGTATTTGGCATGCAAAATCAGAAGTCGTCTGTCAGATGATACTCTCGACATGATGTGTTTTTTGAGAAGCCATTTTCAGACAAACTAACTTGCCTTTCCGTACCTTGATAACTTCATCTGACTTCTACTTTAAACTTCTTTTATTTGATTAATACGATCTCACAACATTTATTTAAGAACTTGTGAAGTTAAGTTTTTGTTTTGTTGTATTTATTTACCATAAGTAATGTTCCTATTACTCTTAATTATTGAAACTAAAGTAATAATTTACAAAAGACTAAATATAGATAATTATTGTTTTGTTACCAATATTGTAAGAATTTGAACTGATTAGCTACAGTAGGTATAATAATTATAGACATAAACAAATGTTATTAGAGTTAGAGACAAAATAATAAGTACTCTGTTGATTTTTAAAATAAAACTTACATTATTTTTATAACTAAGCAACGCAGTTTCTATTTAATTACATATCATGTCAATTACTAGTTCTTAAAACAAGCATTTGCATATGTTTTAATTGCGATTCTCCCAATCTCGAGATCCCGTAATTTGCGAGATCTCGCGAGACTTTTGTCTTTGTCTTTGTCTTTGACTGGGTTTTGAGTCTCGCGAGATCTCGCTAGGCGGAAATCTCGTACGAGACTGCATTCCCTAGTCGGCGTTTCCTACCCGACTACTCTGAAAAGAAAGGCAGAAACAAACTCGGAGGTCACAGTTTCTTTTAAAGTCCAGCTTAGTAAGCTTGGTCAGATCAATAAATATAAATATAAATAAATATATAAATATAAATATGTTTGGACATATCACACAACGCCATCTAGCCCCAAGCTAAGCAACCTAATGCTTGTGTTATGGTAACGAGATGGCTGATAAACTACTTATATACATTTTTTTTTTTTTTTTGTAAATACATACATATTATAGATAGAAAAACACCCAGACTCGGAACAAATACTTGTAGGTCGTACAAATATTTGTTCCGTGCGGGAATCGAACCCGCGACATGCTGCGCAGCAGTCAATCGCTCAACCACTGCGCCAACCGTGTCGTCAAATATCAATACTCAATACTCTATTGCATTCCACATGTATTCTTCGATCATGTGAAGACCATGTAGATTAGTGTCTGAAATGGTCTTACGAGGAAAGAACCACACAGATTGAGTGGACCTGTCCAGTCAGTGCACGCATTTGTCAGTAATCGTGCAGCTCAACTCAGAACTTAAGGAGGTCAACGATTCGTTCCCCCAGTGACGCCCTTTTTCCTAAGCCGAGGTCCGAACTCCACAGGGTGTGCCCTTAGCGTGTAGATCCTTAGTTTATAAGTTATGCTCTGGCTGGAGGCCTTAATTTATTGAGGCACCCACAGGAAAGTTCGGTTAAGCAGCTGGCAACCTCCTAGGTTGACAATGAAAAATTGAAACGGCAATCGTTCTCTGAAATATGGAAATATATATTATAGGTATTTTCCATACAAAATTGCAATACTAACACGTTCAAAATGTATGCAACAGCTGATTTTTGTTCTATATTTCAAGTTGTTCATTTTCATGAGTAGGTTAGGTACCCTTCCATTTTAATTGAAATTGAAAATATTTAATTCAGACCAAGCACACACTAGTTTATACAAAGTCCATATTGCGTTAGTGAATAGATACTTATAGCTATGTTAGTAAAATTTAAAATTATTATTATTATTTTGGACATGCATGAGCGACCAATGCCTCAAAATTTGACTGTCCACTCTGTCCGACACCACGCTCGTTTTAAACGTTTTAAACTATGTCTCTCTCGTTTTAGCTAATATAATGAATATGTTCAGGGCCTAGTATTGAACCCTGCGGAACGCCCATATCATCTGCTAAGCTGTTCTAAAAATTCTGATATTCCACACTGACCTTGATACTTACAAAAAGAAAAACCAAAAGCCTTGTGCTCTAGTCAAGAAAAACCCAAAGTCTAGTGATTTAAATTAATTTCTAATATGTTTAAAATGATATACTGAGTCAAAAGCCTTTAGAAAAATCGGAAACGAAAAGCATCCTGGGAGAACCCAGTCGAATGCTACGTTAGTATAGAAATTGCAGAATATGCTAACATCGTGTGGCGAAAAGGTGCTTTTTTTTTTTTTTTTTTTTTCGTGGATGGGAAATCATCAAATGACTTCTCCCGCTCTGGGCAGAGGCGGGAGGGCGTGTCAGACTTTTACTGACTAAAACCCACCCATGTTCCTTCAGCTGCCCGTGCCAGGGCCACGGTATCTCTTTCGAACTACCCGCGACCCCGGCGGCATCGGCCCAATTGACCCCGTCACTGCTAACATCTCTTTGAGGCGCGCGTGGAACACAACGCGCCGTCAACCCGGGCCTGGTCCTTACCGGACGGCGAGCTGCCCATTACTCGTCGTCCGCAAGCCCGCGCCTACGGTGGCCGGGAATCGGCAATCGATTCCCGCCGCCCAGGGCGTCTCCTACGGCGGCTAGGGGCGCGAGGGCGCGGCTGTTGCCTCTCCCACACGCGTTCCGCTTCCTCCTTCGCGAGCATTACTGCTTCGCAGTAGGAGGTGACGGCTTCCCATGCACTCTCGCTCCGCACCATGGCCTGGACCAGGTTTGGACGCGAGAGATCGCCGCCGCCGATCGCCTCCGTGAGAACACGGCGGTGCTCCGCCCAAGCCGGGCAGACCTCCACTGTATGCTCCACCGTGTCCTCCGGGCGATCCACACAATGGTGACACCCAGGCGTTTCCTCCCGCCTTATCCGAAACAGGAACCTCCCGAAACAACCGTGTCCGGTGAGGACCTGCGTCAGGCGGAAGGTGAGGACGCCGTGGCGCCTCTCCAACCACTCCTCAAAGAGGGGACTTATCGCCGCAGGCGAAAAGGTGCTTGTTAGATTGTTCTGTGCTAATCATTAACTCTTAACCCGTCGCGCGCCAATTAGCAGACACAATTGAAATTCTATTGTTATCTGTACACATGGTGTACAATCGACATTTTAAGAGTTAAAATGTCGATTGCACACCAAGTGTGCAGATAACAATATTTTTTTTATTGTGTCTGCTAATTAGCGCGCGACGAGAAAAGGCCTCAAATATACAATACGATAGAGGTGATAAAATGCGACAGCCCTATTAACCGATCGATGTATGACGTTTAATTAATTAATTACAAATCATTCATTACATACCATATTATGCAGTCTACTTATTATTTTTTGATTTAGTTTCACCACAACGATGTATCGTCGTGTTCATTGCCGCCTATACTTACTTAATCATCTGCCTAGCCCTTACCTTAGACCTTTCTTACTCGAAGTGAAAGCCCGCGAAGCTTTTGGCTACTTTGTATGTGTGTATTTTATGTATTTTTTGTGTAATGTGAGTTTTGTTTGTGCAGAAAAACAATTTTCTTTCTTTTCTTTATTTTAAATTCAAAATTTATTTGCAATAAACGTAAGCGTTTTTTTTTAATTTCGCGGGCTATTAAAATTTGACAAGTTCTCAATTCAGTAACCGTAACCGACACCCAGTTGGGGTCGGCTTCCAGTCTAACCGATGCAACGAAATAAGTACCAGTATTTAGCCGTATATTTCGTTTTCCTAGGTATATCGTCATGGGAGATACCACTGCTCGTACAGACAAAGAATGGCGCGCTACTATTCTCGAATATGGCGCGGACGCTGTGTCCACATGACGCCGGACCAGGTCAGTACTTTCACATTGTTTTTAGGGTTCCGTGCCTCAAAAGGAAAAAACGGAACCCTTATAGGATCACTTGTGTGTCTGTCTGTCCGAATTAATAGACCGATTAAATTGAAATTTGGTACACATATGAACTTTTGTGTCCCAAACACGGACGGGTAAAGTAAATAAATGAATTTTGAATATGGGGGTCACTTTTGGGGGTTAATAAGAAAATTAAAAAAAAATAATTGCACACTGTACCATGTGACATATCAAATAAAAGGGCTTACTATGAGGGTCTCAAATATATATTTTTTTTAATAATTTTAAAATGAATTTTCTTAAAGTTATTTAAGAAAATAGACGAAAATTTACCACTCCCCCCCTTATCTCCGAAACTACTGAGCCTAAAATTTCGAAAAAAATACAGAAAATAGTTCTTTACCTGTAGATTACAGGAAAACCTATAAGAAGTCTGTGGTCTTAAAATAACATGGTAAATCTATCAATATTGTGAGTACAAACTTACATTTACATTTGGAATATATGGGAGAACATGTTTTTCAACTACAATGTTAAGTTTGTTCTTGGGATAAATTCATCCCAACTACGGAACCCTTCATTGTGCGTGGTCCGACACGCACTTGGCCGGTTTTTTTTGTTGTGTATCTTCATTACAGTACGCGGCCGTAAGCAAGCATAAATGTAAACTATGAGTGAGAATGACAGTGCGCTACAAAGCTAAACTTTTCTTGACCAGACAGAAACCTAAACATGTGACGTCAACCAGGGTCAAGTGCCGAGCCGCTATCTTCGCGCTACATGAACTAATGACCCCGCATGACCCCATTGGTTTATTAAAAGCGTACTGTACTTTATGCCCGAAATTGAAGAGACGGAGCTATATACGACCTATAGCACCATCCTTTTTTGTCAACGGAACCATGATGGATCCACGATCTTTTTTCACGTCATAGTACGGCCCCAGATCAAATCTTTTTACATCTATAATATTATTATTGACATGTCAATCCATTTTTTGGGTGATGTTTATACGGATGGTGAATAGTAAAGACGGTCTCGCCTGACAAAGTGCTACCCACTTTGTGGTTAACATGTACAGTCAGAGAAACGTAGTGTTTACAGTCCGACCGTAGAGAACTAGAGATAATGCGTCCTTGACACCTGTCAGTTTCATACTAACGAATATGTGTTTTGCGAATTTGATCCTTATTACTAGGTATTAGAAATTATCCAACTTACAGGTGTCAGAAACGCATTCTCTCGGCGGCCGGACTGTATCAAATTGACTATCAACTTAATTGTATGATATTTTCAAATTAAAACTTCCATTCTTTAACAGTCGTATTAAAATGGATATAACACGGAAAACTCACGTAGAATTTCAATCTGTTAATTGTGTGAGTGCACATAGATAGTGTAGGTGTGCGTCCGGCCTAGAGCGCGACGTGTCCTTTGCTTGGTTTAAAACCGGTTTATACTGCTTTTTGGCAATCGGCCTGAGGCGCGGCGCGTCCCTCGCGCGACGCAACTCGGCTTCTTTGACGATCACTCACACAAATGCAAAGCTCAGCTTAGGGCTCGCGAACTGTACCTGACTGTACAAACCGTTTTCTTGCAGATATAAAATCAGAGAACCGTCCCATGATACAGATAACGACTTCTAATCCTAAGAACGTGTCAGTCGACATCAAGTTGAGGAGGGTCACAGACTTCTATGTCGACGTTAATAAGGTATGTTTAGAATAGTACCTATGTATGTAGAGATAATCAATCTGCCTAGCCTTTTCCCATGTTCGGGTCGGCTTCCAGTCTAACCGGATGTAGCTGAATACCAGTATTTCACATAAAGCGACTGCCTATCTGACCTCCACAACCCAGTAACTGGGTAATACGATACCCTATGATAAGACTGGTTATCAGACTTTCGGCCTTCTGACGACCCGTAACGACTGTCAAAGATCCACGAATGACAGCCGGGACTAACGGCTTAACGTGCTTTCCGAGGCACGAGGAGTCTCGGTATGTAAAGATGGTCACCCATCCACATACCAACCCCAGCAAGCGTAGCTTAACCTGATGGATCGATCCGTACGGCTGTTATTACTTAGCCACGAGCTCCTCTTATGTATGTAGAGTATGTAGAGATAAACCATTCTAAAAATGAACGCCCCTCCAGGCCGTCCACAGCGGTTACGCTCACATGCAAAGAAGGTGTAAGACACACAAATAGACACACACACAAATAGACACATAAATTGGTTCCTCAGTCACCGACGAGTACGGTCAACAACTAAACTAAATAAATACCTTACGGTCGGTGTGTATACATAAAAATATACACACCGACTTGCCCAAACGCCGAACAGCCGGATTTGTCGGCCATCTAGTGTATGACACAAACGCGCTACAGAGCGAATGTGTCGTGTCGTGCGTACGCTTCTTGCCATACCAGGACTGACCGCACGATTAGTTGACCTCTAAGTGCGGCGTCGAGTCCATGTTGACAGTAAAGTCGCCGCACGCACACAAGTAAAGTGTTGCAATAAGTATTTCCTCTCACACATTGAAATAACCACGTTTTGTGGAGGGGCGTTCTTTTTTAGAATGGTTTATCTTCACCTTCTTCTTCTTAGCGTGTCGATGGCAATCCGGATGGTCTCTGCCCAGAATTCGGCTACGTGTTTGGCGCCAGATAGCGACCATCAGTTCTGCAGCTGACAGGACACGCAGGACATGATATTAAGTGTCCCATTGTTTGTGGAACAGCACCACATTTACACTCCAAGGCGGAGTCTTCTATGAATCTCCATCTGAACAGGTTTTCCTTGCTTCGACCAACCTGGGTCCGGAGACTGTTTAAAGACTTCCAGGAAGGACAAAGTACCTTTAACAGGTTCACGCGCGGTAAACGAGACAATAGAAGTTTTATGGTTTCACGCTTTATCCGTTTAACTTGAAAGTGTTAATAGTAAAAAATAAAAAAGCCTTTAATTATTCCTTAATTACAATAAATGAAGTTAACTAAATAAAGTATTTAATCATTTTTAATTAAGGACCCCTCGACGGGTATAGGCCTCCTCCAGTAATTTGCCAGCCAATTCCACTATCTCGTCATGCCAACACTGTTGGTCTGCCTCTTCTTCTCTTACCGTGTGGGCCTTTCCAAGAGGTTGTTCTAAGGGTCCACCTGTCATCTTCTGATCGCGCCATATGACCCGCCCATCTCCATTTCAGTGCTTGAGCGTGTTGAAGGGCATCTATGACATGTTTCTTCTTTCTGATTGCTGTGTTTCGTTGTTTGTCTCTTAGTCTGATGTTTAAGATGCTCCTTTCCATGGCCCTTTCGTAAACTTGTATTTTATTTTTAACTGTGCCATTAAAAATCCACGTGTGGAAAGCGTAAGTAAGGCATGGTAGCAGACAAGAGTTCATAACTTTAGCTTTAAGTTTTACAGGTAAGCGTGACTTCATTATTTCCTTGTAATTCCTAAATTTACTCCAAGTTATGTTAATTCTACGCTTAACTTCTTCTATGTTTCTATTTTTGTTGAAAGATAATTGTTTGCCGAGATATATATAATTATCTACGTATTCTATTGATTCGTTGTTTATTCTTATTGCTTGTTTTGTCCTGCTTGTTAGTATTTTTGTTTTCAGGGTGTTCAAATCTAAACCAATATTTGAACTTACTGTATGGAGGTCGTTTAACATTTTTTCTAGTTGTTTAGCAGATTCAGATACTAAAACAATGTCGTCTGCAAACCTTAAGTGGCTGAAATGTTTACCATCTATGGGAATGCCTTTTCGGTACCAATTATGGTTTGACATTATGTGCTGTAGGACATTAATAAACAGTTTAGGAGATAGCGGGCCTCCCTGCCTTACTCCTCTTCCTATTTTTATAGTATCACCTGTTCTATCGAGTTTGACTCTACTTCCGCTTTTACTGTAAATGTCTTTCATAGTGTTAGTGTAAGTTTGTGGAAGCTCTATAGCTGAAAGAGAGTCCCATATATGCTTTGATGGAAAATCGAATGAAATGCCTTTTTGTAATCGACAAATCCCAAGTATAGAGGTGCATTCAACTCTTCATATTTCTCTATTATTTGTTCTATGGCACGTATATGGTCCACTGTACACGTATAAAGTTGATATTTGTTTAAGTGGAAAATGTAATGTGTTTTGTTTTCTCAAAGACAACGCTGAAATATCTCACCGGAACCCTTCAAACCGGAACATAGCAACGTCTAGTGGCAGAGTTCTACTACTTTTCTTCCTAAAATTCTCACTTTCCAGCAGTACACATCAATCAATGCAATATAAACCTTATGCCAATATGCCAATGACTTTAAAAAAAAAAAAAAAAAAATAAAAAAAAAAAAAAAAAAAAAATCTTTTATTAACAGACTACATAGGCCCACAATTGTGTTAGTGTCTAAATTATCTTATAACCTATGTTAGTATACCTATACCTACTTATAATCATTGATAATATAACAACCACAGACAGTTTCATCAAGCCTCATGTATTACATGGGTAATACATGAAGCTTGATAAACCTATCCATGGTAGGCCCATCCAGCCTTTCAGCAAACATCCTCAGGATACTATTGGTGCTTCCTCCCACTCTGCGAGTCATCGACGCCACCTTTTTACGCATTATTGCAAAATAGTCGTCAGAGTGTGCATCTGCGAACATACCTGACGCACTACAATAGGGTGGAAGCCTCAACAGCACCCTAAAGGTGTTATTATATTGTACTCGCAGGGCATTGTCTGCTTTTTGGGTATGATTAGCCCAAAGGCTGCTGGTGTAAAATGTTTGGCAGTAAGCCTTGAATAGTGTAATTTTTACCGGTACTGAGCAACCAGCAAACCTTCGCACCACCATATTTCCCCTCACAGCCAACGCCCTGCGCTCCCTCTCCATATCTGAGTCGTCTTTCAGGTCTTCGGTAACAATATGGCCCAGATATTTAAACTGGGTTACTCTCTGCAAAAGTGAACCGCACAGCGTTACCGGAGGGATATACGATGGACTTTTACTCCTACCTCTAAACACCAACAGCTCACTTTTCTTGGGATTGTACTTTAGCCCATACAGCTCTGCATACCCCTCACAAATAGAAAGCAACTTTCTCATTCCACAGATGGATGGGCTCAGCAACACCATGTCATCTGCGTAACTCAAGTTATTTACACTAACTCCATCTATGTGGCATCCAACATGTGTGTTGCTGAGCTCAACCAGTAATTTGTTCACATAAATGTTAAAAAGCCTTGGGGAGGTCAGACCCCCCTGTCTGACACCACATTCAAGTTTGTAGGGGTCAGACAGCGCGTCTGACCATTTTACAAAGTTCCTCTGCTTATCATACCACATAGATAACGTGGACACCATCGAAGCAGGTACGCCCGCCTCTCGAAGCTTTCCCCACATGGCATTATAGGAAACCAGGTCGAATGCTTTTGACAGGTCCAGGAAACAAGCATACACTGGTGTTTGTCTATCTGTATAATACTTGACAGTATGCTTCAACGCAAAAATGGCACTCTCAGTCGACAACCCAGCACGAAAACCAAACTGTGAGTCGTGTAACTGGGTATATTTACCAAGGTGGGCGTCAAGCACACTGTCAAGTACTTTGGCTATAACAGTCGCCAGTGAGATAGGTCTATAGTTACCCTTGTCTGCAATGTCTCCTGTCCTGTCCTTCACAATAGGTATGACTACTGTATCCAGTAGCTCTTGTGGTAAGTGAGAATGTCCCAAGCAAAGATTGAAGAACATAGTTAACACTCGCGGCAGATGTACACCAGCGTTTTGAAGATGCTCGATGCTGAGCCCATCGTGACCAGGAGATTTACCCCTCTTCATACCTTTAATAGTAGATTTTATCTCTTTACATGAAAATCTAAAGGGTGATCCTGAACGACAGTGCTCAGCATCGATCCTCCTCGACACGGTCTCGAGAGGTGCACTCATTTTAAAGTGTTCTTTGAAGATATTCGCTATTTCAGTGCAGTCATTCCTACCCTCCACGCTAGCCGAAACGCTTGGGCTATTATTATTCAGTTTTTTAGTACCTTTCCAAAATGACGTGAAACTTTTTTTTAAATGTAATGAGGCTAGAATGTCCATTTCAATTTTGTCTTGGTTTTTAATACACCATTTTAATTTTGATTTAAATACTTTCTGCGTTATTTTCATATCTTCAAAAATAGGCCCGATACTAGGTTGACCATGCCACATCCACAGTTTAAACTTAATCTTTGCTTGGGTGTGAGCTTCTTTTACATGTTTATTCCAGCCCTTTATACATTTATTTTTTCCTATAATGCCCCTAGATGTCCTACTACTACTGGCAGCCTCACTTAATACACATACAATTTTGCTATACATTTCATCCAACAGAATTCTATGGTCGAGCTTATCACAATATTTATCCGCACACCAAGTAAAGTTATCAGGAAAGTCTAAGCTCTTTAATTTATTATTACACTGCAACCAGTATTTATTTATTTCTTCTGAGCTTCTGTCACCCCAACGTATACCGTTACATAATTTTTTAACAAATGTTTTTTCTCTAATTATATTAATATCACATTCCAATTTCAATGGAAAGTGATCTGACCAGAAAGAGTCATAAATCACCTCAATGTTTACTATTGTTTTGGACGCCGACCGTGTTACAAGACAGTGATCTAGCCAACGTTTACACCCATGTGAGTCACTAATAAATGTAAAAGTAGGCGACAACACGCCGAGACAATTGACATCCGCACATAATAATTCTTGCTCGTTACAAAAATCAAGAAGTTCTTTAAAAAATGACTCACCTGGGTGCGCGTTAAAGTCCCCTAGTACAAACACTGATTCCATAATATTACTTTGTATCATTGAGTACATTTCACTGAGACAATCTGTAAAGTCTAACAAATTCTCACTACAGTCCGTTGGCATATACATGTTGACTACCATAAAAGATCGGTTGTTCACCACTACTTTGACTGCACAGATCCTATTATTGTTACTTTTCACTACCGACACGTGATTGAAAGCACTTTTTCGCCACAGTATGGCGACACCACCGTATGGTCTACCTTTGCAAATACCAGCAGACGTGTCTATTGAAGACTTCGCAGTGTAGCTGAATTCTTCATCTATGTTATCGAGAAAGTGTAAATCATGTGGATATAACCAAGTTTCCTGTAACAAGACTATATCAGCCGTCCTGCACAGTGATCGCACACAGTTCACCGATCTCTTCACATTTTTACAGTTAAATGTTATTATGTTCATTTTCGAATCACTATCCATTAAGTCTTGTTTTTTATTTCATTACTCTGAGAAACACTCATGTCCTCTTCTTTTCTCCTTTTGAAATGTATAAAACGTCGAAATGTGATGCCATCGGGCCACATCTTGTCATCTAGAAACGTTTCAAGCTTGTTTTTGTTTACAAGTAATTTAAATGCATTGTAAGGCCTCTCTTTCTTCATTGTTATTTTCTCCAGTGTAACTACTTCCGAAGTTTTATTTTTTATATACAGACAGATATCGTTTTCTGCGGTTTCCTTGTTTACATTAGAAATAAACAAAGGAATTTTTACTTCAGCTGCTTTAAACTTTTCAGATAAGTCCGTGGTCGCTTTCCCAGTTTTACCAACAAACCGATTTCTAGCCCTTCTTTTTTGGACTGTTATCCATTCCTCGTTTGGTTCATTACGCATTTTCCATTCACCTTTTCTCACCATGTCCGCCATGGTGGGCTGTTTTGTTTCAGCTGTCACTGCATGACACACAGCCGATTCGGGCACCTTCGTGCAAAACTCATTTTCTAAAAGAGTCGAGTTGATCAGTGCAGACGCACTCAGCTTATCTGTCTCCACCTGTGCGCGAGTGAGAGAGCGATACTTAGGTGACTCAGAGCGTTCGATGCTCGAATGTCTCGTCGTGACGTTGACACCGGCCGCCGGCGATAAACCGATAGGGCCGCTATCCAACACATACCCTCCTCTTTTTCTTGTGTTAATATTGCAGGTTAAAAACGATGCAGCGGGCCTGCATGGTTCCAATTCCAATTTCAGCTCATCCAATTGATTCAATGTTACGTATCTGTCTTTTATATCATTTATTTCTGTACGCATAATCAGCAAGTCTTTTAACAATTTAGTGACATCGACATGGTCGAACGTAACGGGCGGTAATTTTTGCAAATCACGCGCCACAAAAATCGGCATAAGGTCCGGTTCAGTTACTTTGAAAACACATATCATATCTTCTAGGTTTCTCTGTTTTTTTCCCTCTTTACGCCTGGATACTTTCTTCTGTTTACCGTTCAAAGAATTAAACAGTAAATCTTTAGCATATTCTACCTCCTCCTCAGAAAAAGCAGATGCGCAAATCTTAATTAAACTCTCGTTATCGATCACCGAGATCTTATTTTGAATAAATGATAAAAGCTCACATATTACTAAATTACAGTTCACACATTTTAGCGTATTCACAGGTATCGTCGCGGAAGTTGCCATATTCGAACCGCTCGCGATCGCGGACGACGACTTTAAAGTCACACGACTATACTTAAGCTCTTGCTTTTTAGGAGATTCCGTTAAACGTGACGCCGAGTTCTCCAAAATACTTCTTCTTCTCTTTCGACCAGCATCCGTGGAACGTCTCCAAAACAGGGTCTATTGAGATGCGCTCACGGTGAGTACTTTAAAGCAGCTCTTCTATACTTGAATTTATAGGGTAACTGCTACGAGTATAATATTTGGCCACACTATAGTAACTGGCCACTCATAAAAAAAGAGGTAGAAACAAGGTGAAGCAAGCAAGCTCGTGAATGAAAAGGACAAAAAATATATCTTTTATTCTTTTCATTCAGGAGCTTGCTTCTTCTTGTTTCTATCTCGTATTTATAAAAAAAAAAAAAAAAATTAAAACTATTTATTTCATAAAACTTGACATGGACATTATCATAACAATAGCGCTCAATCTTGGATATAACAATAAGATTATGTGCACTATTAACTTATTTTAGAGTTAGCTCACTTATAGTTAAAGGCTAAAATCCTACACGCAGAACTCCTCCATTCCAAACTTCCCCATGGTAAAGTAGGCTTTTAAGATATTTTTAATTTGTTGACTATTTTTGCTTTCTAATTTTTTGACAATTTCCTTTGGCAGCTTATTTAGAATGTTAGGAAAGGCGTCCAGGCTCTCTTACCATACACATTATTAACCTTTGGCAGCTTATATAGAGGCAAGTACGACAGGTTACGAACAAAGTTTGGTCTGTTTGTTTTCTGCAGCTTATTCACAAAAACAGAATAATCAGAGGCCATAGCCAATTTGACTTTATCAAACACATTAATGATTTTACAATATTTAAACAACATATCATAATTGGGCTTAAATTTTAGCCAGTTACTATAGCGTGGCCAATAACTATAGCAGTTACCCTATACTCTTTGATCATTGTCAAGCGTTGGAAACACAACCTCAATGCTATACATGAGAAAGTTCAAATTCCATCCAAAAACGGGCCGAGTTCGATACTCGGGTCGGGTAGTGTTATTGGGTATTTATATCAGTTTGTTTTAGTGCCTGGTTACTCTTAGGCCTCTGCCTCGAATTTCGCGGGCAGCGGGGCGGCGGCGGCGGCGGCGGCGGCGCGTCTCGCATTGTCCCACCCCGCTTCCGCGTCGCTGTTTTCGAGGTCCGGTCCATTTGTTTTTACGCATAAAATCCTGCCGCTCCCGCTCCGCCGCCGCTGCCGCCCCGCTGCCCGCAAAAAAAAAAAAAAAAAATAAAAAAAAAAGGTTCCGACGAATTGAGAACCTCCTCCTTTTTGAAGTCGGTTAAAAATTGAACTTTATCTCAATTGGATAAAGTTCTTGTCAGAATGACAGTTGTCGTGTACGTACTGTCTTCATTCTGAAACATATTTAATTTTCATAGTTGTTTAGATAATTTTTTACAGGCGTGGTGTTATGAATAAAACTAGCTATAATAATATTTTGTTGCAGGTTTAACTACACAATTCCGAAGAGTGTGATTTTAATTATTGATTCCGATGACAATATATGTGCGACAGTATCTATACAGAACAACTCGGTATGTGAACACTTGTTTTACTAAAAAACTGCGTGGTGCCACAAACACTTATAATAAAGCATATCATTATTACACGAAAAGTGAAGTGTCATGCGATGTTAATGGAGTGACATCCATGCCGGCGAAGCCGCTGGCAAAAACTAGTTATTAATAAAAACAAGTTTGTTACAGTGCCCAGTATTTGACAGCGAAAAGGAAGCGTTTTACAAAGGATACCATCTGACTATGATCAGCAAAGGAGGCATCACTTTAACGGTGAGACAATTTCTTTCTTAGTACCTATGAATTCTTATAGTCCGGTCGCGAAGCAGATAGGACTCTATATGAGAAAAAATCTAAAAATATATTAATAGGTTGGGGAAAAAGTTTCTTCGCATTTTTTAAGAAAATTCAAAACATTTTTTAATATACATTATTTTATCCATAGAAATATAAAAAACTTCTTTCTTATATCTATGCATTTATCTAAAGTATGTAGGTACCATTTTGTTCGATAACTTTTTGCCATCTTGTAGGTAGGGACATGATCCCATTGCTATAGAAATTTTGGGATTTCTGAGCAAAATACCGCGACAAGTGGTTTTGGCAGTCCTCTTGTGATGTTAACCTGACACTGCCTAAAGAATTCTGAAGAGACCGAAACAGGTGGAAATCTAAAGGTGCAAGGTCAGGACTATACGGCGGATGCATTAACACCTCCCAGCCAAACTCTCTTCATTTTTGCTGACTGCCTAAAGATGTGTGAGGTCTAGCGTTATCATGATAAAAAACCACACCCCTTCTGTTGGTTAATTCCGGCCGCTTTCTCTCAACTTCTTGCTTTAATCTCATCAATTGTTCGCAGTAGAGGTCAGAATCGATGGTCCTGCCTGGTGGTAACAGCTCATAATGAATAATGCCCTTCCAATCACACAGCATCACCTAACCCGGGTTAACCCGGGTTTCGCCACAGTCTGTGAAGCCTGACCGGCCTTTGACCACGACCTTTTTCGCACGTTCTTGTCGTACGTGATCCACTTTTCATCACCAGTTATCAGCTTCTTCAAAAATGGTTCGGTTTCATTACGTCGTAATAAAGAATCACAAATGAGTACACGGTTCATTAGGTTTCTTCCAGTGAGCTCGTGAGGTACCCAAATATCGAGCTTTTTTGTGTACCCAGTTTTTTTCCAAATGTGCCAAAACTGTTTTGTGGTCAATTCCCAGTTCTTCAGCTACGTCGTAACTACTTTTTGTGTGCGTGTTATTTTGATCTAAAGAAAGTGTGTTGAGAGATGAGTAAAACCTTCGATAAACACTAAAGTCTTTTTAATTGTTCCAAACACCATTACAATTATTGTACTTAGAATAACTGAATACACGCGTCTGTAGTGTGCGATATAGAACAACTGTTCACATACAGTAGGCGCGCGATCTGAGTGCAGTTCTGAGGAATGCGCTAGTGATGTGACCTAATTAGCGATAATGGACGGAGATCGATATTTTTCTTTGACACCTTAAAAGTGGACGTTCAAACTGCTTGTATCTGTTAGTATTTTAACACATTTTATTTATTATATTTGCGCTAGATATTTTTGTTACAAGCTATGGTATAAAAAAAAAGAAAATATCATGCATATATTCCCTACTTTAAGAAATCTGTGGGAAAGCCGGAAATCTTAATCAAACAAGTTTATTATTGTAAACTATCATCACTGTCATCGCCGACCTCAATGACAAATCGGTCTACGGTATCTTCCATTAATCCATCCCTTTGAGTAAAACGCTATCGATAAGCGCGCGAGCGAGAGACATCAAGGTCAGCACAGCACTAAACTACAGGCGGCCGCGGCGAGGTGTCGACGGGCGGGGGGAGTTGCACCCGCCACGCTCCTCATACCCCGACTGCACTCAGATCGCGCACCTACTGTAGGTGGTTCCGGGGCAACTGAGGCTAGCTGCGCTATTATTTACTACTCAACTACAAAATATGTGCGTCAGCATTCCTCTACACTATTCTCCCCTTTTTTTGAAATTTTTTTTTTTTTTTTTTTTTTTTTTACAATAATTATTTCAACTTCATTATTTTAAAATACAAAGTTTTTGTTAACTAAACATCAATGGTTACAACACTACAGCCGTTACCAACAATTTGCTTACACATAATTTTATACCGTACACATTCGTAACAGGACTCTACCATACGCTGACAAGATACGCAATTATACAATTACAATATTCACGCTATTGTATCAAGGGTACAAGTAGATACATTTATTCTCTTAAAAATTACCTTATTATTTAAGTTACACAATAATTAAGGGTAGTCGCCATTTTATGGCGAAATTGCTTAACTTCTTATTACTTCGACAAATGTATCAATAATGATCAATTATTTTTACTTTATTTATTTATTTATTGGACAACCAACAAAGCATATACTAAAAAAAATACATGTTAATATAGCGATGTTATAAAAAAAAAAAAAAATCATAATTCATTTATTGACCTGAATTACAATACTGCCTATTCAACGATATTTCATGGGATTGTTGCTTACTCGCCCTGTTCGCGTAGTATAAGTTTTGTTACTGGTTTCGCTTGCTTGAAAAGTTACTTTTTTTTTAACTATTTTTATATTGTTTTTTTTTTTCATTACTATTCGTTATTTTTGATGGCGACTCTGATGGCGGTTCTGGTGGCGGTTCCGATGGCGGTTCCTGCTCTCTTAACATATACGCGGGTTTGAGACGATCTATTGAAACTAATTTATTAAATCTAATTTGTCTATCTGGTAACTGTACACGAAATACTTTATCATCTCTGCTGATGACGCAATATGGTCCGTCGTAAGGAGGTTGTAACGGTTTCCGTACTGCGTCGTTTCTAATAAACACATAATCGCTTGTATACAAATCCTTTTGCACAAAAATCTTGTGTGGTGACTTATTTTCTCTACTGGACGGTTTGAGTTCCTTAATTACGTCCTTCAATTTGTTTACATAACTTTGATCATCACATAATTTTACATTACGAGTGTCGTAAAAGTCACCAGGTAGCCTAATGTTGCTACCGTACAACATCTGTGCTGCGGTTACGCCTGTGTCGGATCTACTAGCTGTTCGTAACCCTAACATTACTGTAGCCAATACGTCTACCCAGCTCTTAGTATCTAAGCGAGCTTTTAACGCGGTTTTTAAAGATCTATGCCATCTTTCCACTGCGCCATTACATTGTGGGTGATACGGGGTGGTGCGGGTTTTTTTTATTCCCATCAACAACATTAATTCTTTAAATAAGCTACTTTCAAATTGTCGACCTTGGTCGCTTGTGAGTTTTGCTGGGCAACCAGAACGGATTATCCAACCTTCATACAACTGTTTTGCAACAACTCCGGCAGTAATTTCTTTTATCGGAAATGCTACGGGCCATCGCGTATATCTATCTATAATTGTCAAACAATATCTATATCCATCCGGTGAAATTGGTAGTGGGCCTACGATGTCAATATGAATGTGCTCAAAACGACTGCTAGCTTGAAATGTTCCTAAATTAGATACGGTGTGTTTCTGTATTTTTGCTTTCTGACACCCAATGCACGTCTTAGCCCAATTTCCAACATCCTTATGCATGTTTGGCCAAAAATATCTATCTGATACCAATTTCCTACTTGATCTGATACCTGGGTGGCTCATATTATGGATCGACTCAAAAACTAAACGACGAAATTTTTCGGTCAAGTATGGACGTGCCCTATCTGTAGACATTTCACACACAACATGCTTATCGCTATTAAATAAAGTCACACGTTTCAATACTCAGCTGCTGTTGTTATATGACTCGCTCAACAATTCTGCTATACTATAGTTAAAATCTCGCTGCAGACTTGGTCATAAATCATAATCGGAGTAGGGATGTGCGCTAGTTGCGCGCGCTCAAGGCCATTATCGATAACAGAATCATTAAGGTTATCACGTAAACATACTGCATTCATTAAGTATGCAGGGTAACTAATGAGTACTAATGTGTGGAACATGCAGAATTGCTGCAAGATGAAGACTTAAGAAAAGCACATTTCGATACTGGAAATATGAAATAACGTAAGGGACAAAACTAAGGTTTTCAGGAGAGCAAAAATAAGATATTCTTCTTATAAAACTGGCTATAATTTTTTAACTATATATTTTATGTAAAAAGTGTCTAGGACAAAGTTTCTTAGATTTCTTCATTCTTTGCAGCTAATATAGTAAAAAATCAATAAATCCTACAGTTTCAAAGATAGCATGTCCCTTACGTTAAATAATAATGAATACGAGTGATATACGTTTACAAAATTTTTGATGTAAATAAACGGCATTGATGTATGGGACACTTAAGGAAATAAACATTTAGAGTTTTTCAAAGTAAAGGTCTCTTAATGGTACACTCTATATTGTTAGTGCTGTTAACAAATATAAAAAATAGAATTTTATACATTCGTGACCTACTATGCCTATGCCATACAGTTTAAAACTACACACATCAAAAGTGTCTAGGGATCAAGCATTTTTATGCGGATTTCTTGAGATTGAGATGTGGCTTTGTAATAAATTTATGATTTTATAAATTTATATGGATCCTTTTTGGTGCATTTCATAATTTGAATCAGGAACTGTGAATCAAATTCGAGTAAAAGATGAAAATCAGCTGTCAATATTTTCCCTATAAAAACATACAACGCATTGAAGACATTATTAGTGCTACTGTTTCCCTACTACTGATTAAAACCAACGTTATTATGGAGCGGCGACGTCATTTAAGCAGGGAAGAAATGCTCAGAGCCGTGGGAATGATAAAAGCTGGTTCCCGGCAACGTACTGTGGCTTTAGCTCTGACAAGTCAGAGTGTTATCAGTCGACTTTGGACACGTTACCGAAGCACTGGTACCGTGGCTGAGCGCCATGGAGGACGGTATCGCTGCACCACACGGAGACAAGACCGATACATTCAAATCTTAACTCGAAGAGCTCCAACTATAACCGCCATGATGTTAGCCGTGAGGCTTCATCACTCTTCAGGGAACTTAATTAGCGACCAAACAGTCAGAAACCGCTTGCATGAAGTGAACCTTCATTCCCGAAGACCGCTACGGGTACCACCTATAGCAATGCACAATCGTAGGATTCGATATCAATGGGCTCTTGAACACAGAAATTGGGCAGAAGAACAATGGCGTTTCGTGTGCTTTTCTGATGAGTCTCGTTTTGGTATGAGACCGGATACAAGACGTATACGACACTGGAGAACCCCTGGACGCCAACAGCGATTAAAATCCTGCCAGGAAGTCCATCCTTATAGTGGTGGAACCATCATGGTATGGGCGGGTATTTGGATCGGCGGAAGAACTGAGTTGATTTGGATCAGAGGCAACCTCAACGCTCAAATTTATGCTGAGACGATTGTATCAGACGTCATCGTTCCTCTACAAGTGCAAATCGGTCCCTTATTTCAGTTAATGCATGATAATGCACGACCGCACACCGCAAGAGTTGTAAGACAGACTCTCGCCGCAGCTAACATCAATGTCCTGCCCTGGCCTGCTCAGTCGCCAGACTTGAACCCGATTGAGCATGCATGGGATATGCTACAGAGAAGAGCTCTGCCGAATATGGAGGGTATCCAGTCGCAAGAAGACCTTTTTTTGTTGATGCAACGAACATGGGCGGCCATTCCACAGCGTGATTTGGATGAACTCATTTTGAGTATGCCAAACCGATGTTCTTGTGTTGTTAGTGTTCGCGGTAGAAACACGGATTATTAATTGTTTAAGTTACCCAATAAAATTTTAAAGAAAACTGTTATTTCAGTCTTTTTTTCGAACTTTAATGTTAGTGGTTCAAATGTCAAAAATCCCTTTATTAGGAAAATGGCAAATTTCTTTATTAATGCAAAGGTGACTTGGTTTATCGTTACTGTGACAAACGAAAACACTTTATTTGATGAATCCTTAAAGAAAATTTTAATTAATATCAATCAGGAGAAAAGTTATTGCAAAAATATGATCCCTAGACACTTTTGATGTGTGTACTTGCTGACTCATAGGGATAAAAAATAAACGAATAAAATAGATCAAAACTTTTATTTGTGCTCACTAATCCTCTTTTATAAACGTAATTTAGGTACTCTCATAAGTTATGTTAAGTAAATTATGTTTTAAATCACAATAAAAAATAGCTATTTTGGCTTACTAAAATTAGACTCATTGTCCCAAAAGAAAAATAAAATTCACTTAAAAAATAAACAAAATCAACAAATCCGTCTTTTTAATGTAAATAATAGGTCTTTACCTATGAAATTGCCGTTTTGTATGAAAAAATTTAAACGAATTTTTTTCATGCATTTTTTATTTGTATTAATCGAAGTAATCACCCATGCAATCAATGCATCTTTGCCAACGCAGTGGCAGTTTATTGATGCCCTTCTTAAAGAAAACAGCTGGACGGGAGGCAACAAATTCTTCAAAGGCATTTTGTACTGCCTCTCGGGTATTGAATTTTTTTTCCGCCAAGAAGTTATCCAAATTCTGGAAAAAGTAGTAGTTTGTAGGCGCAAGGTCTGGTGAGTAGGGCGGATGACGGAGAGCTTCCAACCCCAGTTCTTGCAACTTGGAGACCGTCTGCTGTGCAGTATGAGGTCGCGCGTTGTCGTGCAGGAGCAGCGGAGACGAGCGATTGACCAATGCTGGTTGGAGATGTGCCAGCTTCTCCATCATTGTGTTCAGTTCTTCACAGTACACATCTGAAGTAATGCTCACCCCGTTTGGTAAGAAGCTGTGATGAATCACACCGGCGCTAGACCACCAAACAGTGACCATCACTTTTCTAGGGGTAAGTTTTCGTTTAGGGCATTGTTTAGGTGCTGAACCAGGATCCAACCAACTTGCTGAGCGCTTGCGGTTATCAAACAGAATCCATTTTTCATCGCAGGTAACAATGCGGTTCAAAATTCCTTCATTTGTGTGTCTGTTGAGCAGTGCAAGGCACGTCTCGACGCGTACTTCGCGCTGGCGATCATTGAGTTCTTGGGGCACCCATTTGTCAAGCTTTTTTACCTTGCCAATTTGACGCAAATGGACCAATATTGTTTTGACGCTAACGTCGAAAGCTGCTGCTAATTCAGCCGTTGATTGTGTATCATCAGCTTCCACAATCGCCTTTAATTCGTCATTGTCGACCAAAGTCTTCGGACGACCGCGAGGTTCATTTTTCAGGTCGAAATTTCCAGAACGGAAGCGAGCAAACCAATAACAAGTGGTGCGTTGGTTTGTAGTGTTAGCTCCGTAAACGTTGTTGATGTTGCGTGCCGCTTGTGCCGCGTTGCTACCACGACGGTACTCATATTCCATAATTACTCGAATTTTTAACGTATCCATGATGACGAAAAAGATTGAAATGCGATGAAAATGTAACACTAATCAATAAACAAATGACTACTTTTGGAAGAAAAATCCATGTTTTTAAAATAAAATTAATTTGAAATTAGAATTCTTAGCCAAACAAAAATTATTTTGATTTGAAATGGCCAGTACTGCAGAACGGCAATTTCATAGGTAAAGACCTAATATAATTTTAAATAGATTCAGTTTCTCAATAAATGTACCGGAGTGAAATTTTTTACTTCGGTACATTTATTGAGAAAATTTACCTATTTAAAATTATATTTTTAGTTCAGAATCGTACCATGCACATCTATCAACATTTTAATAATGCCAAGCATTTTATTTAATAAACATACTTTTGTGTAAAAAAGTAATGATTTGACTACCCATTTGTAACAGCGTCCTTAAAGCCCTCGGTTATCGTAGTATACTGTTACTACTGGCATACGGTTGACCGTATCAGCCCAGAAATATTTTACACTATTTTTAGGGTTCCGTACCTCAAAAGGAAAAAACGGATAATGTATCTGTCTGTCCGTCTGTCACAGCCAATTTGCTCCGAATGTAATGGACCGATTAAGTTGTTATTTTCCCCAAAACTTGCTTTTTACATTCTTATTTTATTTTGTTGTCCTTTGCGTCATGTTTACCGCAAATAAACGTATTTTCTTTCTTTCTAAATTTGGTACACATATAAATTTCTGTGAACCAAACACGGACGTGTAACGTAAATAAATGAATTTTGAATATGGGGGTCACTTTAGAGGGGCAAATAAGAAAATTAAAAAAAAAGTTTTGCAAACTGTACCGTTTGACATATCAAGTAAAAGGTCTACTGTGAGTCTACGGCAATTTCATAGGTAAAGACCTAATATTTAGATAGCTTAGGCAAAAAGCAGTCGGAAAATGTTAGTTTTAGTTCATAAAATAACAATATAAATTTTAAAATTCAAAACAAAGTTTTCAGTTTTTTTAATCTGTTTTCTAACACCATGAAAGTAGCCGCCATGTTATTACGTCATACGGCTGTGTAAATTAAAAACTGTCAATGTCAATTGTCAACTGATCAACATAAATAAAGTGTTTGTTTACACAGCCAAATGACGTCATGACCACAGAGCAATATGGCGTCCACTGCGTCCAGCGTTTTCGTCAAATTACGCGCGAAATTTGAAAATGTAAAATTTAAATGCATTTTTATAGCACTTATCGATTGAATTAAAATTACCACTATAGAATCCAATTGAGACACTTTTCAAAAATGGCTGTAATACTCTATTTCGTACAATGATCGCTCATGACTTATCTCTATCGCTCGCGCACAAATGTATTGCAGTCGCGCTCGTGCATTAGAAGGTCTTCTAATGTGCGAGCGCGACGGCAATACAGTGTACAAAATTCTTTCTGCCTCGCGAGCGGACTTTAGCTACATAAAGGGTGATCCAATTCGAGATTGCTATATTGGCAAACACTGTAATTTTGACAGCTGTAATGGCGCGTGTTTCAAACGTCAAATGTTAGTTTGTAACAATACATTTACAAAATGAATCGTTTTACCGTTGCTCAACGCATTAAACTTGCCACACGGCGCGTGAAACGCTAGATGTTATGAGTGAAACTTTCAGAGGTCGCATTATTTCACGTTACGGTGACGTCAGCTGGCCGCCAAGATCGTGCGATTCAACGCCGTTGGATATTTTTTTGTGGGATTTTCTTAAGAGTTGTTTCTACACCAACACACCTGCAACGTTGGAGCACCTAAAAACTAACATCCGCCAAGTTATTGCCGAGATAACCCACGTTTGCGAAAAACCATCGAAAATTACCTCAAAAGAATCAACTGCTGCAGAAGATCCAGAGGTGGCCATTTGACTGACATCATTTTCCTCAATTAATTAATAACACTAGATATTCGATTAAAGAAAAAAAATTAAGATGGTGTTACATTTTTTGTATATAATATATATTTTTTTTAATAAAAGTTAGGAACCTCGAATTGGAGCACCCTTTACTTAACACTTTATTTGCCTTAAACTTGTCGGCATTGTGGAGAAACTACCGAAATGGGGGCGTGTGGGTGACTATCCCTTCTGAGGAACTCGTGGCTAAGTAATAACAGCCGTACTGGTCGATCCAACAGGTTAAGCTACGCTTGCCGGGGTCGGTCCGTGGATGGGTGACTATCTTTACATACCGAGACTCCTCAGTGCCTCGGAAAGCACGTTAAGCCGTTGGTCCCGGCTGTCATTCGTGGATCTTTGACAGTCGATACGGGTCGTCAGAAGCCCGAAAGTCTGGCAACCAGTCTTACGTGGAGGTCAGATAGGCAGTCGCTCCATGTAAAATACTGGTATTCAGCTGCATCCGGTTAGACTGGAAGCCGACCCCAACATAGTTGGGAAAAGGCTAGGCAGATAGATTTATCCCTTCTGATAATACAGACGTGATCAGCGTGATGATATGTTTTGGACAAAGAATAGCCTGACGGCAGTGAAACTGTGTACAACACAATATGTAGTAACATCTGCTAGATATTTTCGATAATGATTCCATCACAAATAGTTTCCAAGGTGAATTATTATTGCACATATCAATCTAAATGTTTTATGATAATTAACGGTTACGGCACATTAAAAAACAACATTTTATGCCTTTTCAACCGACTTCAAAAAAAGGAGGTTCTGTATTCGACCCGTATGTATGTATGTTCGCGATTTTCTCCAAAACCCCTAAACCGATTTTGATGATTCTTTCACCATCGCAATCTGCCGATTATATAGTATACTTTCAAGAATGCTTTAGTATAGGTACCTATATAATATACATAAGATTATCGTTCTTATGTACCTGTACGTAACTACGTACCGACAAAGTGTATATTTGTTTCAGCAAACAATGTACCCGCACGGTTTCTACATAGTGTTCATTGTAAATGAGAAGGATGACGGCTGTAATGGCGCTACTGAGATTACTCGCCGACCGCTGTGGGACGATAATAGAATGAAGAGTTTTAGGTTAGTAGTGTTCACTATCAGACAATTCTGGCGCCAGTGAGTCTATTCGCCGACCGCTGTGGGATGACAATAGAATGAAGAGCTTTAGGTTAGAAGTGTTCACTATCAGACAATTCTGGCGCCAGTGAGTCTAGTCGCCGACCGCTGTGGGATGACAATAGAATGAAGAGCTTTAGGTTAGAAGTGTTCACTATCTGACAGTACTGGTGCCAGTGAGTCTACTCGCCGACCGCTGTGGGATGTCAATAGATGAATGGTTAGTAGTGTTATATTATCTGCGGTAGTGTTCACTATCAGATGTACTGGCGCCAGTGAGTCAGCGCCTGACAATGACCTGCAAATTGCAATAAACACAATAAAATTAGAATTTCCCGGGCTACCACAGCGCATCCCCCTTAAACAACAAATATTTTTTTTTTTTTTTAGGTTTCGCGTGATAGCGACGATCTCTTACCGTGAGTACGTGGTGGGTGCGTTGGTGACGCTCGCACTGGTGTGCGTCGTGGCATTGCTTGTCACGCTGTCTGTGGCTGCTTGCAGTTGTCAGTGTACTGGTAAATATAGCAATTATACACAAAACATCAATCTTATAAATAAATAAAAAAAAATAAATAATAAAAACGATCACTTAAATAAACATGTTTGGATGGTTTTTTTTTTAATTATGTTGTTTATTATTTTACTTTCATGTAGCCTAGTCTATCCACTTTAAGAAACAGTCATTAGTTTACCATCAGTTCATAGAAATATTTTGCAAAAAACCGTGTATAGCTGCGCATGCGCACCGTTGCGCGCCGACAAAAAAATGTTCCCGGGTGGGTATGTTGATGATGTTCTCATATTCACATAACGCAGCGGTACACAAGAACGTGTTAGTTCCACTGCAAAAAGACGAAAAATAAAAAAATCTAAAACACCAACTTCCGAAACGAAATTTTTCCGTCGCATTTTTTTATTCATTTAATTTCTAAAGTCAAATTTTTAATTTTGGTGTAGCTCTCTGTTAGTGAAAGAATTTTGGTAATCGTATCATTACTTCCGGAGATTATTCTTACAAACAAATAAACAATTTGGCTAATATTACTTGTAATCACCGAATACTTAGGCAGAGGAGTAACTATAGTACACCCACATTTCGCCAGTTCTATATAACGTGTCGTTTTGCTTTGCATGCTCGTCAAATTTCAGGGTGTGGTACAGAACATCAAACCGAATAACTTTCTCCATGGGACCAACATCGTATTCGCGAAAAAAATTTCAACTGACCCGTAGAAAACTTCAGTACCTAAACTCGACGCAAATTTATGGGGCGGCTGATTATTTTTAGCCGCGAGCCTATTGCCATCACCCGGGTACAACTCTAGATTCCGGATTTATTTAACCATAAAAATCATCAATACATCTCTCTAAGTTAGATTTCGTGCAGATTCGTCGGGACGAACGAAATCTAACGAATCTGCACGAAATATAACTTAGAGAGATGTATTGATGATTTTTATGGTTAAAATTATGTAAATACATATGTTTTATTGTCGCGTATCATATTTTGAGCAAGATACAACCTGACACGGACCTGCAAATTGCAAAAAAACACAAAAAATGAATTTCGCGGTCTACCACAGCGAAGTATCATTTTTAACCGACTTAAAAAAGGAGGAGGTTCTCAATTCCCGATTACTCGATGATGGCTGGACCGATTTGATTTTTTTTTTGTTTTATTCGAGAGGGTATACATCACAGTTGGTCCCATATAAAATTGATTAACTTTGCTTTGGTAGTTTTTGAGTTAGCTTCAATAATACGTATTTTTTCCACACTTTTATATGGATGATGTTCTAGTTTGTTTTGCAGGTAGTGGTATTAGAATTTGTGTGGGGTAGGTACACAACTAAAAAGTGAAAAATAAAAACTTTTTTACAAAAAAATACAACCGACTTCCAAAAACAACACTACAAAGTGAAAAATAACTTTAATTTTGGAAGTCGGTGGCAAAAAACGAAAATACATTTAACTAGACACCGACTTCCGAAATTAAAGTTATTTTTCACTTTGTAGTGTTGTTTTTGGAAGTCGGTTGTATTTTTTTGTAAAAAAGTTTTTATTGAAGCTAATGAAAAGTACGAGCATAGGCCAACGAGGCAAATAAATGTTTATATCTTTAATTATACATTTTCGTCCACAGAAACAGTGACTATAGTAGAGACGGAGCCGATAGCCCACGCGTCCACTTCGGCAGAGGCGAGTACTGCAGAGAGTGCCCGGATACTGGATGACAGTGACGATGAACCCGAAGGTAAGAGTATGTTCCTTCAATGGAACTTTTTTTTTAGGGTTCCGTACCTGAAAAGGAAAAAACGGAACCCTTATAGGATCATTCGTGTGTCTGTCTGTCCGTCTGTCACAGCCAATTTACTCCGAATCTAATGGACCGATTAAGTTGAAAATTGGTATATACATGAATTTCTGTGACCCAAACACGGACGGGTAAAGTAAATAAATGGATTTTGAATATGGGGGTCACCTTTGGGGGGCAAATAAGAAAATTGAAAAAAAAAGTTTTGCAAACTGTACCGTGTGATATAATAGGTCTTTACCTATGAAATTGCCGTTTTGTATGAAAAAATTTAAACGAATTTTTTTCATGCATTTTTTATTTGTATTAATCGAAGTAATCACCCATGCAATCAATGCATCTTTGCCAACGCAGTGGCAGTTTATTGATGCCCTTCTTAAAGAAATCAGCTGGACGGGAGGCAACAAATTCTTCAAAGGCATTTTGTACTGCCTCTCGGGTATTGAATTTTTTTCCCGCCAAGAAGTTATCCAAATTCTGGAAAAAGTAGTAGTCTGTAGGCACAAGGTCTGGTGAGTAGGGCGGATGACGGAGAGCTTCCAACCCCAGTTCTTGCAACTTGGAGACCGTCTGCTGTGCAGTATGAGGTCGCGCGTTGTCGTGCAGGAGCAGCGGAGACGAGCGATTGAACAATGCTGGTTGGAGATGTGCCAGCTTCTCCATCATTGTGTTCAGTTCTTTACAGTACACATCTGAAGTAATGCTCACCCCGTTTGGTAAGAAGCTGTGATGAATCACACCGGCGCTAGACCACCAAACAGTGACCATCACTTTTCTAGGGGTAAGTTTTCGTTTAGGGCATTGTTTAGGTGCTGAACCAGGATCCAACCAACTTGCTGAGCGCTTGCGGTTATCAAACAGAATCCATTTTTCATCGCAGGTAACAATGCGGTTCAAAATTCCTTCATTTGTGTGTCTGTTGAACAGTGCAAGGCACGTCTCGACGCGTACATCGCGCTGGCGATCATTGAGTTCGTGGGGCACCCATTTGTCAAGCTTTTTTACCTTGCCAATTTGACGCAAATGGACCAATATTGTTTTGACGCTAACGTCGAAAGCTGCTGCTAATTCAGCCGTAGATTGTGTATCATCAGCTTCCACAATCGCCTTTAATTCGTCATTGTCGACCAAAGTCTTCGGACGACCGCGAGGTTCATTTTTCAGGTCGAAATTTCCAGAACGGAAGCGAGCAAACCAATAACAAGTGGTGCGTTGGTTTGTAGTGCTCCGTAAACGTCGTTGATGTTGCGTGCCGCTTGTGCCGCGTTGCTGCCACGACGGTACTCATATTCCATAATTACTCGAATTTTTAACGTATCCATGATGACGAAAAAGATTGAAATGCGATGAAAATGTAACACTAATCAATAAACAAATGACTACTTTTGGAAAAAAAAATCCATGTTTTTAAAATAAAATTAATTTGAAATTAGAATTCTTAGCCAAACAAAAATTATTTTGATTTGAAATGGCCAGTACTGCAGAACGGCAATTTCATAGGTAAAGACCTAATATCAAATAAAAGGGCTTACTATGAGGGTCTCAAATTTTTTTTTTTTTTAACAATTTTGAAATATATTTTTGTAAAGTTATTTAAGAAAATAGACGAAAATTGACCATTCCCTCTCTCCGAAACTACTGAGCCTAAAATTTTAATAAAAAAAATACAGAAAATAGTTCTTTACTTGTAGATTACAGGAAAACCTATAAGAAGTCTGTGGTCTTAAAATAACATGGTAAATCTATCAATATTGTACTACCCGCGACCCGCGCCGGTGTAAACATAAGCTCCGTACTTGAAATTGTTTTAAAAATATTATAGTCGTAATAAAGTGGAAAAAACGCCTCAATTAGTGAAAGGACACAACAATATGCATGTGACATTATTATTCAGTGATGATTGTGAATATTTGTGAAGATTCAATCAAATAAAAAAACAGAAAGAAAGGTGTAAATCTAAATAGGACTAAAGTTTTAATTCTCTTATATTGTGTGTGTGATAACTACTGATAACTGATAAACTAAATGTATACCTACTCTTGCTTTGAGAGCAATATTGGTGAAACGGCGAATTCAACAAAGAAACAACGGCGAATTATTGTTTTCTTCAACCGTCAATTTAAACGTCATTGTATCGTCGAAAGAACAAAGAAACGACCTTTGGACTATTACACGACACATCAACCAACTAAGACTAAGGTGCAGTCAACAATTTAGATGTTCTCACAATAAGGTCGCTTAGCCTAGCGGTCAGACCACTGCGATTGAGAGGCAGTACCTGTTTGGTCGTAAGTTCGATCCCCGCTAACTGCTATACTTTTTTCGTTTACATTTTACAATAATTCTTATTCCTAACAATTCAATTTGTATCCATAATGAACTTTTTCGAGAATATCACACTACGAAGAAAACGATCTCAGTCACTATCGGAGACTACATTCGAAGAATCTAGTACAAATAACTTGATGCTAGATGGCAGCGCAAGTAGTCTACCCAACATATCCGACGATGTAAGTGAAGAAACCGAAGCTTTAAAATGCCAAATAGAAAAATTAAAATTGGAGCTATCATCAGCTCATGATGAAATAAACACACTGTCCCTCGAGAACACTAATTTAAAATCAAAACTGTTTGAAATAACTAATAAATGTGAGCTCTTGAAAAAATCAGCTAAGATGTTAACAACTGACGTAGGCTCACCAAATCCAAAGTCAAGGAAGTTATCAACTCCGTTACAGCAATCAACTCAACAAAGGGCTGTTGAAGATATAAGTTCCCTGAGAAAGTCTATGGCTGATTTGGAAAGACAGGCTACAAATAATGACACAAATTTAAAAACTACTCAAATACCCGTAACAGAACCAAACAGTCACACGGTTAAGACTAGACCGAAAATATGCATAATTAGTAGTAATAATAAACAAAATGTATGGTTAACTGCTGATAATGCATTTCAAAATAACTGTAATCTATTTCATTATTTAAAATCAAATGGAAATACAAAACAGCTTCTGGATGGACTGGGTACTAAATTAAAAAATTATACAATGGAAGACTGCTGCATCATACTTCTCGGGCAAGAAGACTTCAAAAAAACTAATGACTATTATGATATTATCTTCCATTTGAGGAGTATAGTTCAAGATATAAGAAATACTAACATAATTATTTGTTTGCCCACATATAAGTATCCCTTTGACGCTACTTTGTTCAACTGTCGAGTAGAGACATTCAATAATCTCTTATTTTTTGGACATAATGACACATGGACATGCATTCCTTTTAGACAGCAACCTCAATCTGAAATATGACGACAGCATGTTTAATATATACTCAGGGACTATCAATAATCTTGGACTACGTATAATATTTAATGATTTATGGGAATTATTTGCTGAAATTACTCATAATTACGCTGACAAACAACAAAATAGTATCGACAAAAACGAAGGAACTGCAACGGATGACAATTTTTTTTTTCGTGACTAAACATCTACATATCCTGCACCAAAACATCGCAGGCCTGCTGGCGAAATGTGACGCCCTTGCAGTCAGCTTGAATGAATTGTTAGATAGAAACATAAACGTGGACGTTCTATGCATAACGGAGCATTTCATGGTGGAAGGGTATGAGAAACACCTTAACTTAAAGAATTACTGCTTGGCGGCTTCTTTCAGTAGAAAAGAAAGCAAGAGAGGTGGTGCATGCATACTGGTGAAATCAGGCCATCAATGGAGAGAGTTGCCAAAAATATCAAAAATGTCATCAACGGGTGTCTTTGAATGCTGTGCCATTGAACTTGTTACTCATAGAATTGTTTGTGTTTGTATTTATAGAGTACCTAATGCTAAAAATTTCAACGAATGTATGAATAAATTAGAAATAATATTACAGACTGTTGTGAAAAATAATTATAAAAATATTGTTTTAGTAGGTGATTTTAATATAGATGTTCTTAGAAGAAATAAGCAGTCAACAGAATTTGAAAATATATTTTTGAGCTTTAACTTAAAACTAGCTCTTCATCAACCGACACGTCTTAAGAGCCAAACATGTATAGATAATTTTGCGCATAATTTTAAAAAGTCCTGTAATGCCACAGTATTGGAGTTAGCGTTGTCTGACCATACTGCGCAGTTATTGAAATGTCCAATAAGTAACGTATGCACTTTTAAACGGTGGACTAAGAGAAGACGTGACTACAATAACGACAATATCAGTAAGTTTAAAGGCTATCTGCAAAACCTAACTTTTTCTGACGTCTATGCAGCCAAGGACCCAAATGTAGCATATAAGGAGTTCCTAGATATTTTCATTTTGTTATACGATCAGTGCTTCCCCGTAAATCTTATTTCAGTTAATATCCACAATAAACAAAAATGGGTATCACGCGGTATTAAAAAATGCAGTGAGAAGAAACGTCAATTATTGTGGCAGTATCGAATAAAACCTTCTCAACAGAATAAAACGCGATTTAAGAATTACTCAAAACTATTTAAAAGAATAATAAATTTAACTCAGAAAGCACAAAATAATTACAAAATAAAGACATCAATAAATAAATCCAAAACTACCTGGCAAATTATAAACGAATCAAAATTAAATATACCAAAGAATAACATCCCCAAAATTAGAATTAATAATGAAATTATCTCGGATCCAAACCATATTTCTAATTCATTTAATGATTATTTTATTGACAAAATTCAACCCTCGATAAATTCAGGACGTAGAGTAACAAAAAATATTTTGAACAGAAAGGATTCTATGTTTATCGCTCCAAGTTTTCCGAATGACATATCAAAAATCATTCTAGCGTTAAACAATACAAATAGTGTGGGTTATGACGGGATCAGTACAAGAATACTAAAAACAGTAGCCGACGAAATAAGTCATCCGCTCAGTCATATTATAAATCGGTGTATAAGTGAAGGTATTTTTCCAGACGCATTAAAAAAATCGGTAATAAAGCCATTATTCAAAAAACAAGACAGGGAACTAATGGAATGTTACAGGCCGATTGCATTAATACCGATGTTCTCAAAAGTTATTGAATACTATATTTATAATCAACTTAGTTGTTATTTAGAAGTAAACAATATACTTTGTAACGAACAAAAGGGATTTAGAAAAAAGAAAACAGTAAATATGGCAGTTTATGACTTTCTGCACTCGATTATGTTAAATATGGATAAAAATACTCCAGTCTGTGCTATATTTTGTGACATGACTCAGGCATTTGATTATGTCCAACATGATATTTTACTAAAAAAACTTGATGCATACGGTGTTAGAGGGAATGTTCTTGAACTTTTAAAATCATATTTGCACGACAGAAAACAAATAACTGAAATAAGTAGACTGAACACTAAAACCAAACATGAAGAACACATTCTATCGAAGGAACGAACCGTTACCAACGGAGTTCCGCAAGGAAGTGTTTTAGGACCTCCACTTTTTACACTGTACATAAATGACTTTCCTAAATCAATTGACCATCCTGTAACACTATTCGCGGACGACAGTACTATATCTATACCCTGTAATAACAAAGACCTATATAAATATGACATTAATAATACATTGATCAATATTATAGAATGGTTAGACAATAATAATTTAAAAATTAATTTAAGTAAGACAGTAATTATGCATTTTAGCCAGCGTTTATTGACATTTTCCAATCTTGACATAACGTATAATGATGTAACAATTGACGCGGTTAATTCAACTAAGTTTCTGGGACTAATTATTGACCGACATTTAAATTGGAAGGATCACATAGATTATCTTAGTAAGAGAATTAGTAGTAGTGCCTATGCATTGTACTTGTTGTCACGAAATGTAAATAGGGAGGCGTTATTAACAGCTTACTACGGTCTGGCTGAATCCGTGCTCAGATATGGTGTTATCTTTTGGGGTAACTCGACTAACAGAGAAGTAGCATTTAAAGCACAGAAGAGATGCCTTAGAGCAATGTTTCATTTACAGACCATGGACAGCTGCAAGCCCTATTTTATAATGCATAAAATTTTAACATTGCCATCCATATATATTGTTGAAACCGTTATGTTTGTCAGGAACAATCCTAAATTATTTCCGCGCATATCAGATCAATTTCCGAGGAACAGGCGTGACCAAACCCAACTATGTGTACCTCCCTGCAGGACTGCACTTATGCGTAAAAGTGTTTTTCTTATGGCTCCAATTATTTATAATAAGTTGCCTAAAAGTTGGAAGGAGCTTAATAATATACTCTTGAAAAAAAAACTGAAGACATATTTATTAAATAAAGCCTACTATAACATCAACGAGTTCTTAGAGGAAAGATTTGTATTGACATAGTAGCTTATTTTATTTGATTATTTAATTTTTGTGTTTGTTAATTGACAATGGAATAGTATAATAATTTTTTTTTTTTTTTGGATCTAATTTTATTAAAATATTATTAATTGTAGGTATTATTGCTTAATTAATTTATTGTTATTATAGAAGAATGTTTTAATTAATAATGTTTCTTGATATTTGCACGTCACATCATGTGGCAAACATGTCTGTACCTAATAATGTTGTTACCATCTTGCATGCATGTATTTTCTTGTATGTATGACACATGTTTAAGCAAATAAATATTATCTTATCTTATCTTACAAACTTACATTTACAGTTGGAATGTAAGGGAGAATCTATTGTCACCATTAGTTGGCTTGAAATAAGGTTGAAAATTGAAAATAATATTTGTGTTGCCGAGATGTGACTAAGCTGCGAATGTGCATTTATTTTCCGGGTTTTCTTTAGATTATTCAGAATATACACAATAAATTAAATAATTGTCCGGTTATAGTTTAAAAAAAAATGCTAATTCTATTTAATTCTTAAAAAAAAGAATGTCGTTATCGCTGAAAATACAGAGATGTTGGACGCCAAAGTTTATTTTTGTGGAGCAACTTCCAAATTTTGTATTGGGAATATCAAACTATTTTTTACTATTCTATTCGTTTAAAATTTTTCTTTAATCCCTTCTCTGTCCACTGTATTTTTTGCGTGGGATAGTTTCATCGCGTTACGTCATACTCGACAATGCAAGAAAGCAATTTTTGTGAATATTGAGCTAATACCGCGCCTTAACTGTGTTGACTGACAGGTTTTGGTGCAGTATCTTGTTTTGTACTCTTTGTGTGATATTAATATTGGAGTCTGTGCAATGGAACTGTACATGTTCTATGTCATTGGACTGCAACCAAGCCGAATTTTCACTTGAAGGTAAGTGGTCATCTTCACCTAAGGACATCTACAGTAGCGACATCGCAGACGTGTTGCCAGCCCAGAGACAAATCTGGACTACTCATGTGCCTGTAATTCTGGTCTATTCCAAAATTATCTGGTGAAAATGAATGAATGAATGAATGAAATGCACCGATCCCAGCATGGTTTATCCAGACTCGATTACTCGAATGAACCCAAAGATTCACACTAGCTCCTGTTGCCTCATGTTACATGGTGCAACAGAGACCATTGCATATCAAGGAGTAGACCGGGGCCGCGGTAATGCTAGGGAAGACATGCCCTTAGGATATGGAGGGGATAAAGAGCCTATCCAGTATGCACCGTAAAGTAAGCCTTGGAATAGTGGAGAGACGGGTGATATAATATGGATGGGCTTTTTTATGACGTTGTTGCCATGTTGCTTCAAGTCCAGCTTCCCCGGTGAATCTTTTGGCGGTTAAACTGCGTTTTCGTCTCTTTTTATGTCGCTACTATGCTGTACCTATTACGGGTAATCTGCCTTCTCGACTCTTATCTGTAAACAAATTATCTGTGGCTGTCAATTTGTAGTGTCACTTACAAATTGAGTTCTTCGATTTGAATAATTAAATCCGAAAGTATTATTTTAATACTATTCTTGTAATGCGAGTATTGTGTACTATTTATAGTATGGCCTGTTTATTCAAGAACCCAAAACAATTTACGATAAAAACATTAGACCATTTTTCGTGAGCGAGGTCATGTGGGGTCATAAGTGCATGTCGCGTGCAGATAGCGGGTCGGTGACCTTGACCCTGGTTGACGTCACAAGTTTAGGCGTCGGACTGGTTAATTTTTCGTCTATCATTGTTTCAATACCTAACAATTTGATAATATTATTCAAACTATACTTGTTGGTTGACTCGCAACCGGCGTGCGTGTATGACCAGATGTATGAACGTAAACATGGCAAAAGTAGTATGTAAGGATCGTAGCAGGTGGAGTTCTGTAGTTTCTGCCTGCATGGGGGTCATGGGAAGAAGGCGTGAGTTTAGGTATGTATTAGGTTGGGGAAAAAGTCTTTTCGCATTTTAGTATGTATGAACTTAAAATAAAATCTCTTTGGCTATACTATTTGTATCTGGCTGGTTTTGGTATCATTGAAAGTTTAAATTTTAAAGAACATAATTCCAAATTCAAATTAGGAAAATGTGTGATTTTCATTTGTTTTTCGTACTGTCAAGATGAGTGAATCTAATGAAGAAATTCGATACATTTTAAAATTTTACTACAAAAAAGGTAAAAATGCAATGCATGCCGCGAAAAAAATTTGCGATGTTTATGGACCCAGTGCAGTGTCTGTGAGAGTAGCACAAATTTGGTTTAAGCGTTTTCAATCCGGAAATTTTGATGTCAAAGATGCACGTCGCTCTGGTCGCCCTATTACGGATAAAATGGATGCCATTTTTGAAAAAGTGGAGCAAGATCGGCATATCAGTAGTTACGACGTAGCTGAAGAACTAGGAATTGACCACAAAACAGTTTTGGCGCATTTGAAAAAAACTGGGTACACAAAAAAGCTCGATATTTGGGTACCTCACGAGCTCACTGAAAGAAACCTAATGAACCGTGTACTCATTTGTGATTCTTTATAACGACGTAATGAAACCGAACCATTTTTGAAGAAGCTGATAACTGGTGATGAAAAGTGGATCACGTACGACAAGAACGTGCGAAAAAGGTCGTGGTCAAAGGCCGGTCAGGCTTCTCAGACTGTGGTGAAACCCGGGTTAACTTGCAACAAGGTGATGCTGTGTGTGTGGTGGGATTGGAAGAGCATTATACATTATGAGCTGTTACCACCAGGCAGGACCATCGATTCTGAGCTCTACTGCGAACAACTGATGAGATTTAAGCAAGAAGTTGAGAGAAAGCGGCCGGAATTAATCAACAGAAGGGTTGTGGTTTTTCATCATGATAACACTACACCTCACACATCTTTAGCCATTTAGCAAAAAATAAGAGAGTTTGGCTGGGAGGTGTTAATGCATCCACCGTATAGTCCTGACCTTGCACCTTCAGATTTCCACCTGTTTCGGTCTCTTCAGAATTCTTTAGGCAGTGTCAGGTTAACATCACGAGAGGACTGCCAAAACCACTTGTCGTGGTATTTTGATCAGAAGTCCCAAAATTTCTATAGCAATGGGATCATGTCCCTACCTACAAGATGGCAAAAAGTTATCGAACAAAATGGTACCTACATACTTTAGATAAATGTAAATAATGTATATTAAAAAATGTTTTGAATTTTCTTAAAAAATGCGAAGAAACTTTTTCCCCAACCTATTATGTATAAAAAGTTGAAAACTTCTAAAATACAGAATGATGAATGTGTTATTATAATTTCCTTTAGTTAGTGATTGTGTAACAATGTACCCTGGACCATGTTACGCGCACTCCGCATTTTAGGTATGAAGCTACAACTACGCGGCGGGCTCGACTTGTCGGGCTAATTCAGTGTGTGTGTTCAATTTTCAAAATTCAGTGGCTCGCACGTTATTTCAATACTCACGCGCTGCGTCGTTAAAGAAAACAACCCTAATGAGTCAGAAGGTATAAGAGTTACGCAATAGAAAGAGAGGCAACTTCTAGGTGAATATAACTGTAGGTAATTAACACTGTGCGACCTGAATTGCACTTTATTGTGTCGTAGTAAGAGTCGCTATTTATTTAAATGATTTTGCGGAGTGAATCTTCTGCACTTGTCATAGAAATATAAAAAATATGTCTATGGTACTTGCACTATTATGTATTCTATGCCTGACCAAGGTATGTTTACACCTTTATCAGATAATTTTGGAACATACTATACACTGGCACCCATACTCTTCAGACTGGAACACAACAACGTTGCTTGGCGTTGGAAACAGGGGTGGTGTAGAACTCCAGGACGAGATCTTTCGCAAAGAGCTGGTTCGTGTTGTGAAGCTTCATCACCATCATCGTTTCAGCCGAAAGTCGTCCACTGCTGGATATAGGCCTGCCCCATGCGTCGCCACGAAAGATCCTTTGCTTCCCGCGTCCATCGGACTGCTACGACCGCCAGCAGGTCGTGGATACGTGGATACACGTTGTGGGGGGCCGGCCGCTGCGTCTGCCGGTACGCGGTCGCCACTCCAGCACCTTGTCTTGTGAAGCTTCTGGGTGATTATAAGTTATATGTCTTTACAGATGATCAATGGACGCGTTCTAATCCGCTGACCGTGCAGAAGTTGACACAAGCCCCGCCTGACACGTTTACGAGAAGATCTAACAGGTAACATGACTTACCTATATTTTTAACCGACTTCAAAAAGGAGGAGGTTATCAATTCGTCGGAACCTTTTTTTTTTTATTTTTTTTTTTTTTATGTATGTTCCCCGATTACTCGAAGATGGCTGGACCGATTTGGATTTTTTTTGTTTTATTCGAGAGGGTATACATCACAGTTGGTCCCATATAAAATTGATTAACTTTGCTTCGGTAGTTTTTGAGTTAGCTTCAATAATACGTATTTTTTCCCGACTTTTATATGGACGATGTTCTAGTTTGCTTTGCAGGTAGTGGTATTAGAATTTGTGTGGGGTAGGTACACAACTAAAAAGTGAAAAATAAAAACTTTTTTATAAAAAAATACAACCGACTTCCAAAAACAACACTACAAAGTGAAAAATAACTTTAATTTCGGAAGTCGGTGGCAAAAAACGAAAATACATTTAACTAGACACCGACTTCCGAAATTAAAGTTATTTTTCACTTTGTAGTGTTGTTTTTGGAAGTCGGTTGTATTTTTTTATAAAATAGTTTTTCGATATTATAGACCCAACATAAATGAAGGTATTTAGGTGTATAAATGTAGGTCATTTGATTCGTGATGAACGAGAGAGTGAGATAGAATACTCTTTCTGCCGCGTGAAATGTCATGTTCCCCCGACCCAGTACGTCACATCGCATAGAATCGCCTGTCCGCGTTATTACTTCGTTTTCGCTTAGCGTTCTTTCTGACTTTTTATTTTTGCTCGGCTCCTATGGGTTCTAGTGTGATGTTAAATAGCCCATAGCCTTCCTCAAGAATTGGGCTATTAATTGCAAAAATAAATTTTCAAGTCGACTGGTAGTTCCAGAGGTTAGCGCGTTCAAGCATACAAACAAAAAAACAAACTTCACCTTTATTATTACGAGTCTATCGATTCTCTTGTCTATGTTTTCTATTTCCTCATATACTTAGTCGACGTTCGCACGGACGTAAAAATATCGCGGCGATTTTTTTTTCGCGCACTGGATTTTCAACGCTCTACTTGACGGCGAGAGTTGAAAATCCAACAGTGTGTTTTTTCGACGCGCTGCGCTGGGATGCACTCTGTTGTTGTTAGGTTGGATTCTCGAAGCTCGGCTCAACATCGAGAGTTGAATATCCAGTGCGCGATAAAATCCCGCCGCGTTATTTTTACGTCCGTGCGAACGCGGCTAATAGTCAGCAGAGCTTTCCTCACGACATGTATCTCATTCCCATATTACTCGTACCATGACAACTTAAAACAGTTGCTAAATCAGACCAAATAAAACAGCGCTGTTAACAGTGACGTGAGGCTGGGTTTCGTAAACATGTGTGCACTTAGTGAGATGTAGTTAATTGTAGTTTGGTGTAAATGTGTGCACAGAGCGAGGTGTAGTTTGTTCGCAGAGCTGTCTTGGTTTTTTATTTGGTCTGAGGTTGCTAAAAATATTGTAGTAGAGTAATAACAGCCGCAAGGGTCGATCAATCAGGTTAAGCTACGCTTGCTGGGGTTGGTTCGTGGTTAGGTGACCATCTGTACTTACCAAGATCCCTCCGTGCCTCGCAAAGCACGTCAAGCTGTTGGTGCCTGCTATCTTTCGTTGATCTTTGACAGTCGTTACGGGTCGTCAGAAGCCCGAAATTCTGACAACCAGTCTTACGTGGAGGTCAGATAGGCAGTCGCTCCATGTAAAATACTGGTATTCAGCTGCATCCGGTTAGACTGGAAGCCGACCCCAACATAGTTGGGAAAAAGCTAGGCAGATGATGGTTGCTAAAAATATTGTACTGGTTGGCAGGTACTTCTGGGGCGCGCTCACTGTAGCAGTAGTGTACGCACTGCCGGTTGTGCAGCTACTGTTCACATATCAACGGGTGAGTTATGTTTTTTTGAAATCTGCTGTTCCCTACGTTCGTCAAAATGTAGGGAACAGCTGATTTTTTTTCACGATTTCTGGTTTGGTCCCATAGTAAAAGTGGTTCATAATTATGAGTACAACACTATCGTGGCAGATCTCTAGCCAATAAGAAAGCTGCGAGAGTACTAAAGATAACGAGACGAGATAAATTTCATGCTTTGGGATTAAAAACTTTAACTTTATTGCGTATTGTTCAGTATCCATTGCAACTGCAACTATTTTATGACATTTTCGATAGTTTTTTTATATTTATGGTGGGGTTTGTGGCTCAGCTAAGTAATAACAGCCGCACGAGTCGACTGCGACCCCTCCGTGCCTCGGAAAGCACGTTAAGCCGTTGGTGTTGGTCCCCCGGCTGAGTCTGACAACCAGTCTTACCAAGGGGTATCGTATTATCCAGTAACTGGATTGTGGAGGTCTGCATGATAGACAATCGCTTCATGTAAAATACTGGTATTCAGCTGCATCCGGTTAGACTGGAAGCCGACCCCAATATACCTAAGTTGGGAAAAGGCTAGGCAGATGATGATCGATAGCTTTTTCAGTCAAAAATCAACTTAAATTACTTGAGTTTAAAGTTTATATTTGTATAAGTTGTAATTTACGTATTTATTTCGTATCGTTGGCCAGAGTATAGTCATATTTGTCCTCATCTTCCCCAATTTCGTGTTTCCTCCCTCAGATGGTCTTCCAAACCGGAGACCAAGACCTCTGCTACTACAACTTCCTGTGCGCGCACCCCCTAGGGTTCCTGTCTGACTTCAACCACGTGTACTCCAACGTGGGCTACGTGGTGCTGGGGCTGGTGTTCATTGCGCAGGTGTGGCAGCGACAGCGCAAGAACAGGGGCAGGCCGCAGGTGAGAAGGTTTTAAAATTGATAGTTTAGTTTCCAAACATGTAAATAAATATGTGTTTGTGGACTTGTTACTGACTTTCTTGTGGCTAAGTAATAACAGCTGCACGTTAAGCTACGCTTGCCGCGATGGTCCGTCGATGGGTGACCATCTTTACATTCCAAGACCCTTCCGTGCCTCGTTAAGCCGTTGGTCGCGGCTGTCATTTGTGGATCTTTGACACTAGTTACGGGTCGTCAGAAGGCCGGGGCTGGGTAGGTAAATACGATACCCCTTGTAAGAGGTATCGTATTACCTACCCAGTAACTAGGTTGTGGAGGTCAGATAGGCAGTCTTCCATGTAAAATACTGGTATTCAGCTGCATCCGGTTAGACTGGAAGCCGACCCCAACATAACATTGGGAAAAAGGCAGGCAGATGATGATGACTGTGAAGGACTTTATTTTTAACGTTCAGTTTGCGCAACAATTTTTTTTTATGACTGTTTCAATAGTACCTACTAGTCGTACTGAAATCAATTTAATTTACACTAGCATAAAATTGATATTCGTTTGAATGGAAATTGCATCAATTGGAAACAAGGATTTGGACAGACTATGAAGAAATCAGATTTTTCTTTTGGTCGTGACTATTTGGACCACCCTGTATTTTTGCCCTTCATCATCATCAGCTGCAATCCGCTGCCTCTCCAACAGCACGCCATATAACTCGATCCTCGCCATTTGCTCTCCTGACTGTATAAGTCTTTTTTTCTCAGGACATGGGCATACCTCAACATTATGGCCTGTTGTACTCCATGGGGCTGGGCCTGGTGATGGAAGGCCTGCTGTCAGGCTGCTACCACCTCTGTCCCAACAAGATGAACTTCCAGTTTGGTACGTATCCTATACACGTCATTTGAAAAATACTATACTTTAAAAGATTATCTCGATGATGTTATTTAATTTTAATTGTTCCCCTGATAAGTAAAACGTGTATATTTCTTAATTTGTATTATTTAATTCTAACTGAATTTATAATTTATGTCTCGTTATTTTAATTATTGCCTTGACATGTAAATATATTCGTTAATTCTAAAGTGCTGCATATTTAAATTGTTATTATTTTAATTTTCTATTTGATTGTGCTGTTAATGTTACCTACTTTAAAATTATTGTATGCCATTATGGCGGGTCATAGCTGTGTACAATTTCGGAAACATGTAACAACTTATTGCTTACCTATGTACCACAATAAAGAATATTTGTATTTGAACTACGAAAACAACCCTGACTGCTACGAAATAAAGTCGCTGTCATTTTTCCACTTTTTGTTGCATGTTTGTTTTCATTTCCTAGTGTCACAACACAGAGCAGAGGCAATGTGGAGATGTAAACTGGAAATTGTCTTTGGTTTCATATCAATCAAACTTGAATATGAGGCTTTTGCTCACATTGCTTTTGTAATTTTTATTTATTTTTTTCTAATGTGCGTTTTATTTGTGCAGAATAACCAAGTTTACTTTCTTTCTGTCAGTGTCAAAGTCTTAGATGTGCGATTAACTCTAATTGTTCTTACACACGAGCGACACGCGTCAACGGCAGAGGCAACTGCGCGCGTCGACGACCGCCGCCCACCTAAAGCGAAGCTTGCAGTTGTGGCGTGTCGCGTCCGCCATTTTGTCACTTCTGAACTATTTGCAGTCCACTGACAAAATGGCGGACGCGACACGCTTCAACTGCAAGCGTCGCTGCGGTCGTCGGCGCGTCGACGACGCGTGTCGCTCGTATGTAAGAAGACTAAGCCACAGTTTAAAAGTATCTACTATCGGCAAAATTCGTCAAGTACACAATATACGAGTTGAGTTTCATCGCTGGATGCACAGGACCGCGGATGTGGCGACGCTTGGAGTATGCCTATGTCCAGCAGTGGACGTTTCAAATGTACAAAGTTGCTGTGAATGTGTGTATGCGCAGCAGCTCTCGGTACCGTCCGAGACAATGGTGAAGTCGGATGATTGTGTGTTGTGTTTGTGTAATGTGCTGTCGCTATCCTCTTCACGCTTATATTTACATCGTGTTTGTACGCTTGATAAACACAAGTAAAGCGCGTGTCGCTTCGTGAGATACAAATAGTACTATACCCGTATTATAGTTTGACCGATACCGCTGTACCGCGCGGGGGGTGGGACACCATGAGCGTTGACGATTGAGCGGCCTACACTGCCCCCCCCCCCCCCCCTCGGTCTCGCCGCGCACATACCTAAGGCGCGGTACAGTGGTATCGGTCAAACTATACCTACTTAATATGACACATCTAGCTTTAGAAATAGACTGTCAGGTATGACCGTATGAGTGACAAAGACAAAAGTCGAACTTTTCCTTAATCTTGATGCGCCAAATTAACAGCCAGGCACTGTGCTTGATGTCTCTTTTTAATGCACCCGCTCGCATCTTCCGTTTTTGGCATAAGGTTCAAAATTGTGTAAAAATTAGGTTTTAGTGTGTTTGTTTGTGCCCGTGTGGCCGATTAAAACCCGCTCCATCTCACATTATAGTTGGGAACATTATAGGCTGATTGTGCCAAATGCAGAAGTTATCATATTTTCTGTGTTTTCAGATTCATCATTCATGTACGTGATAGCAGTTCTGGTGATGATCAAATTGTATCAGAACAGACATTCTGACATAATTCCCAGCGCGCACACCACGTTCATGATACTGGCTATTATTATGACTTTGGGTGAGTTTTAAAATCTTCGATAGTGGTTTTTTTTTTTTTTTTTTTTTTTTTTTTTTTTTTTTTTTTTTTTGTGGATGGGAAATCATCAAATGACTTCTCCCGCTCTGGGCAGAGCGGGAGGGCGTGTCAGACTTTTACTAACTAAAACCCACCCATGTTCCTTCAGTTGCCCGTGCCAGGGCCACGGTATCTCTTTCGAACTACCCGCGACCCCGGCGGCTCGATAATGGTCTTGGAGTTACAAACTCAGTGTAGTTCATGACAAAGTTCAAATTTCATTACAACCAAAATTTATTTAAGACCTTTTATGGTTGTTTACTCAAAGAGTGAAAATCTATTACCTGTTACTAAATCTACGTCGCCGTTGTCTGTCTGTCTGTCACAAGACTTAAATCTTTTTAAGCGCAATATGTGTCCAGTCACAGAATACGCGCTACCACGGCCTCATTTCATGGCAAATAGTAAAATGAAGAGTAACTAATACTCCATTAGAAATTTTAATAAACCTTTTTTACAGCCCGTTTAACAGATTTTGACTTCTAGGCATAAGAATGGCATTAAAAGCAAAAACGTGGTTACAATACCAAATGTTGTTTACTGCAGTTGCCATTTGTCATGCCATCAACGCAATAGAAGTCAAAACCGGTTGAACGAACTGTAAAAAAGGTTTATTTAAATTTCTAATCTTATTTCAAATGGAGTATACAGGGTGTTAGGTTAAACGAGGGAGGAACATACTTTAACGGAGTGTAGTACTCATGAAAATGAACAACTTTTGTCATGGAACTAACCCTGAAATATGAAATTAGCTGTTCTCTACAAAGTGCAAAACCTACGCGATCAAAATGTACGAGACAGTAGATTTTTTTTTCATATTTCAGGGTTAGTTCCATGGTAAATGTTGTTGATTTTCATGAGTACTACACTCCGTTAAAGTATGTCCCTCGTTTAAACTAACACCCTGTAGAATAGTTTTCGCACTTCCACGCAAATGTGGGGTGTACTTTATGTATAGAGTAACACCACTGCCTAAACCCTTCTGGGAAACATCCGTGATGTAATGTTATATTTTCGCACTTCTTTTGAATGGTGGTGTTTAATAATTTTGTGTTTTTTTTTGTTTTTTTTTTAGTCGCTTTACATGACAAATTGAATGTACAGGTCAAATTAAATTAGCTAGCGAAACTTCGCAGACGTGATGAGTATCGGTATCTTAACTTGATTAAACTAAACATAAATTAATTTGATGATTTTTTTGCGGGGTCATCGACCGCGATTAGTGTTTTTTGAAATATTAGCTTAACAAATCAGTTTTTAGGGTTCCGTACCTAAAAACGAAAAAACGGAACCCTTATAGGATCACTCGTGTGTCTGTCTGTCCGTCTGTCTATCTGTCTGTCTCTCTGTCCGTCCGTCTGTCACAGCCAATTTGCTCCGAATCTAATGGACCGATTAAGTTGAAATTTGGTACACATATGAATTTCTGTGACCCAAACACAGACGGGTAAAGTAAATAAATGAATTTTGAATATGGGGGTCACCAAATTTTCTTATTTGCCCCCCAAAAGTGACCTCTATTACTTTTAGGGGGCAAATAAGATAATTAAAAAAAAAAAGTTTTGCAGACTACACCATGTCAAATGAAAACGCTTACTATGAGGGTCTCAAATATATTTTTTTTATAATTTTAAAATAAATTGTTTTAAAGTTATTTAAGAAAATAGACGAAAATTGACCATCCCCCCCCCCCTTATCTCCGAAACTACTGAGCCTAAAATTTTGAAAAAAAAAAATACAGAATATAGATCTTTACCTATAGATTACAGGAAAACCTATAATAAGTCTGTGGTCTTAAAATAACATGGTAAATCTATCAATATTGTGAGTACAAACATACTTTTACAGTTGGAATGTATGGGAGAACATGTTTTTCAACTACAATGTTAAGTTTGTTCATAAAATAAATTCATCCCAACTACGGAACCCTTCATTGTGCGTCGTCCGACACGCACTTGGCTGGTTTTTTTTATGTAAGCTTCACAGACATGAAGGATATCCAATAGTATCGATATCTAAACTCGCTACAAAATAATAGGTCCCTTATGACAGCCCATATCGTTTCATATGCCAAAGAGAGACAAACATAGCGGTACAAAGAGGGACACCCTCATGTCAAATCCGACTTCTTAGATTGACCAAACTATAAACATGATTAAACAAAAGAATATAGATTTTCTCAAGTCATAGTTCAAAGTAACAACACTACCAATCTTTTTTTTTGTCGTGTTCAAAATATATCGATATCCATATCCACCCATCACGTTTGCAGAGTTCTGCTAGCTAATTTAATTTGACCCTGTATTTGTTTATTTTTATTTAACCATACCCACCACCATTTTTTATCTGTCAGGTCTATTCGGCATCCTGTTCCCCAGCGTGCTCTTCTCAACCGTGTTCACAATACTGCACATGCTGACATGTTTCTTGCTCACGCTCAACATATACTACGCCGGGCAGTTTAAATTAGGTAAGAACTGTTTTATTATGGCTTATTTATACGAGTTTCGCGCCTTAATTTTAAGGACGCTGTTACAAAATGGTAGTCAAATCATTACTTTTTTACACAAAAGTATGATTATTAAAAAAAAAAAATGCTTTGCATTCTTAAAATGTTTTTTGCCCGAATTGTTGATAGATGTGCATAGTGCGATTCTGAACTATAAATATAAGTTTAGATAGGTAAATTTTCTCAATAATTGTACCGAAGCAAAAATTTTCACTCCGGTACATTTATTGGAAAACCGTACCTATCTAAAATTATATTTACTGTTCAGAATCGTACCATGCACTCAATAATTCGGCCAAAAAACATTTTAAGAATGCAAAGCATTTTATTTAATAAACATACTTTTGTGTAAAAAAGTAATGATTTGACTACCCATTTGTAACAGCGTCCTTAAGGGGCATTTCCTGCCTCTTAGGAAAGTCGCTCCAAATATACGGAGCATCCAGGAGGCGATAAAAATATTCGTGCCAAAAAATGTGCAGCGCGGTGAAAATAACCGAAGTTTGGCCGAACTTTTTATTTTCACCGAATGTTAGGCTGAAGTTCGTATTCGGTTCAAATTACGTTCGGCCCACCCCTATTCAATCAATCAACTCAGCCAATCGCAGTCCACTGCTGGACATAGGCCTCTCCAAGGTTGCCCCACAACACCCTGTCCTCCGCCTTCCGCATCCAGTCTGCCCCAGCCACTTTCTTCAGGTCATCGGTCCATCTAGCTGAGGGGCGTCCCACACTACGCTTACCGATACGCGGTCTCCACTCTAGGACTCGTCTGCTCCACCGGCCATCGGTCCTTCGACAAACATGGCCAGCCCACTGCCACTTCAGTTTGCTTACTTTGAAAGCTATGTCAGTTACTACCGGTTCTTTTCCGGATAACTTCATTCCTGATTTTATCCTTCAAAGAAACTACGAGCATAGCCCGCTCCATAGCGCGCTGAGCGACCTTGAACCACCCCTATTAGTTACCTACAAATTGTTCAACTGACAGGTCGTCGTCCGGACTGTAGCATTGAGCTAGGAAAAACATGGAGACGCCGTGTTATTCTATACATGCATACAAATATGAGTGAAATACGATACAGAATGTGAAATATCATTTTGTCTCATTCTTTCTAATAAAATATTCGTATTTAATAAATAAAAGACAGCAATATTTAAGTTGTTGCTTATTATGGCAACATTTTGTCGTAATGTTGTGACAGTTGTAGGTAAGTGTCATATCGGCCATCTTATGTGACGAGTTTTGCTGTCAAACGGTTGTTTACTTTTTGTGTTATTGAGATTTGCGAGAAAATTACTAGGAGTTTACCTTCAAAACATATCGCAGCTTTATGGTGAGATAGGAGAGTTTTTGGCCTCGCACAGGTCTTTTTTTTTTGTTTTTTAATGTTTATTTTGTTGCTTTTATGTATGCTCCTTCTTAACTGTATTTCCTGTGCGTGTCCCAAATAAAATATTTTTCTTTCTTTCTTTCTTTCAAAACTGCATGTAAATGTTAGAAAACAGCAATTTAACTTAAGTTATACTATGTTCATTGATTGACACAACCCTTGCAATGGCAGCCATTTTATGAGACATTATGAATGAGTCGTAGGGTGTAGGTATGCACCTTATTTTGTAGGTAGGTATTTCCAGTCCATATATTTATATGTCTATGGACTGTATTGATATGTAGTGAAAATGGGCCTAACCGTCTATTACAATTCTGTCACCGCAGAATGGTCGGCGGCAATGCGCGGCTTTAGAGCGCTGCGCTCCGACAGCTGGCGCGCGCTACTGCCAGCGCACCGGGCGCGCGCGGTGCTCGTGTGTATCGCTAACATCGCCAACTGGGCCTTCGCTATATACAGGTAATCATCAACATCGTACATATGATGATTATTTATTTGTGTCTTTCAGGATTTTCTCTGTGTATAGTATTTTATCTCACAAAGCGACACGCGCTTTACTTGTGGTAACCAAGTGTGTCACACGCTGTGAATGTGTGCGTGAAGACGAGTAGCGTCAGCACATAACACACACACACTTCCGACCTCGCCATTATCTCGGACGGTACCGAGGGCTCCTGCGCTTACACACACATCCACAGCGTGTTTGTACACTTGGTAACCACGAGTAAAGTGCGTGTCCCTTCGTGAGATAAAAATACTGTATCTGTTTGAGACTCGACAATAGCATAATTTTTTTACTTAAGGGGGATGCGCTAAGGTAGCTCGCGAAATTCAAATTTTCTTACGTTTTTTGCAATTTGCAGGTCAGTGTCAGGTTGTATGTTGATCAAAATATGATTCGCGGCCGAAACTAATATGAGTTGATCGCTCGCGTTGTTGATGAGTTAATCGCTAGATTTGAGGTCAATTCTAACTTATGAAGTTGTATTGCTGATTCTAATGATTATAATTCTGTAAAGCCATATTAGTTACGGCCGCGAATCATATTTTAATCAACACAACCTGACACTGACCTGCAAATTGCAAAAAACGTAAGAAAATTTGAATTTCGCGGGCTACCTTAGCGCATCCCCCTTTTTTACATGATTGTTCTATACACCTCTGCCTAGCTCTTCAGACACACAGGCGTGATGTTATGTTTCTCTTTCTAGCGCCGTAGTACACAACAAGGACTTAGCGCGTCAGCTGCTTGCCATCCTGATGGGTAATGCCATCCTCTACACAATGTTCTATGTGATCATGAAACTGGTACATCGCGAGAGGATTGCTGTTTACACCTGGTTCTACTTCGTGCTGGCTCATGTGGCGTGGTTTACTGCGTTGAAGCTGTTCCTGGCTTCGAAGACTAAGTGGTCGGTGAGTATACGACCTTTATCATTGACTAGCTGCGGCCCTCGCTTTAGCCCGCGTAGACCGGGATAAAAAGTAGCCTATGTGTTAATCCAGGGTATAAGCTATCTACACACTAAATTTCATCCAAATCGGTCCAGCCGTTTGAGCGTGAAGAAGTAACAAACATACAAACACAACACACACACACACACACACACACAAACACACACACAAACACATTTCGCCTTTACAATATTAGTGGGTGTGTGTTTATAGTGAATGTAAATCGTATGTTAAATGGACCACACTCACTGTACTATCTCATGTGCCTTTTACTACTCCGGCGCCCATACCCTTCAAACCGAAACACACCAATACTCTTGCCTCCTATTACATGAAACTTAAAAAAAAAAGTGTGTGCGTGTCAGCTCCGACGTACGACTGGAGTTTACTCCTTAAGTACATGCACAATACATCATCCTTTTTTTTTAAATATAATGCAATGTTTTCTTCAATTTCCAGCAAACGCCAGCCCAATCCCGTCGTCACAACGCAGAATGCTCTATCCTACAGCTGTATGACACTCACGACGCGTGGCACGTCATGTCGGCGGCCGCCATGTTCCTGTCGTTCAACATGTTGCTAACTGTCGACGATCTCGTCGCTAACACTCCTAGGCACAGCTTGCAAACATTCTAGAGTGCAAAAACACATTGGGTGATGTACAGTCAACAAAAGAGATATCTAAGCAGGGTAGAGTAACATATTTGAATGTGAATTGCTTCAATTTCAATTTTATATATATTACTTTGTTTTTACAATACACCTGTACATTGTAACACACCAACACAAAATTATATATTGTCACGAAATTGAACATGAAGCATATAAATATGTTAGTATACCCTGCCTAGATATCTCTTTTGTTGACTGTACACTCACGAGCATAAAATACTTTACAGTTACGCAACATTCAAAAATGTTTTTCTAGTAAAATAAAAATTGATAAAATACCTATTTCATGATAGAATGATTTAAAGAAAGAAAGAAAGAAAAACGTTTATTTGGACACAGTTCGTGGAATTCAAAAAACAAAAAAAAAATGTGTGTGTGTGTGTGTGTATGTGTGTGTGTGTGTGTGTGTGTGTGTGTGTGTGTGTGTGTGTGTGTGTGTGTGTGTGTGTGTGTGTGTGTGTGTGTGTGTGAAATGAAATTTTGATACTACTATGTTCGTAATACCATAATAGTAGTTTATAAAACTATTGCATAATGAGGGGTATTAAAACACGAGTAGGCGAGGTTTTTAATAGTATCACACGAGTGTTTTCAATACCTAGTTATGTACAGTTTCTTATACTAATTTACTGTCTTACTTTGGGTAGTACAACAAAACGTATGAATGGCGCCAAAACCCAGTACATCACCGCGCATGCGCTAAAGCGGGACAAGTAAAAATTGGAATCAAAACTTTTTGTAATGCTAAAAAAATGACGCACCCCGCGGCGTTCCATTAGATAAAAATTATTGATGGAAACTCCTGGTGATATTAACTTCTTGATTTGCTCTATAACGTATTGGTAAAAAAATTGTTTTACGATATTATTTTGTTAGAGAAGAAGTGTTAAGTATAATATGATTCTGTTTTAAATTTCGGTATTGGTTTTATAAAGTATGTCAATATAAATTCGTTTTGAAGTATATAATTCGAATTTTGCGATATGAGGGTAGATAAAATATATATCAATACTTTATGAGATCGCTTTTGAATCTTGCATAAATGTAAAGTAATTATTCTCGACACACAAGACAGTTTTAAAATTGTGAGATATCGCGTCGAGTGTTGTAAGTATGTTTCTGACAAAAAATAATTGTTTTATGTTTTTAGGCTGGAGTCTCCTGTTAAACTCTATCGGTGACGTCTGATATCGAGCGTCACAGAGCATTTTTTTAAGCTGCAGTAAGCGTTTCAAAGACAGCACACACATTCACATAGCAAGCAACTTGAGGCGGTGTACGACAATACGCTGTTTCTAGTTTATAGGAGACTCAAGCCTGAACGTGTTTCTGGCTTGTTGATAGTGTCACACGACGCAGTTGAGCTAAGGCCTTAGTGCGAGTATTTTTACTTCAATTTGTACATAAACTGTATAAGCGCCGTCTGGTGGCTATAATGGGAAACGCAATTATTCCATACAAATTTACGTAAATCACATCACACTAATATTATAAAGGCGAAAGTTTGTGAGTGTGTGTGTGTGTGTGTGTATGTTTGTTACTTCTTCACGCTCAAATGGCTGGACCGATTTGGATGAAATTCGGTATGTAGACAGCTTATACCCTGGAATAACACATAGGTTACTTTTTATCCCAAAAAATGTAGTGCTCTCGTGGGATGAGCAAGGAACTCAAATATATTTGCTACTCTTTCAAACTCTAACGGCTCGACCGATTTTGATGAAATTTGGTGTGGAAGTAGCAGACATCCTGTATACACATAGCACACATTGGCTACTTTAAATCCTGAAAAAATGTAGTGTTCCCGTGGGATGAGCAATTTTTTTGTGAATACTTTTCTCACCGATTAAATAATACACGTTTTAGTGTATCTCATAAACCGCGGGTAACACCGCGGGGCGCAGCTAGTTAATGATAAAGTAAACGCGATCGAGTAAGTATAAAAACTCGCACTAAGGCCACTGATGTCACGTCAAGTGTGGAACCTATTTCTGACTTGACACAGTCATTTAAACCAAAAGAGGATTTTTTTTCATTTTGTTAACATTTTACGGGGCATTGTTATCAGAGTGAAGTGAAGATTTATATGGCTTGTTGTAATTGGATCTGACGAAGCTAAGAATTAGTGAATAACAAGGTGTTCTTATTAATAGTATATTTCGGACACAGCATTTTAGACTATTACCGGTGAATATATACATTTTCATAAAAATAAATCTAATTGATGACGATTAAATTAAACGCGTCGCGTCGCGTCTTTTGTTGAAAGTCTGTTTCACGCTTTATGTGAATATTGACAGTACTTTAAAACAAACAGTTAGTTTCTAAATGAGTTGTCTGAGTATTTAGACTTTTTTGTTTTTTTTCTGAATCGAATACTTGTACAGTATATTACTTTGTTTTTGCAATTCTCCTACATTGTAACACACCAACACATAATTGTATATTGTCACGAAATTGAACATGAAGCAATTCACATACAAATATGTTAGTATACGTTATACCCTGCCTAGATATCTTTTTTGTTGACTGTACCTACCTACCATTTTTAACATACTCACGTACTTTCGTATGCTATTTATTTTGACCATACTTTTAGTTAGCAAATAATTTATATTTAGTTCTATCTATTGTAGCCGGGCTTACTTATGACACATCGAGCTTTAGAGAGAGACTGTCAGCTGTCACACAAGTATGAGTGACAGAGACGACGCTATACGAAGCCGGACTTTTTCAGTTACTTGATGGGTCATATTACATAATAGATAAGTAATAATGAACAATAAATTAAATCATTTATCTACACTTCTGGACACATCTATTGGCCCACCTTAGAGTTTAGGTTTCGATGGCCCCTACCGAAATATGATTGCTAGATTGAACAAAAACTGTTGATGCAGTTTTAAACCTGATACATTTTACCATCTTTTTCGATCGTATTGTTTTAAATTTGAATTCAGAATACCATACGACATGGAGCTACGCCTAACAAGTCGGATATGCGCCTTGTTAAAGGCAATTGATTTTTGAATAAAAAACATGTTTTATCAAATAAAGGTTTAATTTAATAACGCGTGTTGCCTCCATGGGCATCTACCACAGCTCTCATACGATTAGGCATAGAGTTTATCAACCGCTCTATGAAATTTTGAGGGATCATCTCCCATTCCTCTTCTATGGCAGTTTTCAACTCCTGCATCGTCTGGGCAACTGGCTGACGAGCCCTAACACGTCTTTTTAGCTCGTCCCACATGTGCTCAATGGGGTTCATGTCTGGGCTTCTGGCTGGCCAGTCCATAACTGTGATGTTCACATCCCGAAGATATTCCCTGACGATGCCGGCCGCATGGGCTCTTGCATTATCATGCATAAAAAGGAAATTTGGGCCCACATAGTCCGCGTATGGTATCACGTGAGGTTCTAAGCACTCGCGAATGTACCTTTCAGCATTTAATGTTGGCAGCCGTGGTCCTGTAACAACCTCAAGTTGAGTTTTGCCGCTCGCGGATATACCGCCCCAGACAGTCCATGAGCCACCGCCATAAGCAACCCTCTCTTCAAAGCAGCATTGTGCGAAACGCTCTCCCTTACGTCGGTAGACCTTCTTCCTTCCATCATTGCCATGTAACACAATTTTAGACTCATCAGAAAAGAGTACACGGCTCCAATCTTGCTGTGTCCAATTTAAATGACTGCGTGCGAAATGAAGGCGCGCTGTTCGGTGGGCTCGCGTTAGTTTGGGGCCATTAGCTGGCTTGTGTGGTACCATATCGCGTTCTTTTAACCTTCTCCGAACAGTTCGAGCGCTCACAGATACTCCGTGGAAGTCGCGAAGTTGGTTTTGTATCTCAATGGAGGTAAGGTGACGATTTCTCAAGCTGGTCGTCACGATGAATCGATCCTGCCTTTCAGTTGTGACCCGAGATCGTGGCCTTTCTTGGCGACGAACAAAGCCGCCAGTCTCTAGGTACCTCCGATAAACATTTCGGACCGCAGATCGACTTAAATTAAGTTGAGCACTCACGTTTCTTTGGCTGTGTCCGGCCTGAATAAGTGCCACAGCTTGGGCGGCGACTTCAGGTGAAGTATCCATAGATTATTGATAAAATCTCACCTTAATGTTAAGAATAAGTAATGTTTGTTGCAAAACCAAAGATATCAATCACTTTTTCAAGAATTAAATCCAAGTAAACCAATAAAACCAAGTTTTCTTAGTATTCGATTGTTTGATATCAACAAACAGGCTCCAAATTGTCTTTTGTTTCTTTAAATTCTGTGTTCGAAATTCAAAAAAAGACTATTGAATGAAATTGTGAATGTGCCAGGTTCAAAACTGCATAAAAACTTTTTGCTCGACCTAATATAAAATTTTAGCTATGACCAAACGAAACTGAAAATACAAGGTGGGCCAAAAGATGTGTCCAGAAGTGTATTATGTAATAAAACTGTTTTTAAATGGTCAGAAAACTTTTTATCTGATGAATAAATATGGCTGTCTCGTTGGTCTACTGGTCGGAAGTGCTACTGCTGAGCGTAAGGTCCTAGGTTCGATTCCCAAGTCGAGCAAAATGTTATTGGGTTTTCCATCATTCTGGAATTTCTCAATAGCAGCCTGGTGTCTGGATTTAAGAATAAGAATAATATTTATTTGTTTAAAAACATGGTATAAAAAGATGGTAGAATACAAAGAAATCACAAGAGCATACATGCTTTTGCTTAACAGCGATAAGCGTACAAATTTTCACAAGCATATTTTAACATTTGTTGTCAAAGAAGTCTTTGACACTATAAAAACTATGACTACACAACCATTCATGCAATTTAATTTTAAATAATCTCATATTTAGGGTCTTGAGATTACTTGGTATCTTATTATATATACGTACACACATACAACAACAACACAACAACAACAACACCAACAACAACACAACAACAACAACTACTACTACCATACAACTTTTATTAAATTTAGCTAGTCGCGGAAGGATATCAAGTACAAGCCTGTGAGGGTCTCGTCGGTTACGAGGATATAAATCATCTGCGTTACTAAATAATTCCTTATGCTTCCTCACAAACATACATGTTTCGTAAACATAGAGAGACGGTAGCGGCAATTTGTGCCCGGTTAGGCTCGCCCCTATTACACTGGCGAAATGTGGGGGTACGGTACACCCTGTCCAGCCCTACAGGGTAATCGGGCGTGATGTTATGTTAAATATAGCTTATTCGACAGTTTTTGTATAGAAAACATGCAAACCGCCATATTTATTCTTCGGTAGTGAAATATGTAATTAATGTTTTGTCGATGTAAGGGCCCGATCACATAAACCACAACCACACAACAACAACAACACGTAGACGGGCGCTAGTTTGTATAAAGACCTGCCAAGTGCGAGTCGGACTCGCGGATGAAGGGTTCCGTATCATCTATCTATCTATCTATATAAATAAAAAAAGAGAAGTCTGACTGACTGACTGACTGATTAACTGACTCATCAACGCCCAGCCCAAACCCTTGGACCTAGAAAGCTGAAATTTTGCACAGAGGTTCTCTTTATAATGTAGACAAGAAATAAGGAAGGATTTCCCGGTAGCACGTTCCCGTGGGATATTTTCCGACATCCACGCGGGCAAAGCCGCGCGGGGTGTGCTAGCTATCTATAAAAATGGCAAAAAAATCATGTCTGTTTAAGGGAGCCCCCTTAAATATTTGTTTTATTTTAATTTAATTATTTATTTTTAAAATGAATATAAAACAAAATATTCTGTGAATATTTCAAGCGTCTACCTGTTGCCGTTATCAATATCGAGCAAAAACGAGCAAAAAAATCACGTTTGTTGTATGGGAGCCCCCTTAAATATTTATTTTATTCTGTTTTTTAGTACTTGTTGTTATAGCGCCAATAGAAATACATCATCTGTGAAAATTTCAACTGTCTAACTATCACGGTTCACGAGACAGCCTGGTGACAGACGGACGGACAGCGGAGTATTAGTAATAGGGTCCCGTTTGGGTACAGAACCCAAAAAATGTAATAGTGTGTAATATTTTATTCACACGGACCACATTTGGCCGTCAAAATCTACCGTGTGGGCGATACTAACCACAACAATGCTACGTAGCAACCACCAGTGAAACCGCGCACTAGAGGCCAGCCACATTGCAAATACAACGATCTGTTTGTCTGCAAACACTAGTGGCTAGTGTAACCACATCACAACTATTACCGACAACGCAAGTACAATAAGTTGCAGCGATACTATTCAAACCAAATCAAAATATTTGATTTCACATAAACCTACATTGGCACTTATGAAACGTCAGAAGCTAGGTGTACGGTTCCAAATTGGTCGTTTCCTACGGAGAAGAGCCGGCAAGAAACTCCATGGTTACTCTTTTATTTAAAAATAATTGGCTTTTACAATATTTTCAAATAACAGTGTTAATAGGTATGGGAGGACACAACAACAACAACAACAACAACAACAACTACAGCAACAACAACTATCAGGTAAGGTAAAGGCACCAATTATGGACACATTAAGGGTCGTGATGAAGGATTTTGATAAATAGATGTTTTTTTTTAATAACAGTATCAAAATAAGCTCTTTAGGTAGCTAAATAATTAAGCTATGAAATCTAAGAACTTCCGTTCAAAACCCTCACTTGCGAGATAAATGCGTCGAAACTCACACCAAGTATTCTCCTAGTAATGGACAACACAAATCCACTAATGGACACCCAATCATGTACGAACTCCAGTTATAGACACCCAATTATAAACAAGACCTAGTTATGTACATCCACTTATGGACATACTGCCTAATGATTTTTGCAGATGTAAAAAATAAACTGCGGAATAGGAATACAAAAGTATGTTTATTAACAAAAAAAAAAACTTCTCCAAAGTTCACATTATTTTAACAAAACTTTTTTACATAAAAATACAACCGACTTCCAAAAACAACACTACAAAGTGAAAAATAACTTTAATTTCGGAAGTCGGTGTCTAGTTAAATGTATTTTCGTTTTTTGCCACCGACTTCCGAAATTAAAGTTATTTTTCACTTTGTAGTGTTGTTTTTGGAAGTCGGTTGTATTTTTTTGTAAAAAAGTTTTTATTATACACTTTTTAGTTGTGTACCTACCCCACACAAATTCTAATACCACTATCTGCAAAACAAACTAGAACATCATCCATATAAAAGTGGGGATAAAATACGTATTATTGAAGCTAACTCAAAAACTACCCAAGCAAAGTTAATCAATTTTATATGGGACCAACTGTGATGTATACCCTCTCGAAGAAAACAAAAAAAATCCAAATCGGTCCAGCCATCTTCGAGTAATCGGGGAACATACATAAGGTTCCGACGAATTGAGAACCTCCTCCTTTTTGAAGTCGGTTAAAAACAGATCAACAATTCCAGTATAACACCTTACACAACATTTAAAAAGTAGATATATCAAAACTATCATAACGTAATAAAAAATTCTGAGTCTTTGTTTTGAGCAATAATTATGTTATAAACTAATAAGGAATCATAAATATTTAAAGAGATCAACGTTTTTACTTAAAATTATTATATAAAAAACTTTTTTACAAAAAAATACAAACGACTTCCAAAAACAACACAACAAAGTGAAAAATAACTTTAATTTCGGAAGTCGGTGTCTAGTTAAATGTATTTTCGTTTTTTGCCACCGACTTCCGAAATTAAAGTTATTTTTCACTTTGTAGTGTTGTTTTTGGAAGTCGGTTGTATTTTTTTGTAAAAAAGTTTTTATTTTTCACTTTTTAGTTGTGTACCTACCCCACACAAATTCAAATACCACTACCTGCAAAACAAACTAGAACATCATCCATATAAAAGTGGGGGAAAAATACGGATTATTGAAGCTAACTCAAAAACTACCGAAGAAAAGTTAATCAATTTTATATGGGACCAACTGTGATGTATACCCTCTCGAATAAAACAAAAAAAATCCAAATCGGTCCAGCCATCTTTCCTTTTTGAAGTCGGTTAAAAATCAGCAGTACCTATAAAAACTAAACGGTACAATCTTATTGTAGGATAATCTACACAGTCTTTGTTTTAAGCTATCATTACGTTGTACTGAATAGGAGCTCTATTAACATTGGTATCGAGATATTAATTTTTCGATACAACATTACATCCCAGGACCCCCTATGTGCCTCGGAAAGCGTCCCACTGACCCCGGCTTTAAACATGTAAGTGTCTTAAAAAAATGTGCTTAAAGAAATAACATCGTGGGATACCTACTTAAAAAAACTATGTTAAACCAACAAGAATCTATCAATGGCATTAGCGAAATCAATCAACATTTTCACTTTTACAAAAACTTAAGTCTAGTACTTCTAGTACTTCAGTCAACTGTAGTCACTTTAAACTGTTAACTTTATTTGGTAAACGGTGAATACTTGATCATTTCCCTCACGGTATAAAAAACCTCTTTTATTTGATAAAACTGGTTCGTCAATAATCTCTAGTATATTTTCTCTTTTATACCAAATTGTATCCTTCTTTTCCGGCCATCTGAAAGTATTTCCTGTTGAGAAGGTCATTGTGCTTATTTTAAAGTAGCCATTGTCAATATTCTCAACAATTCCTGGGAAATACTCTCCTTCATAGATAACTATAACGTAGCACCCTTTAGAAAGTTTAGTTATAGATTTCTGACCCAATAGTTTGTCACCTTCAGAATCAAACGACTTGGTCCTTTATTTTGAAATGTCTTTTTTTTTCAGTTTTCTGGATTGTTCTTCAGTTTCGTCCATCCAAGACTTTTTCACTGCAATAGCTATCATCACTTTCAGCATATTGAATTTCTGCGTCTGTTTCATCTGAAGATATTATATCCAAGCTAGTTTTGCGTTTCTTGTTTAGAGGTTTTTTTAGTTTATTATTAACTTCTATGTCTTAATTGTCTTTTTTCTTCTCTTGCATGTGCACGCTTTTGTTTCTCGAGTAATTTAATTTGTTTTTCAGATTCTTTCTTTTCATGGTACTGCTTCCAAGCACTACTTGTAATTGCACACGGTATCTTTTCTTTTTATTTTCTTTTCCTCCCTTTTGACTCTATTTCATCAGGCCAAAAGAGATTTCTCTTAAATGGTGACGGTATATACATACCGTGGATAGTTCTGGCAGGTGTTTTTTCTTGTATAGGCACATATGTTTCCTGTAGAGAAGTACTGGGCTGTGGAGATTTTTGAATCACATGTAAACGATTCGATGATTTTTCTGGTTCGTCCATATGAATTTGTTCTGAAACGTTAGATGTGATTGATGCTTGAATGATTGGTGCAGTTTTTGTTGTGTGTTTGGGTGGTTCTTAAATGGTTGGCTTTTGTATGAGTGATTCCTATATAGTTGGTTCTTGAATGGTTGGCCTTTCAATGTATGACTCTTGAATGGTTGGCCTTTGGTTCCTTGATTCTTGAATGATTGATATGGTTCAACCATATCAATCATTCCTGTATAGTTGCTTCTTGAATGTATGACTCTTGAACGGTTGGCCTTTGAATGCTTGATTCTTGAATTGTTGGTATTGGTATGGTTGATTCTTGTATAGTTGGTTCTTGAATGTATGACTCTTGAACGGTTGGCCTTTGAATGCTTGATTCTTGAATTGTTGGTATTGGTATGGTTGATTCTTGTATAGTTGGTTCTTGAATGTATGACTCTTGAATGGTTGGCCTTTGAATGTTTGATTCTTGAATTGTTGGTATCGGTATGGTTGATTCCTGTAGTTGGTTCTTGAATGTATGACTCTTGAATGGTTGGCCTTTGAATGTTTGATTCTTGAATTGTTGGTATCGGTATGGTTGATTCCTGTAGTTGGTTCTTGAATGTATGACTCTTGAATGGTTGGCCTTTGAATGCTTGATTCTTGAATTGTTGGTATTGGTATGGTTGATTCTTGTATAGTTGGTTCTTGAATGTATGACTCTTGAATGGTTGGCCTTTGAATGTTTGATTCTTGAATTGTTGGTATCAGTATGGTTGATTCCTGTAGTTGGTTCTTGAATGTATGACTCTTGAACGGTTGGCCTTTGAATGCTTGGCTCTTGAATGGCTGGCTCTTGTAAGTTTGCAACTACTATTGGTTCCTGGATGACTAGTTCATGGTTAGTATCATTTATGTTCGTTGATCTACCCACTTCTGACTTCACTGCTGCCCATAACACATAAAGAGATGTATCTTCATTAGGTAGGCATTCATCTAAGATGCTTCTTTTTTTGTAAAACATTTCGTTGAAAGCAGTCAATCGAAGTTAAATTCTGACCATTTCATTTTCCAGTTTGGCCAGCCATTTTGTTTTATCGTCCATGTTCTGCTCATGCGTTCGTTTCCTGCTTTGAGACTTAATTTTCGTCATATCAACATATTCTGGTCCGAAAGGGCAAAGTCCAGCACAACGAAACCCATTTTTAATAGAATCGCTTGTTAATTCACTTAAGGCAGTTTTAAAAACCGGGGCAGTGTTCTTTTTTAAAAACTTGCCCCAGATGTTCGATCTTCCAGTTATTGACAGCTTTCTTCCAAAACTGTTTCAGTGGTTTAAAGACTGACAGGTCTATTGGTTGAAGAATGTGTGTGCTGTTTGGGTATAACGCTATGACTTCTATGCCTTTCTCAGCGCAGAAAGTGGATAAATGTAACGTCAGGTGCGATGCATGGCCATCGAGGAAAAGCAGTACTGGCCTTTGTATGTTTTGATTTGTCAGCCAGGGTTCAAATATATTTGTTATATATATTCAAAAAATGTGCTTCCACACATCCAGCCACTTTCGGAACGTCCGATTCCCCATTCTTCAGGAAAGTTCAGAGATATAGCTGATGGGATTCTTTCGTAATTGAATACTACCATGGGAGGTGCCAACTGTCCAGCAGCATTTCCAGTTATTAATACTGTGAGGTTATCCTTTTTGTCACCAGATGAGCTATATACGTGCTTGTGCCCTTCTTTGCTAAAACCTTTCCTGGCTTCGGAGCCAAGAAAAATGCACTTTCGTCAGTGTTAAAAACTCTCTCAGGTTGATCTATTACCGACGTCAGATTGTTATTTTCGAGTTTAAACCAGTTAAGAATATCTTCTTCGGTGACGTTATCTCTATTTGTGGTCAAATTTTGTGCTGTGCGTCTTCACGCACACACTAGGGTGACGTTTTAAAAATAAGCTGTACCATTTTTTTCCAGGTCGATTGGCAACGAATGGTGTCTCTAATTTTTTATCTACAATGCTTTTTTGCACACTGTCTAAGAGTGCTTCTTTTGTCACAGGAATGTGCTTGTCGGCCATATCCAAAATCCACTTTTCTAAGACGTTCTCTTCATTTTGAGTCAGGTTAGTCCCAGGGCCCATGGTACATACTTGTGGTCTTATGCCTGAAATTTTGTTGTGCAGAGTTATTCTCGGTTCACCGTATTGTTTAGCCGCAGCTGCAACTTTAGACCCATTTTTAACAGTTTGTATAGCCTGGGACATCTGCAACTAAGGTGTATAGTCTTTTCTAGGTGCCATACCTGTAGGGAAATTGGCAAATTTGAATATTGGAAAAATCAAGATGTCCAACATTGGATTGTATGCTTTCTCCAGTAATGGACACCCTTGTACATTATTGGAAGCCATTACTGGAATGAGTTTTTAATACAATCATATTACTCAGTAAATAAATATCAATTTAATTAGTTACATTTGTTATTAAGATAAAAATAAAATAAGTTTCGACACTTGTCCATGATTAGTAAACAGCGAAATAAAATGTCCAGTGATGAACATTAAAAATAATTTCCAAAATATCTAAATAATTGAAACATAACCTTTATAATTAACTTTCTCGATAATCATCCATTTCACGAAACAAAGTTAATTTTATGTACAACAATCAAAGCCTAAATCAATACCAAAAATCTGTACTTTCTTCCTTAATGATTTTCTTAATAATTGTGAATGAAAAAAAAATATCAACACCACGGTACCTTCGACATCGCCATTTTGAACATAATGGCGGAATCAGTCAATGTATTTGACACATGTACATAATGACATTTATGTTAGACTATTGCCATTGCAAATAATACCATTCTTATTTTTAAAGATTAAATATTTTTTAGTCCATTACTGGGTGGTTGTCCAACACTGGTGTCTTTATTTAACAAAATAGAAAATAGTCAACAAATGTAGTCTACTTAGGCCTGCAACGTTCTTACATTCACAAAATAGAAAATAATCTATTTAGATAATTAATAAAGGAATAAAAATAAAAATCTATGACATGACACAAATGATTCCCATTACAACTACAGTAACAAATATGAATAAATATCATGTTCACAAAAGCCACTAATATAGAGTTAAAATTCAAATTATAGTTATACTAGCTGCGCCCCGCGGTTTCACCCGCGTAGATCGGGATAAAAAATAGCCTATGTGTTAATCCAGGGTATAAGCTATCTACATACCAAATTTCATCCAAATCGGTCTAGCCGTTTAGGCGTGAAGAAGTAACAAACATACACACACACACACAATCACAAACTTTCGCCTTTATAATATTAGTGTGATATGATAATGTCAAATAATGAGATGATTAATAATATTCTATTATGTCAAGGAAGAATGTAAAAAATAATATAAAAAATAAGCATCGCAATTTGGTAGCAGAATAGACACATAAGTTCTATCGACAAAACTTCCGCAAGCTCACCTTTAAGGCGATAATCGCACAGCACGATTCTCGCCTCGATCGCCCGATGCATGCCTTTTTGACCAATAGGACGCACGTTTGTTTTTGATTTGATTTGTTGCTAATATTTGTTGTTATTTTTTGTTACATGCCCTGTACTCACACAAATGCATATGTTCTTTAATTAGGCGAATTCAGGAAGGTATGAGGTCTGTCACTAGTTGCGCTTCCGCAAAAATATTTTCTAAACTGAGCATGCTTAAGTTTTGCTGATAGTACATAATTATGCCGTTAATGAGAGACCTACTATATTATATTCACACCTAACCACTGCTTGCCTACATTTTGTCGCCGCGATGTGGTGTGGTACGTGAGTACCAGCCCTAAACAGATTTTAATATAATATTGTGAGTTATTTTTGCCATCACTAAGCTAAGAAGGAGAATGTAATAATAGTTTGTTAAGATACCAAACTATTAACTCATAGGGCTTGTTTCACCACCTATGATTAAGTTCCTATTAACTTACTTGGCAAATAATTGCATACAAATTCTGTTCAATTTTTGAATTTATTCGGTAAGTAGTGGCTATACGGACAGGCTCACGGGGGGGCAGTGAGTGTCGGCCGCTCATTCGTCAACCTTCACGGCGACCCGCCCCGCGCGGTACAGCGGTAGCGGTGCTTTGTTTTGTTTACATTAATTTGAAGTTTATAAAAAAAATAGGTTTAAGCTTTATTATCAGTGCTAATGTCATTGTGCAATTTCATGTTTAAGGCAAATAAAGACTTATCTATCTTATCTATCTATCTATCTATCTAATGCGCCAACACCATCCTCAACGTGCTCAGCCACAAGCTGGACAGTCCCCTTCTGGCAGTGGCGTGCACAGAGATTTCAGACAGGGTATGCACGTCTAAAATAAAAAACAAAACTTGAACAAGCTGAAACTAGTACCTAAGTTTTTTTCCCGACCGTTTTTTTTTACCCGACCTCACCTAACCTAACCAGCCATTGGCTTCGCATGATGTTTGTTTGCGACCACAACGAATATCTAAAATATTTTAATCTGAATATCCGATAAAGGTCCAAACATTATTTTTATCTTGATTTGTAAACAAAAAGCAAGGGATAAAATACAATGTGTTTGTGTTATACACAACATGTTTGCCAGTAGGTAATAATTAGGTATGACAAAACTTCTATGAAAATAACGAGAGGCATTACCTTTTTTTTTTAGTTAAATAAAACCCGGGTTCACACCTTCCGTTTACAATGAATTTAACTGTTTCCTCAAAATATAACGTCGAAAAGCGGCAGATTTTAATTTATTTAACACACTTCGGCAGCACAGGTCTCACAGGTATAATTTTCAATTTTTTACAAATGATTAAAATAATTAAATAATTATACAGTCAATCACTTGCGCCAGGAAAAACAATCAAATCAAAACAATATGGCGAAAAAACAAACAAACATTGCAAGTTGAATAAAAGCGTGTAAAAACTTTACAATTACAAAATAATACGAACTAATCTTGGTCAATCAGACTAAAAAAGTCAACCCTCTGTAATCAACAACTAAGCGGTGCTTTTACGGCTTCTCAATTTGGACGGGTTGCAAAATAAGCTGTGCTTCCAGAACTTAAACACACGCATACATTTTCACGCACACAGTCACACTATTGCTGTGTACTACACGGGTTGCGTTGTATGAAAAATAAGCACGGCGTTGTTCTGCTTATGCTCACCGGGAGCGCTGCCTGCGCGGTTGTCGCCGCTCGCTTCAAGAAATTCGTTTCAAATGAAAATAATAGATGGCGCGTAAATCGCGTTATAAACAGTGAGATAGCGAATAAGTTAGATTAATATAGATAGTACCATGATTTTTCTTGCGTTAAAGTTATTTATCATTTCGAGGGGCATGTATGTATGGGACTACAGGGTATGCAGAGCTTATTTGCATGTATGGAGTGCACGCCACTGCCTTCTGGGGCACTGGGTTCAAGCACAAGTGCGTGTGGCCGGGGCTCCAGAGGGTGGCAGATACTTAAATTAATTGAATTTTTGAATTTTTTGAAAATTTTTTGAATCTAACATAATTTTTAAGTCTTACAACTAACAATATTTTGGGCGAATTATGTCTGAATTACAAATATATATTTTTTTTTAATACCTTGTCGTATCAATCATTGTATTATAACAGCTGCTTGGTATAGACAGGTATTATGTAGGGTTACATTGAGTTAGTTAGCGAAACTTCACAAATGAGTTTTGATCACTAATTAATAAAAAATCTAAACTGATATTCAAGTTACTACAGCTGATTACGGGCTTAACGGCCGCAGGTAGTGTAACCATAGATGCCTATAAAGTTCCCATTGCTGAAAAAGACTTGAAATTATTCATTTAGAAAATCCATCACTTCTGTGAAGTTTAACTGGGTTAATACTTTTTTTTTTTTTTTTTTTTTTTGTGGATGGGAAATCATCAAATGACTTCTCCCGCTCCGGGCAGAGCGGGAGGGTGTGTCAGACTTTTACTGACTAAAACCCACCCGTGTTCCTTCAGTTGCCCGTGCCAGGGCCACGGTATCTCTTTCGAACTACCCGCGACCCCGGCGGCTTCGGCCCTATTGGACCCCGTCACTGCTGACATCTCTTTGAGGCGCGCGTGGAACACAACGCGCCGTCGACCCGGGCCTGGTCCTTACCGGACGGCGAGCTGCCCATTACTCGTCGTCCGCAAGCCCGCGCCTACGGTGGCCGGGAATCGGCGATAGATTCCCGCCGCCCAGGGCGTCTCCTGCGGCGGCTAGGGGCGCGAGGGCGCGGCTGTTGCCTCTCCCTCTCGCGTCCCGCCTCCTCCTTTGCGAGCATTACTGCTTCGCAGAAGGAGGTGACGGCCTCCCATGCACTCTCGCTCCGCACCATGGCCTGGACCAGGTTTGGACGCGAGAGATCGCCGCCGCCGATCGCCTCCGTGAGAACACGGCGGTGCTCCGCCCAAGCCGGGCAGACCTCCACTGTATGCTCCACCGTGTCCTCCGGGCGATCTACACAATGGTGACACCCGGGCGTTTCCTCCCGCCTTATCCGAAACAGGAACCTCCCGAAACAACCGTGTCCGGTGAGGACCTGCGTCAGGCGGAAGGTGAGGACGCCGTGGCGCCTCTCCAACCACTCCTCAAAGAGGGGACTTATCGCCGCAATTGTGGCGTGCCCAAACTGGGTTAATACTTAAATACTAATAATATAGTACTGACAGGATGTAGTATACAATGGAATTTCATTTAATAGACGATTAATTTCATTTCTATTGAAGAAACTCGCTCGAAAGGTGAAATTCGCCCTTATTTACAAATAAGGGTGGATTTCAAGAGCTGTCAGTGTCATCATTGTTGTGGAATATTGACACTGACAGCTCTTGAACGCGGTTTAGATCAGCTGATCGCGTTCAGTTTCATTGGTGAAATTCGCTATAAGAAGTGTTAAAGGCTCAATTTTGTATAATTGATGTAAATCCGAATGATGCTAGACTTGGTTTAAAAAGAGACAAATAATATTTAGCTTGTTAAAATTAAATGTAATGGAAGAGGCTGTGATTTCCAAAAATGTTACTGAAAGAAAAGTTGAATGATACTTTAACGGTGAGAGAACAAAAATAAAAATTACAAATGCTTTTTTAGGTAGCCTGTATAAAGGCTGTAATTTGATTCACCGTTATCCTCTTAAGGGGTCATTGTAATCATCATTATGAACAACTTTTACTATGGGAACAAGATTAAAATCGCGAAAAAAAAATTGCAGTTCCCGCTGATTTTTTTTTGCGTTTTCAGGTTTTGTCCCGTAGTAAAAGTTGTTCATAATAATGAGTAGGGGAGTGTAATGAACCCTTAACAGGATAACGGTGATTAAAATTACGCCCAGTATTATTTTATGGGTTCATAAATTAAGGGCTGATTTTTCAATAGTCAGATAACTTTTATCTGAAGAATAAATGTGACAGTTTGACATATTTTCTATAGTAAAGCTGTCAAACCGACATATTTATTTCTCTGATATAAAAAATATCTGACTATTGAACAATCAGCCCTTAAAGTGTTACAGAAAAGTTGAATGATACTTTAAGGATGAGACAACAAAAATAAATTTACACGTGCCTTTTGAGACAGCCTGTAAAAAAGTAGCTGGGATACTTTTATACCGGGTGTGGTTTAAAAAGCAGCCTTTAAAAATACCCCTTATGAACGTTCCTGTACGGTACCCGGGCGTTATTATGACACATCGGATTTTAGAGTGAGACTGTCACACAAGTATGAGTGACAGAGACGACGCTCTACGAAGAAAAACTTTTTTTTTAAATTCGAATTTGCTAGTTTTCTATCCTCAAAGTATTATTCGCCTTTCTGCTAAGCCTAAACCTTGTATTACGTATAACGTAGGTACTTAGTTTAGAGCTCAGAACGGTATAGCGAATCACTCTTCGCCGATGGTACGGTTCGCCGAAATCACTCTTAGTCGACGGTTGGATCCACGAATAAATCCATCGCCGATAGAACTATTCGCCGAAAACACCGTTCATCGATGGTCGCTTCAGCTACAACACTCTTTACCGTTGGAACGGGTCGCCGAAATACTTCAAACACAAATAGTTTGACATCAGCTGCCTACAGCACAACCATCCCATCAGCCTATCATAACATACAGTGATTTCCTCTTTAGGATATGCACAATATTAGTCATTTTGCGGTGTATGGTTACATCATCTGCTTAGCCTTTTCCCAACTATGTTGGGGTCGGCTTCCAGTCTAACCGGATGCAGCTGAATACCAGTATTTTACATGGAGCGACTGCCCATCTGACCTCCACAACCCAGTTACTGGGTAATACGATACCCCTTGGTAAGACTGGTTGTCAGACTTTCGGGCTTCTGACGACCCGTAACGACTGTCAAAGATCCACGAATGACAGCCGGGACCAACGGCTTAATGTGCTTTCCGAGGCACGGAGGAGTCTCGGTATGTAAAGAATGGTCACCCATCCACGGACCAACCCCGGCAAGCGTAGCTTAACCTGATGGATCGACCCGTGCGGCTGTTATTACTTAGCCACGAGCTCCTCACGGTTACATACATATGAAAAACAAAACATTTCGTGCATATAATTATCATTTAAGCGTTGTTGAGAAAAATGAGTGCGTGCAATTTAGTAAGATCTAAGCGCGGCGCACATGTCTGCCATGAACGGCATGCCGAATGGCATGATGGTGATTCTAACTGACAATTGTGTGACCATGAGGGTGCAATAAAGTTATTACACTTACACCACAACCACTGGAACTGTTTCTTGTACACCTCCAATAATATTTGTCTTTATTTTTTTATTTAGGCGGTAAGAAAATCCATCCACTATTAGCACATGTGCGCCGCGCTTAGATCTTACTAAATTGCACGCACTCATTTTTCTCAACAACGCTTAAATGATAATTATATGCACGAAATGTTTTGTTCTTCATATGTATGTAACCATACACCGCAAAATGACTAATATTGTGCATATCCTAAAGAGGAAATCACTGTATGTTATGATAAGACCTACACCAGGCAGCTGATGTGAAACTATGTATTTGTGTTTGAAGTATTTCGGCGACCCGTTCCAACGGTAAAGGGTGTTGTAGCTGAAGCGACCATCGATGAACGGTGTTTTCGGCGAATAGTTCTATGGGCGATGGATTTATTCGTGGATCCAACCGTCGACTATGAGTGAATTCGGCGAACCGTACCATCGGCGAAGAGTGATTCGCTATACCGTTCTGAGCTCCTTAGTTTATAAGTTTTTGTATTTAATATAAGCATGTAAAAACGCGTTAATGTATGAATTTTAATAAAAAAATATTATAAACGATACCAGTTTGTTTTTCATTACCCCCCCCCCCCCCCTTAAAATCCCCTATACCCCCCCCCTATCCCCTATTAAATTATTAACAATAATTATCCTGATTTAAAGAAACATTTAATTCAGCCATATTTTCAGTAGGCATGCAAAAAATTACGACTATTTAATCCACTAAACTAATCTGAGATATCATCCAGCCTGTCCCTCCTTGCCCTCCTTGCGACGCCCTAAGCCGAGGCTTATAAGTTAGTTGTATGCCCTGGCTGGAGGCTTTGAGTTTGCTTAAGGTACCCATGGCCTCTCATGGGGTTAACTACGAAGATCTTCGTCGTTACTCAATTACAAAATAAAAAACCATCAGTTAGGTATGCCTATGAAGGAACTGAGCAATAAAGATGTTCATAACATTATTATCACTAAATAAATCTTATTAGGTACAAATTAAGATAACAAATAATTTTGTATGTTATCTCGCTTATGGCGAGAAGAGCTGTTAACCAGCGCAACCATTGAGAAAAAAATAATCAAGTCTGAAGATATGGAACATTATGAAATTTCCTACGCTCACATTTTTAGTCAGTTCAGGTGGAATATTAATAATAGGAGGGGAAACTATGGGGGCCGGCCTCTCACGCCTCGATAAAACAGTGACCAGCATTTCCAACCAGTTGGACGTGCTCCATAAGGCTCTAAACCGGCTCAAGGACGACCTTGATCGACCGAGCACCTCCGGAATGGATCCAAATAGCCGGGAGACCGAGGGCCTACTCACCATTGCCGCATTCCAGGAACACATGAACAACCTTCACGAACAAATTCAGGCCATCGCCAACCGGCCTGTGGCGTCCCCCCCACCAGTACAACCACAGATAAACTTCACACACCATCTTGAACCCATCAAGGAAAGACTGGAGATTGTTTCGGCGGACCTCCGCGTACTGCGAGACAAAGAGCCTCCAGTCCAGGCGCCCCCGGCGCTTAATCTGGAGGCGGAACTGGCAGTCGGGGAGGTCAAACGGACCCTTCAGACAATCCAGAAGGGAGTGGCAGAATTAGGTAAAGCCGACAAACCGGCTCCACAACAGCTGGGCCCCCAAACCTTTGCCCAGGTCGCCAGCAAGCCGAAGCCTCCCAAAGCCCCTACACAACCCAACCACACCCTGATAGTCTCGTCGACGAATCCTCAGCACACTGGGGACAACGTGATCGAGAGGATCAGGACAGCTCTGGACCTCAAAACCACTGGAGCCCGAGTTGACACTGTCCGGAAAGCGCGGAACCAGAAAGTGGTCCTGAGATGCGCGAGTAAGGTGGACTTGCATAAGATCAAAGAGCAAGTCCAGTCGAACTCAGGGTTAAAGGTCCAAGAGCCCAAACCTCAGAACCCCCTGGTCTGCATCAAAGGGGTGCTGTCCAGCTACAGCGACGGGGAGATCGTCGACCTCCTAAAGGCGCAGAATAAACATCTTCTGCAGAACGTCGCTGTGGATGGACAGACAATAAAGGTGCGTTTCAGGAAACGGGCAAGAAACCCCCATGAGTGCCACCCTGTTTTGGAGCTCTCCCCAGACCTATGGAAGAGTTTCACGACAGCGCAGAGGGTCCATGTGGGCATCAAGCGGTGCTCGATCGAGGATCAGTCCCCATTAGTACAGTGCACAAAGTGCCTTGGATATGGCCATAACAAGGCTATATGCAAGGCCGGAAAAGAAGTCTGCAGTTTCTGCAGCGGTGCACATAACGGAAGGGACTGTCTCGCTCGAGCAGAAGGTAGGATGCCCACATGCATCAACTGCAAGGCGGCACACAGGACGGGCAGCGACCTGGCACACTCAGCGTTCAGCGAAGACTGCCAGGAACGCCAAAAATGGGACGGCATAGCGAGATCTCGCATCTCCTATTGCTAAGGGCGACCCGGAGCAAACAAGTCAACCAGTCACCCCTCAAAACACAACAAGGCCGACAGCAAGATTACATTTCATCCAAGCAAATCTTCAACGCTCCAAACTGGCCACAGAAGAGCTCCACATGGCGGCTCAGGCAAAGGGAGTTTCGGTAGCACTTGTTCAAGAGCCCTATGTAGGAAGAACAGGTGTGATGAAGCAAAATCCTGGCACGAGAGTCATCCAGTGCAGCCTCAATCGCCAAAAACCAGTAAAAGCGGCAATCGTTGTTTTCGGGAACCACCTGGAGGTCATCCACGACCCTCAGCTTGTGACCGAGAACGTCGCTGCCGTTTTGCTGAAGGTGGGCCAGCTCAGTTTCGGGGCACTGTCGGTCTATTTTGAGGGTGACCAAGACATTGAACCCTATCTGTCCACAACACAAAACACTATCACAAAATTACACACACAAAACATCCTGGTGGGAGGAGACGTGAACGCCTGGAGCCCATGGTGGGGAAGTGTTTCCGAGAACCATCGCGGGGCAGCGTACTGTTCTTTTCTCGATGAGCGGGATCTCCACATCCTAAACACGGGCCAAACACCGACGTTCGAGACCTACAGAGGAGACAGGTGGTGCACGAGTATCGTTGATGTTACGGCATGCAGTATGTCGCTGCTAGGAAAGGTCGAGGAGTGGCGTGTAGAAAGAAGTCTTACAACTTCAGACCACAATGCAATTGCCTTCTCGATGCGCTTGGAAAAGGCCTTGGAACCCTTAAGGCCAGTTTCGACGCGCATCTATAACACCAAGAAGGCAAAGTGGTCCGACTTCAGCACCCATTTCAAGACCAGCCTGGTGGAGTTAGACATAACACCTGTCAGAGTCTCGAACGTCTCGAACCCAGAGGATCTGGAGACCATAATCACTAAATACACACAGAACATCCACCGCTCATGCGAGACTGCGATCCCAAAACTGGGGTCGCCTAAACATGACGCAAAGCCCCCATGGTGGAGTCCTTCTCTGGACCGTCTCAAAAAAGACGCACTGACGAAGAAGAGAAGGATCCGTAATGCAGCCGCAAGTCGGAGACACTTCACCATCCAGGAATACGTGCAGGCCAAAAACACTTACACGTCAGCAGCGACGGAAGCAGCCACAGCCAACTGGAAGAAGTTCTGCTCGAAGCAGGACCGAGAGAGCATGTGGGACGGCATCTACAGGGTACTAAGGAAGACAGCCAGAAGACAAGACGACGCGCTCCTAAGAAACACAGCAGGAGAGACGCTCAGTCCAGAGCAATCCGCGGATCTTCTGGCAAAAACCTTCTACCCTGACGACTCAACGGATGCCGAACAGCAATACCACATGAGTCTGAGGAGGCTGACGGAGGAGAAAAGCCCACAAGGACTGTCTGCCGATGATCCACCCTTTACGACCGCGGAGCTGGAAATGGTTCTCCAAGACCAGAATCCGAAAAAAGCCCCCGGTCCCGACGGATTAACGGCGGACATCTGTACTGCGGCAATAAACTGCGATCGGGAGGTGTTCCTAGCGATAGCCAATAGGTGCTTGTCGCTGTCACACTTCCCGAAGCAGTGGAAGGTCGCTCACGTGTGCATTCTCCGTAAGCCAGGTAAGGACGACTACACCAACCCAAAGTCGTACCGGCCAATAGGACTTCTCTCGGTCCTGGGAAAGATCGTCGAGAAACTTCTAGTGGGCCGTCTCCAGTGGCACTTCCTCCCAACACTCCACACACAACAATACGGTTTTATGCCACAGCGCGGAACAGAGGACGCCCTCTATGACCTAATGGGCCACATACGAGCCGAAATCAAAGCCAAGAAGATCGTGCTTTTGATATCATTGGACATAGAGGGGGCCTTCGACAACGCGTGGTGGCCATCACTTAAAAAACAAATGGTAGCCAAGAACTGTCCAGCGAACATCTATGCTCTAGTCACCTCATACCTGGAAGACCGAAACATCAGGGTCAACTACGCCAGAGCGACTAGTGAGAAGGGAACCACGAAAGGTTGCGTCCAGGGCTCAATAGCCGGTCCGACGTTTTGGAACCTTATCCTAGACTCGCTCCTACACAAAATGGCTAGTATGGGAGTACATTGTCAGGCCTTCGCAGACGACGTTGTCCTGGTTTTCTCGGACTTTACATCTGGTCCCCTGCAGCAGTCAGCCAATAAGACGCTAGACATAGTATCGGAATGGGGCGTCCAAAACAAGCTACGTTTCGCCGCGCACAAGACCAACGCGATGGTGTTAACGAAGAAGCTGAAGTACGACCTTCCGGTACTCCACATGTCGGGCACGCGGCTGAACCTGGTCGAAGAGATCAAGCTGCTGGGTCTCATAATAGACTCCAAACTTACCTTCAACGCGCACGTGTCTGCGACCTGTAAAAAGGCCGCAGACATTTACAAGCAGTTGGCATGCGCGGCGAGGGTGACTTGGGGTCTGAACAGAGAGATAATCAGGACAATATATGTGTCGGTGATAGAGCCTATCGTGATGTATGCAGCGAGTGCGTGGGCCCCTGCGGCGGAGAAACTGATGACAAGGAATCAGTTCGACTCGCTGCAGAGAGGCTTTGCGCAGAAGATCTGCAAAGCATACCGCACGGTGTCTCTAACATCGGCACTGATTCTGTCAGGTCAACTCCCTTTAGATCTCCGGGTAATCGAGGCAGCAACCCTTTTTAAGATCAGAAAGGGTCATTCCCAAGAGTTCATACCGCTGGGCTGCGAGCTGGAGTGCAACGTGCATCACTCCGAAAATCCCCACCCAGCGCAACTCATAACAGCAGAGTACGCCCGCCTAGAGGACTTGACTCCCGAAACCCTGGAAACCCATCAAGTAATCGGTCCCCAAATCTACACCGACGGCAGCAAGATAGGGGGGAAAGTAGGAGCTGCCCTAACTTGGTGGGAAAACGGGAAGGAGTCAACGTTCAGCACCTTCGGCCTTGAATCTCACAACTCAGTCTTTCAATCGGAAATGTACGCTCTCTTCAGAGCTGTCAGGATGGCAAGAGAATCCAGTGCGGCCTCCGTAAGCATCTTGAGTGACTCAAGATCGTCACTCGACCTGCTGCGGAGACCGTCTGTCACTCACCATCTGGCACTCCAAATAAAGAAGAGCGTCCGAGAGATACGAGAGGAGGGCAGGGAAGTGAGGTTCTTTTGGCTCAAGGCCCACGTGGGAACCGCCGGGAATGAGAGAGCAGACGAGCTGGCAAAGGAGGCAGCCCAGACAAAACGAAGTGCAGACTACAGCAAGGTCCCCGTATCGTTCGTGAGGAGGAAGATACGGGAGGAGACTATCAAGAAGTGGCAAGCGCGGTACGAGTCCTCGAGTACAGGATCGGTCACAAAAGTGTTCTTCCCAGACGTCCTAGCGACGAAAAGGATACTTAGAGACGCAGTGATCACACCGGTCCATGTACAAGTCCTTACAGGGCACGGAGGATTCTCAGCGTATCTCCACCGTTTCCATCTTAAAGATAGTCCCTCGTGCGTCTGCGACCCCAGTTGCGATGAGACGGTCTGGCACTTGCTCTTTGAATGCCCAAGATTCAGTCATGAAAGAATGGAGCTGGAAGTAAAGTTTGAAATCCAGCTTAGCCAGTCCACACTCCAGACCATCATGGGGAGACCGGCTACCAGGAACCCATTCTTGGCATTCGCGAGCAAAGTTGCCAAAATCGCAGCAGGAGCTAACAAAACAGACGCCACCTTGCGAAGTCGGCCAACCACACAAACAAGAACATCATCAACAACCACAACAACCATGACAATAACCACACAACCCACAACACTCACACCTCCAACCATAACACAAGCCACATACACAACCACAACACTAGCGTTACCAACAGCGACACCAACTGCATCAACAACAGCAGCATTGACAGCCGGCCCACAACCAGCCCCAAATACCATGTCCATCACGCAATTTCTGACATGCGGAGGAGTTGGAGTCCCGGGCATCAGACTACGAGGTGTCGCGTTATTCATGAATAGAGAAGAAGAACAACTGGGAATAGGATTCTGCATAGGCTCAAGCCGAGCTGCGGCCCGAATACCCATATCACCGGGTCTTGCCGCCCTGATCAACGGAAGCACAACAAAAGCGAGCATGAAAGGCAGCAAGTACGCCGCGCTGCAGCAGGTGGAGTTAGCCTCTCACCGATGCCGTCTAGTGCGATTCAAAGGTAAGACAATCGCGCTATTCGAGTGGGGAGAGATGACTCCTTTTGCCCAGGCAAGCTCAGTGCTTCAGAGGATCAGGGAGGTAGGAGAGTACACGGCGGCAGCCGCCCGAACAATAAGTGTAGACGCAATGGTAGTGGGAGGGGAGAGAGGGGACGTCGCAGACCGTTTTGGTTGCCTAAAGGCCTCAGAACATCACGAGGTAGTTGTCTACGAGGACAGAGGGGAAACTCTTAGTTTCCTCAAGGCCCCCCGACAACCCGCAGCCGGTGCGACGAGCCCCGCAGCAAGCCCGACCACTCTAAGCGGCTCAGAAAGGGCCCAGCAGAAGGCGGCAGCTGAAAAAGCAGCAAGGGAGCAGAGCAAGACCGTTAGCCCGGAGGCCCAGGCCCGGTCGAGGAGTCGCCTGAAAGCCTTCGGCACTTTCCTCAATGCACTGCTCCCTAGTACCAGCCGTGCATCACCATCGCACAGGCAAGAATCAGCAGTGGAAAGGTTTTTTAAAAGAAAGGGAAAGGAACCTACACCGCAGAAGCCGAAACCAACCAGAGCCGACAAAGGGCAAGTCAGCCCGCCGACCCTCGCAGTCAAGTCGGGTACCACGGACCACGTGAAGAGCGCATTCCTTGAGTACGTTGCGATCGTGAGAGCGACCAGAGAGGTCAATCTCATGACATGCAGGAAGATCCTGCAGACCTTCCAGAGGAACACAGAAGGTCTGCTAAGGGTACTACTCAAGGAAGCAGAGGCAGCGGTGTACGACAATGTCACGTCCCAAGTCATCGCAGGGGAAATGACAGGGTCGTACATGGCAGCCTACAGTGCGAGTCGTGGTTTCGTGGCCCTGGACAAGGAGGAGACGGAGCGCTCAGGCAGATTAAAGTTCAGCGTGCCAGATGACGACCCGATGGTGGTTACCGCCAAATGCACCAAGATCATGCCGGACGATAAGATCCTCGAAATGGCACAGTCCATTTTGGGGTCCTCAAATATCACGGCATCGCAGGAAAGTTGGGCGGTACCCAGTATCAGGTGGGTCAACGGAGTTCCGGGTTGCGGCAAGACAACCTGGGTGGTAAAGCACTTCGATGGGGACAAAGACGTGGTAGTCACCACGACAACCGAAGCTGCCAAAGACCTGAGGGCAAAGCTCGCGCGCCGCTTAGGAGACCGAGCGAAGTCCAAGGTGCGAACTATGGCCTCAATCTTAGCCAATGGGTTCAAGAGCCACGAAAAATGCTACCGTCTCACGGTGGACGAGGCTCTTATGAACCACTTTGGGGCTATAGTCATGGCAGTAAAGTTGTCTGGAGCAAGCGAGGTTGTCCTCATCGGAGACGTAAACCAGCTTCCATTTTTGGACAGAGAGAACCTATTCGAATTAAGGTATACCCGTCCAGACCTGGTGGCTGGTATCACCCAGGAGCTGCTTTGCACGCACCGTAATCCGATGGATGTGGCCTATGCACTGAGCGAGATATACTCCGGTATATACTCCTCCAAGTCGTCGCTGTCGCGGGTCCACTCCTTGAGGGTGAGAGGTTACACGGGAGCGCAAATACCGAGCACCGCGGAAAACACCCTATTTCTGGTTCATACGCAGGAGGAGAAAGCCTCTCTCGTGAGCCAGGGGTATGGGTCCGGTGAAGGGTCGCGCACGTTAACCATACACGAGGCTCAGGGGTTGACCTACGACAGTGTTATCATCATCAACACCAAGTCCAGGAGACTCCAAATCCACGACAGCATCTCCCACGCGGTAGTGGCGGTGTCGCGACATACTGTCAGTTGCGTCTACTACTCCGACGACGCCGACGACGCCACGGGCCGTTTCGCGAAGAAGGCGATGGGTGCGCCGACTAAAATGGTCATCGACTACAATCTGAAGATGGCCATGCAGCACCGAGACGTAGTCGTGATGGAGGCCCTTCTCGGGCTAGCGAAGTCCCTGGTTGTGAAACCCCGTCCGAACTAACATATCCAAATAACCACACCAAGCCCACATTCCAAACTAACCCAAACCCGAACCTAACCTAACCCTCTACTTAGTTTTAAAATTTTAAAATATTGTAATCTTAAAAGAAACAGCATGTGAAACTCCATGGCAGGGCGAGTCTGTCATACTCACTTAAAAGTCTCGCCGATGGTGGCGCTGCACGTCCGGTCACTCAGTTCCCTAAAATATGGTTGAGCAGAGTGGCGCGGATGTGTACGTCATGTCCGTGAACGGAAGCCGTCGGCCGGGACTGGTCGGCTCGCACTGCCAAGCAGTTTTTTCCCTCTGTGTTAATTCAAGTGTAATCAATGTGTAATCAAAGTGTCAAATAGTGTAGTGTAATTTAATATCATTTTTGTTTATGTAACATTTTTTGAATCGTTGTAAAGCCTGTACATTTATATAAAAAAAAAAAAAAAAAAAAAAAAAAAAAAAAAAATAATATATATATATATATACATATCAATAAAGTATGAGCATGCATATGTGTATAATAAAAAAAAAAAAAAAAAAAAAAAAAAAAAAAAAAAAAAAAAAAAAAAAAAAAAAAATATAATATATATATAATTCGGGATGAACTCACGTAGGAGTAAGCTAGAATAAGGAGTAGAGTAAGTGTCCGAGGGAGTCTGAAACTGTCATCAAATTTAAATAAAGGAATGCTAATATTAAACCTATAAAAAAAGGCGCGGACCACCAAGTCCGCGGTAGTTATACTCATTTAAAAAAAAAAAAAAAAAAAAAAAACCTAGGAGGTTTAGTGTTGATTTTTTTGATACAAAATATTCCACCTGAACTGACTAAAAATGTGAGCGTAGGAAATTTCATAATGTTCCATATCTTCAGACTTGATTATTTTTTTCTCAATGGTTGCGCTGGTTAACAGCTCTTCTCGCCATAAGCGAGATAACATACAAAATTATTTGTTATCTTAATTTGTACCTAATAAGATTTATTTAGTGATAATAATGTTATGAACATCTTTATTGCTCAGTTCCTTCATAGGCATACCTAACTGATGGTTTTTTATTTTGTAATTGAGTAACGACGAAGATCTTCGTAGTTAACCCCATGAGAGGCCATGGGTACCTTAAGCAAACTCAAAGCCTCCAGCCAGGGCATACAACTAACTTATAAGCCTCGGCTTAGGGCGTCGCAAGGAGGGCAAGGAGGGACAGGCTGGATGATATCTCAGATTAGTTTAGTGGATTAAATAGTCGTAATTTTTTGCATGCCTACTGAAAATATGGCTGAATTAAATGTTTCTTTAAATCAGGATAATTATTGTTAATAATTTAATAGGGGATAGGGGGGGGGTATAGGGGATTTTAAGGGGGGGGGGGGGGGTAATGAAAAACAAACTGGTATCGTTTATAATATTTTTTTATTAAAATTCATACATTAACGCGTTTTTACATGCTTATATTAAATACAAAAACTTATAAACTAAGGAGCTCAGAACGGTATAGCGAATCACTCTTCGCCGATGGTACGGTTCGCCGAATTCACTCATAGTCGACGGTTGGATCCACGAATAAATCCATCGCCCATAGAACTATTCGCCGAAAACACCGTTCATCGATGGTCGCTTCAGCTACAACACCCTTTACCGTTGGAACGGGTCGCCGAAATACTTCAAACACAAATACATAGTTTCACATCAGCTGCCTGGTGTAGGTCTTATCATAACATACAGTGATTTCCTCTTTAGGATATGCACAATATTAGTCATTTTGCGGTGTATGGTTACATACATATGAAGAACAAAACATTTCGTGCATATAATTATCATTTAAGCGTTGTTGAGAAAAATGAGTGCGTGCAATTTAGTAAGATCTAAGCGCGGCGCACATGTGCTAATAGTGGATGGATTTTCTTACCGCCTAAATAAAAAAATAAAGACAAATATTATTGGAGGTGTACAAGAAACAGTTCCAGTGGTTGTGGTGTAAGTGTAATAACTTTATTGCACCCTCATGGTCACACAATTGTCAGTTAGAATCACCATCATGCCATTCGGCATGCCGTTCATGGCAGACATGTGCGCCGCGCTTAGATCTTACTAAATTGCACGCACTCATTTTTCTCAACAACGCTTAAATGATAATTATATGCACGAAATGTTTTGTTTTTCATATGTATGTAACCGTGAGGAGCTCGTGGCTAAGTAATAACAGCCGCACGGGTCGATCCATCAGGTTAAGCTACGCTTGCCGGGGTTGGTCCGTGGATGGGTGACCATTCTTTACATACCGAGACTCCTCCGTGCCTCGGAAAGCACATTAAGCCGTTGGTCCCGGCTGTCATTCGTGGATCTTTGACAGTCGTTACGGGTCGTCAGAAGCCCGAAAGTCTGACAACCAGTCTTACCAAGGGGTATCGTATTACCCAGTAACTGGGTTGTGGAGGTCAGATGGGCAGTCGCTCCATGTAAAATACTGGTATTCAGCTGCATCCGGTTAGACTGGAAGCCGACCCCAACATAGTTGGGAAAAGGCTAAGCAGATGATGTAACCATACACCGCAAAATGACTAATATTGTGCATATCCTAAAGAGGAAATCACTGTATGTTATGATAGGCTGATGGGATGGTTGTGCTGTAGGCAGCTGATGTCAAACTATTTGTGTTTGAAGTATTTCGGCGACCCGTTCCAACGGTAAAGAGTGTTGTAGCTGAAGCGACCATCGATGAACGGTGTTTTCGGCGAATAGTTCTATCGGCGATGGATTTATTCGTGGATCCAACCGTCGACTAAGAGTGATTTCGGCGAACCGTACCATCGGCGAAGAGTGATTCGCTATACCGTTCTGAGCTCTAAACTAAGTACCTACGTTATACGTAATACAAGGTTTAGGCTTAGCAGAAAGGCGAATAATACTTTGAGGATAGAAAACTAGCAAATTCGAATTTAAAAAAAAAGTTTTTCTTCGTAGAGCGTCGTCTCTGTCACTCATACTTGTGTGACAGTCTCACTCTAAAATCCGATGTGTCATAATAACGCCCGGGTACCGTACAGGAACGTTCATAAGGGGTATTTTTAAAGGCTGCTTTTTAAACCACACCCGGTATAAAAGTATCCCAGCTACTTTTTTACAGGCTGTCTCAAAAGGCACGTGTAAATTTATTTTTGTTGTCTCATCCTTAAAGTATCATTCAACTTTTCTGTAACACTTTAAGGGCTGATTGTTCAATAGTCAGATATTTTTTATATCAGAGAAATAAATATGTCGGTTTGACAGCTTTACTATAGAAAATATGTCAAACTGTCACATTTATTCTTCAGATAAAAGTTATCTGACTATTGAAAAATCAGCCCTTAATTTATGAACCCATAAAATAATACTGGGCGTAATTTTAATCACCGTTATCCTGTTAAGGGTTCATTACACTCCCCTACTCATTATTATGAACAACTTTTACTACGGGACAAAACCTGAAAACGCAAAAAAAAATCAGCGGGAACTGCAATTTTTTTTTCGCGATTTTAATCTTGTTCCCATAGTAAAAGTTGTTCATAATGATGATTACAATGACCCCTTAAGAGGATAACGGTGAATCAAATTACAGCCTTTATACAGGCTACCTAAAAAAGCATTTGTAATTTTTATTTTTGTTCTCTCACCGTTAAAGTATCATTCAACTTTTCTTTCAGTAACATTTTTGGAAATCACAGCCTCTTCCATTACATTTAATTTTAACAAGCTAAATATTATTTGTCTCTTTTTAAACCAAGTCTAGCATCATTCGGATTTACATCAATTATACAAAATTGAGCCTTTAACACTTCTTATAGCGAATTTCACCAATGAAACTGAACGCGATCAGCTGATCTAAACCGCGTTCAAGAGCTGTCAGTGTCAATATTCCACAACAATGATGACACTGACAGCTCTTGAAATCCACCCTTATTTGTAAATAAGGGCGAATTTCACCTTTCGAGCGAGTTTCTTCAATAGAAATGAAATTAATCGTCTATTAAATGAAATTCCATTGTATACTACATCCTGTCAGTACTATATTATTAGTATTTAAGTATTAACCCAGTTTGGGCACGCCACAATTGCGGCGATAAGTCCCCTCTTTGAGGAGTGGTTGGAGAGGCGCCACGGCGTCCTCACCTTCCGCCTGACGCAGGTCCTCACCGGACACGGTTGTTTCGGGAGGTTCCTGTTTCGGATAAGGCGGGAGGAAACGCCCGGGTGTCACCATTGTGTAGATCGCCCGGAGGACACGGTGGAGCATACAGTGGAGGTCTGCCCGGCTTGGGCGGAGCACCGCCGTGTTCTCACGGAGGCGATCGGCGGCGGCGATCTCTCGCGTCCAAACCTGGTCCAGGCCATGGTGCGGAGCGAGAGTGCATGGGAGGCCGTCACCTCCTTCTGCGAAGCAGTAATGCTCGCAAAGGAGGAGGCGGGACGCGAGAGGGAGAGGCAACAGCCGCGCCCTCGCGCCCCTAGCCGCCGCAGGAGACGCCCTGGGCGGCGGGAATCTATCGCCGATTCCCGGCCACCGTAGGCGCGGGCTTGCGGACGACGAGTAATGGGCAGCTCGCCGTCCGGTAAGGACCAGGCCCGGGTCGACGGCGCGTTGTGTTCCACGCGCGCCTCAAAGAGATGTCAGCAGTGACGGGGTCCAATAGGGCCGAAGCCGCCGGGGTCGCGGGTAGTTCGAAAGAGATACCGTGGCCCTGGCACGGGCAACTGAAGGAACACGGGTGGGTTTTAGTCAGTAAAAGTCTGACACACCCTCCCGCTCTGCCCGGAGCGGGAGAAGTCATTTGATGATTTCCCATCCACAAAAAAAAAAAAAAAAAAAAAAAGTATTAACCCAGTTAAACTTCACAGAAGTGATGGATTTTCTAAATGAATAATTTCAAGTCTTTTTCAGCAATGGGAACTTTATAGGCATCTATGGTTACACTACCTGCGGCCGTTAAGCCCGTAATCAGCTGTAGTAACTTGAATATCAGTTTAGATTTTTTATTAATTAGTGATCAAAACTCATTTGTGAAGTTTCGCTAACTAACTCAATGTAACCCTACATAATACCTGTCTATACCAAGCAGCTGTTATAATACAATGATTGATACGACAAGGTATTAAAAAAAAATATATATTTGTAATTCAGACATAATTCGCCCAAAATATTGTTAGTTGTAAGACTTAAAAATTATGTTAGATTCAAAAAATTTTCAAAAAATTCAAAAATTCAATTAATTTAAGTATCTGCCACCCTCTGGAGCCCCGGCCACACGCACTTGTGCTTGAACCCAGTGCCCCAGAAGGCAGTGGCGTGCACTCCATACATGCAAATAAGCTCTGCATACCCTGTAGTCCCATACATACATGCCCCTCGAAATGATAAATAACTTTAACGCAAGAAAAATCATGGTACTATCTATATTAATCTAACTTATTCGCTATCTCACTGTTTATAACGCGATTTACGCGCCATCTATTATTTTCATTTGAAACGAATTTCTTGAAGCGAGCGGCGACAACCGCGCAGGCAGCGCTCCCGGTGAGCATAAGCAGAACAACGCCGTGCTTATTTTTCATACAACGCAACCCGTGTAGTACACAGCAATAGTGTGACTGTGTGCGTGAAAATGTATGCGTGTGTTTAAGTTCTGGAAGCACAGCTTATTTTGCAACCCGTCCAAATTGAGAAGCCGTAAAAGCACCGCTTAGTTGTTGATTACAGAGGGTTGACTTTTTTAGTCTGATTGACCAAGATTAGTTCGTATTATTTTGTAATTGTAAAGTTTTTACACGCTTTTATTCAACTTGCAATGTTTGTTTGTTTTTTCGCCATATTGTTTTGATTTGATTGTTTTTCCTGGCGCAAGTGATTGACTGTATAATTATTTAATTATTTTAATCATTTGTAAAAAATTGAAAATTATAAAATTCCTTACTTTTTGCTATGAGAATCTTAGCGCTATTCTGACAAAAAAAACCTCTAAATTTAATAACAATTTTGACACAACTAAAATCGAGTTTGACAATCGTGACTCCGCGTGGTATAATGCCTGTAGTATATTTGACCCGGTGGCTTTAATTGGAACTAACAAAATCACTATGAAGTGACAGGCTTGTCATATTTTGTTCACCAACATCGCTGTCGTTACCGGGTCAAATATCTTTTAGAGCTGGAGGGGCGCAGGGAGGGGGCAGCTTCAACGTGTTTTATATGGAATGTAGGTACCTTTTTTTTGGTACGTTTTTGTTTTGGTACCTTTTTTTTTGGTACTTTTTTTTTTTTGGTGCCTACATGTTGAGTCATAGGGGTTCATGGGTTTTATAAAGGGGGGCCAAATTTTTATTATTTTTGCGATAGGACTCACCGTTTTCGAGATATATGCAAAAGAAAAGAAAAAAATACACTACTGTTTTTGCATCCGAAGTCAAGGTCTCGGTGTGAATTTTAGTTCATGTCAACTAATTTTATTCCACACCTTTTTAATCGCGATTAAACATAGTCTGATTTAGTTTGACAATTAAAATTTTAGGTGAAAACCATGTGAAAACAGTCAAATTCAGAATAGCAAAATTGCCATTTTCACTAAACTAATAACCCCGTACAATCTTAGTCCTGTCAAACTAAAATATAGTTAAGTTGTGTCACTTTAGTCAATTTCAGAATGGGAAATCGTCGTTTGACAGGAATAAACTAAATTTTAGTGATTTTTAGTCTAGTTTAGTGGCATTTGTGACAAGAGAATCGGCACCATTGTATAATAAAATATTGCAAGTCTGCATGTTGAGTAACACGTTGCTACAGAACAAAACCCACAATAATACCTACTCATCTTGTCTTACTACTTTCCGTGATACATTTGATGTTAATTTACGTTTTGTGATTTCATTATTAACATCGTTGTTCACGTAAACAGACGGCTTGACGCCTGGTTCTGATATACAGAATATGTTTTTTGTGTTTTACCGAATTTAGTTCAGAGCCCTCGCGACCTAGATAGTAGATAAGTATGTAGGTATGTTGTATGTTTTGACCTAGGAGCGCGCTCGTAGGGACAGTCGATGCCCCAGTGGCCTACATCGTGGCCGGGCCTTACACCGCGCATGTGCATAACAGCGCTGAATGGAAAACCAGACTACGCTCCATGACAATGGCTCAACGTTAAAGAATATTAGAATATTGCTCGATTTTGTGGTAAACATTCGCGTATTAAAATTACAATGTGAAAATGAGTAGAGGTTGCAACCAAATGAGGTTCTAATCAGTTTAAATGATAGTTGTGAGTTGAGAAAAAGATGTCTTTGTTTCTAATAATATGAGTTATTTCATGATCAGTTCAAAGCGCAAATAATTCATGGTCATTGAAGTTAATGACAAACTGTGTATAAATAACAAACCTTTATCTGATGACTAATATGTAAAGGAAGATTTTACTTTATATACTGGCAACACTCCCCGCTTTTGTTGTCCCCAGAAATAAAAATGGCCGACACACGTAATGTCAAAACTCTTAGGGCGAGAGAATATTTGTAAAAACTAAAAACGTGTAAAATACCATTTTAATAGTGAAAAAAGGGCATTTTGGTGTTGGTGACGTGTTTGAGTGACTTTATTATAGTGTCCTACGGTGAATTTACAGTTTATAATCGTATGGTGACGGATTTTACTGTGTAGTTACTACCTGCTAAATAGATGCACAGTAAGTATTTTTATGTTATGTTTAGCATTATAATGCTTTTATTACGCGCAAAAAGGCATTGCAACACGTTATTTGTCGTCACCCTGTAGCTGCTACGTTAATTTCCATTGAAACTCCATCCATTGAAACATTACTTTGAATATTTTCTCGATATATATTTTGAAGGTTTTAATGTCCGGAAACGATGTGTTTCGTCGTCAAAATTGTGCCCTAGCCTTGATAGTACGTATAGAATGAGGTGAGAATGCTAAAACAGCGATAAAGTATTACACTCTTGAATATTCAGACTTATTCTTTTCGTTGGTAGTAGTAGTTGTCAGAACCATAAATAGAAATATGATTATATTTTGCATGTAAGCCTGTTGGTGTCACCGTCGCAGCGTTTAGAGCTTAAATTATTACAGCGAAAAAGTTAAATATTAGTTGATGACAACAAGATATTATTATAAGTACATAATATCTGTTTATTCTTATAAATGAACATGTTTAGGTAATACATTTTATACTGACATCGATTTAAATGTAAAAGTATTCACAGAGAAAAAAAAATGTAACAACATGTCAAATAACCCGCCCCTAACTGTTCCTGGCGCAAAGGTGCCCATAACACTTGCAGCGTTGCCATGTTGTATGGCAATGGCTAACCTTTGTTTATTCTTTAAAATGAAAGGGAAATTGAAATGTATCAGCTGGTAATCAGTGCATACTATATACTTTAATCACCAACAGAATACGCAGAAGTCACATTTGTGTTCAGACTATTGAATAGTAATATTCAGTGTCAAACATGTTGCGCCATCTCCAACTCACATGGGATAGAATCAGGATGGTGGTACCGATGATGTATATAGATAAAAAAAATTGACGAAATGCAGCTATTTATAATAATTTATAACCTATCTGATGTGTATTCACTTTTCCATCTCTAATTCATAATAAAAACATATTACCTTATCGTTGTTTATGAAAAAAAAATAAATATGTACAATGCGTTTCAAATAAGAATAGGATCGACTTAGCACCATGTTGTGACCTCATAGCTGTGAAATCGAATAAATTAGGTAGGGTGAGCAAAACAAGATATTTTTAAACAATGTTTATTTACGAATCATGAATGAAGAAGTTTCTTTATTTTTCATATTTTCATTGTTGCCAACAATGAAAATATTAAAGAAAGTAATTAGTATAATTTTTTTTAAACTAATTATGACTAATTTTTTGATGTTTTTTTCACTTTGATTTAACTAAGACTCGGTTAAACAAAAAAAAACATTATTGATAAGCAAATACGTTTTCTTTGCAAACTGTACTTTTCAATTAACATTTGACAGATAGAGGTCATTAACGTTCCTATTCTTACTTGAATCGCATTGTACATCATCAAAATCATACATTCATCCCGTTACTCACACACATCAGATTCTAAAATTGTACAAATAATCAGCACATTCAATTTACTGGAACAACTCGTTCATGTCATAAATTGCACCTGTTGCTATGTAAATGGAGCTGGTGAACTAAAATAAATAGATAAAAGAAGTCTATTTGCTGATAGGTTTTTTTTCGAAGCTTTATTTTAAAATTATTTCATTTGTGCCTTTTCGTGATTGTACCTGTGGAAAGTGTACTACTACAAGCTTAGTGAATTTGAGAATATTCTCAATAGAAGAACTTGTTTAGGTAAATACTGGTCTATCATTGCAAAATCAGCCTATAATGTTCCCACTCCTGGGACACAGGCCTCCGCTCGGTGAGAGGCCGTAATCCACCTTGCGGGCAGTGCGGGTTGGTAAATTTTAGTGGGTCTATCATTGAAACTGGTTAATAAAATTTCTAAGCCGTGAATAAAATTTGTATGGGCCTACCTTGCAAGCGCACGACAATAAAGATGTGAGATTTACTGTTTTGTCACCTGCAATCCCTCTAGTAATTTTATTATTTGTCTATAGGTGACATTGACCACTTACCTTTAGGTGAACTGACAGCTTGCTTGCCATTAAAAAAACAAAAAAAAATTGAAATTACTATTTCAGTCCTAGTAATCGTGCTTGATTCTCATATTAGCAGCTGTTGTGAAATAGTGGTTTTCCTTAAAGATGTCATGTCACACTATGAGCAATGCTCCAGATTTCCCACTGATGTTCCTCAGTCCTCCATTTTCTCAAGAAGAAACATCTGAGTCAATATGCATGACAGTTTTTCACAAGAAGTGGGCTTTTTTCATTCTTATAAAAAATAATAAGTGTATTGTCTGTGTTACTGTGATTTCACCAGATTGTGACTTTCTGGCTATGATTATAGTTTTTATTAATATTCATCCATTTAATAAAAAGTTAATCACAATAATTTTTGCTCTATTTTACTGAGAGAGTAAGGAACTTTTCTTTTCCTCTGGCAACATTCAAAGTTGGTGTAAAAAAGTTGGTGACTATTCTAGTTTCTCTGTTAACGTTTTAATTCCTTTTACTAATCAGGATAACAAAAACATTACCTATATTACCTAGTTTACTTACAACTCTGCACTAAGAACTTCATTAATTTTGTACCCAAAAATACCTAAAAACTTTAAGAAAAAAAAAATGTTGTGTCTGTCTTGTGATTGCCAATCATAATGCAATAATAATGAATAACTCATGCTTATTGACATATTATTAGGCAATGCAATGTTATTATGATAAACGAGGATTATTTATCAGTGGTAACAATTTGACATTGACAGCACCTTTATGTCTTAGCAGTAAGGGTGATTTTCGTATTGCAAGTGTTTCCACTGACGTTCAGTTGACTGTACAAGTCCTGTCACAACTTGTATAGTCAACCGTAAGTCTTTGTCTTAGTTTAAAACTTGTTGTAATAATGTGTGCATAAATTGAAAATAATAGTGTCATTGTAATAATATTAGTGCAAACTTATCTGATGTTAATGATTTTGTATCTAGACTGTTGTCGTTTTCATGTTAAATATTATGCTTTGGATTTTAAGGTAATGTGTACTAAACAATGTTTGAAAGTGGAGAAAGAGGAAGTTTGAAAGTGGCGCCAGTGACAGAAAAGTTGAAAGGAAATCGTTTGTCTTGGTATGGGCATGTAATGAGGAGAGACGAAACGCATGTGACTAAAAGAGTGATGAATATAGATGTTGATGGATGGAGAGGCAGAGGAAGGCCAAAGAAAAGATGGATGGATTGTGTGAGGAATGATATGAAAGAGAAGGGAGTGAATGATAGCGTGACGGTTGACAGGGGAGAATGGAAGAAGAAAACGTGTTGCGCCGACCCCAAGTAATATGGGATAAGGGCAGGAAGATGATGTGTACTAAACAATGTCTTATACCTCTCTGTAAGCTTAATTAATCACATCAATTAGTTAATTGAATCAATTCACTCGTCTATTTGTAAATAACACTATGTTACATCATGCCTGTATGCCACAAAGTGGTAAGCAGGGGTGTATGGTTCAATCATATTTCACCAGCTATGGTAAACTATCATTTCCATTTGAAATTTAATTTAATTTTAATATTGGTATTATTTAATCAATTTTTTTTAAAATCCATATTCTATTATTTGTTTTTGATTTAGGGCTGATTTTTCAATAGTCGGATAATACTTATCTGAAGAATAAATATGACAGTTTGACATGTTTTCTATACAAAAGCTGTTAAATTGAAATATTTATTCTTCAGATAAGAGTTATCTGATTATTGAGAAAAACCGGCCAAGTGCGTGTCGGGCCACGCGCAGTAATAGGGTTCCGTAGTTACACAATAATGCGGATTTATTTTTGTATATTTTTACATGGTTCATAAACTTAGATTTACTACCTGTTTTACACAACTAACAACGTTATTATGTATAAGTAATTTTTAATGGAATTTGTACGAAATTTTTACTTTTCCAAGTACATTTTATAAGTTGGTTGAATATTACTCGAAAACTTGAAAAGTCTACTCAGCTGTGATATTTTTACTTTTAACTTCGTTTATCCAAATGAAAGAGAAGGGAGTGAATGATAGCGTGACGGTTGACAGGGGAGAATGGAAGAAGAAAACGTGTTGCGCCGACCCCAAGTAATATGGGATAAGGGCAGGAAGATGATGAACTTCGTTTATCCAAAACTAACCGTTTAGCTGGAAGGTGGGGGGTACAGTTGACACAAACAAAAATAAGCACTTTAAAGCTTAATATTTCAGAAACGGATCCCTAAATCGAAAAATGTATTCACAAACCCGCAATATTTTTGAAAGACCCATCCGACAACACCCGACACCGTGGGGTAAACGAGAAAAAAAAAAACATCCTCACTTTACGTGTACAGAAGGTACCCAAAAAAAAATTTTTTTTTCATGGTTTTATTTTACCACTTTGTCGGAATGTATGTATATCCATGCCAAATTATAAAAAATAAAAAATAAAATAAATAAATAAATATGTTTGGACATATCACACAACGCCATCTAGCCCCAAGCTAAGCAACCTAATGCTTGTGTTATGGTAACGAGATGGCTGATAAACTACTTATATACATTTTTTTTTTGTAAATACATACATATTATTGATAGAAAAACACCCAGACTCGGAACAAATACTTGTAGGTCGTACAAATATTTGTTCCGTGCGGGAATCGAACCCGCGACATGCTGCGCAGCAGTCAATCGCTCAACCACTGCGCCAACCGTGTCGTCAAAATTATGGCTTTCTAGTACTAAGAGTCTGAGCTAAGCTGCGGACGGACAGACGGACATAACGAAACTATAAGGGTTCCTTGTTGACTACGGAACCCTAAAAATTAGCCCTTAATGAGATTATGTTATTTGAGAGAGCACTGGTGGCACAGTGGTAACGGCCGTGACTTACGAGTTGTAGGTCGTAGTTTCGAACCCCGACAGGCGCTTTACTTTGCGTAAATTATTTCATCACCACTGCGCTCAAAAACGGTGAACGAAAATTATCTTGAGGAAACCGGCATGTCCTAGAACCAAAAATTTGAAGACATGTGACATCTACCAGCCGCATACTAAGTAGGAAGTGTATTTTTTTAAATCTAGTTCTGTATTTTTTATTTCCATTTCCAAATTATATTTTGTTTTGAGTCTATATTCCCCTATTATTCCACTAGATTAGTAGATTCGTTACAGTTTGGCATAACGAACGAAATCTAACGACTCTGCACGAAATCTAACTTATATAGATTTATTGATGATTTTCATGGTTAAAATTATATAAATACATATGTTTTATTGCCGCGATCATATTTTGATCAAGATACAACCTGACACGGACCTGCAAATTGCATTAAACGCAAGAAAATTTGAATTTCGCGGGCTACCACAGCGCATCCTCCTAAATTGTAACCTAAATGGAAGAAGTCACTGGCTCCTGAAATACAGGTCTCTAACCTAGCTCTGGAGCCCTGTGACCTGTTTATGGCAACAAATAATTAATTTAATAAGAGCCGAGCCTATTGCAACCGACCGGGCACAAATCCTGACTCTAGGCTGGTACTGAGAACAGGTTGTTCGAAAGAGATACCGTGGCCCTGGCACGGGCAACTGAAGGAACACGGGTGGGTTTTAGTCAGTAAAAGTCTGACACGCCCTCCCGCTCTGCCCGGAGCGGGAGAAATCATAGGCTGCTACTGAGAGCCGTCAGGGTCGCGGGTTAGAAGTACGAGTGAGGCGTATTTATCGAAATAGTTACAGGTTTTTAAAAGTAACAACATGGAACAGATACTTCTAAACCGAAAAAACAGTTCCTGCCTTTTTCGCCTGTTCCACAACCTACAACAGACATTGCCGTAACTGGTGTGTGTATCTGTGTAATATAACAAGCTCTTCTCTATCTAGCTTATGGATGTTTACTTTGTTAGAAAGAGAGAGATATAAGCTAAACCGACCTGGAACAGTTTGGAACAAGCTCTTTTCTCTTCCGACTTATTGTAAAAGAAAGAGATAGCATCTATTCCCTGGAACAAGCTCTTAAAAAAAATAGAACTTAATAAAGATTGTAATCTGTTACAATCATAGCCTTTGGTTGCAATGTAACAGGCTGTTATTTTGGAACTGTTATTTCCCTGGAACTGGAACAGGTGAAATAGGTTTCTAATTTTACCTGTTACAGACCACCTCTAGTTGAAAGAGATACCGTGGCCCTGGCACAGGCAACTGAAGGAACACGGGTGGGTTTTAGTCATTAAAAGTCTATCGCTCTCCCGCTCCGCCCAGAGTGGGAGAAGTCATCTGATGATTTCCCATCCACAAAAAAAAAGATGCTACTGACAAATTCCCAATAAAAAAAGCCCAATAACACTGACTGTCCTGGGGGTCGAAATCTGCTAACTTACCTACCTAGTTACATAAAAATTTAAGTCTTTGTAATAATTCTGCAGCTTGCAACATGACCTTAATAGTTTACTAGAATATTGATTTATGTTTTAAATAGCTCAGTCCCTACAGTCTGTTCTAAATCTATCAAAAGATCTATTTCACCCCTTTCATTCAGATGTACAATATTAGCTACACAATATAATTTAAAAACCTACCTCAGGCACCAGTCTCTCTCAAAGTTAGCTCCTTGTCCGTCCACTATTGTCAAATGTTAGCATTAAGCACATAACGTGTGTCCGTAGGCGCGGGCTTGCGGACGACGAGTAATGGGCAGCTCGCCGTCCGGTAAGGACCAGGCCCGGGTCGACGGCGCGTTGTGTTCCACGCGCGCCTCAAAGAGATGTCAGCAGTGACGGGGTCAATTGGGCCGATGCCGCCGGGGTCGCGGGTAGTTCGAAAGAGATACCGTGGCCCTGGCACGGGCAGCTGAAGGAACATGGGTGGGTTTTAGTCAGTAAAAGTCTGACACGCCCTCCCGCCTCTGCCCAGAGCGGGAGAAGTCATTTGATGATTTCCCATCCACAAAAAAAAAAAAAAAAGTACATAACGTGTGTAGAGAATATTAACGTTTTATATTTATTTATTTATTAACTAGCTGACCCGACAGACGTTGTCCTATCTTGGCTATGAATATTCTAATGTAAACGCGTGAAGTTAAAATGTTTTTTTCTGAAATTTTCCAATTTTCTGCGAAATTTTCTTAATTTTTTCTTTCATAAAACCTCCTGACAATCATAAACAAAAAAAAAAAAAAACGAAATTGTTCCATCCGTTCACGCGTGATGCGATGACCAAGGGAAATAGGGATTAATTTTTATATATGTAGATATAGGTGTAACATCTAGGTATAGAGATCATTGAGATTTTTTTAACTGACTCCAAAAGAGTAGGAGATTATGCATTGGGCGAGTTTTTCATGCAGTTAACCGCACGTCTATGGAAGCAATTGAACAATAACAACGCCTTTGTGTCGTAGCATTAAGGGTGGTTTTCGTAAATCAAGTCGGTCCTCTTGGGCCGATTTACGTTACTCTTTCTTCATTTTAAAGCCCACAGAGTCTCACAACCTTCATCATCATCCACTTCCCGACTTCCCCCACTGCTGGGCATAGACCTCTCTATTCTTGTGAAAAACCCCACGCTCCTGTGCCAGCCTCATCCAAGTTATACCCGCGATGGCAATAATGTCGACCGCCCATCTCGCCGCCGGACGACCGACGCCTCGTCTTCCAGTCCTTGGACGCCTCTCTGTCCACTCTGTCACTCCACCTGTCATTACTGCGCCTTGCCAGGTATCCTGTTCAACTCCATTTGAGTTCCATAACTCGTTTTACATTTTATAAACTTTATTTGAGTAGTTTTTATACAAGATCATTAGCCCGCGATGTCGCCCGCGTGGCAACTATACTAATAGGTCTTTACCTATGAAATTGCCGTTTTGTATGAAAAAATTTAAACTAATTTTTTTCATGCATTTTTTATTTCTAAACTAATTTTTTTCATGCATTATTTATTTTTTATTAAATCGAAGTAATCACCCATGCAATCAATGCATCTTTGCCAACGCAGTGGCAGTTTATTGATGCCCTTCTTAAAGAAATCAGCTGGTCGGGAGGCAACAAATTCTTCAAAGGCATTTTGTACTGCCTCTCGGGTATTGAATTTTTTTCCCGCCAAGAAGTTATCCAAATTCTGGAAAAAGTAGTAGTCTGTAGGCGCAAGGTCTGGTGAGTAGGGCGGATGACGGAGAGCTTCCAACCCCAGTTCTTGCAACTTGGAGCGATTGACCAATGCTGGTTGGAGATGTGCCAGCTTCTCCATCATTGTGTTCAGTTCTTCACAGTACACATCTGAAGTAATGCTCACCCCGTTTGGTAAGAAGCTGTGATGCTGTGAGGCGCTAGACCACCAAACAGTGACCATCACTTTTCTAGGGGTAAGTTTTCGTTTAGGGCATTGTTTAGGTGCTGAACCAGGATCCAACCAACTTGCTGAGCGCTTGCGGTTATCAAACAGAATCCATTTTTCATCGCAGGTAAGAATGCGGTTCAAAATTCCTTCATTTGTGTGTCTGTTGAGCAGTGCAAGGCACGTCTCGACGCGTACTTCGCGCTGGCGATCATTGAGTTCGTGGGACACCCATTTGTCAAGCTTTTTTACCTTGCCAATTTGACGCAAATGGACCAATATTGTTTTGGCGCTAACGTCGAAAGCTGCTGCTAATTCAGCCGTAGATTGTGTATCATCAGCTTCCACAATCGCCTTTAATTCGTCATTGTCGACCAAAGTCTTCGGACGACCGCGAGGTTCATTTTTCAGGTCGAAATTTCCAGAACGGAAGCGAGCAAACCAATAACAAGTGGTGCGTTGGTTTGTAGTGTTAGCTCCGTAAACGTCGTTGATGTTGCGTGCCGCTTGTGCTGCGTTGCTGCCACGACGGTACTCATATTCCATAATTACTCGAATTTTTAACGTATCCATGATGACGAAAAAGATTGAAATGCGATGAAAATGTAACACTAATCAATAAACAAATGACTACTTTTGGAAAAAAAAATCCATGTTTTTAAAATAAAATTAATTTGAAATTAGAATTCTTAGCCAAACAAAAATTATTTTGATTTGAAATGGCCAGTACTGCAGAACGGCAATTTCATAGGTAAAGACCTAATGTAAAACAGACCCTATGGCAATTGTAGCTTTCTGCCAGTGAAAGAATTTTGTAAATCAAAATGTACAAATTTTACCTCTGTGCGGCTGTTACTTAGCCACGAGCTCCTAACTTAGCCACGAAAATGAATATAATTAAAAAAAAAGTTTTTGTGATAGAGGGATGCAACAGGGTGACTATATTTTGCAATTTGCACAATGACTCATACCCTTTTCCCCTCAGAGGGTGATTAGTGAATCAGCACAATATGTATGTGTCACTATCTTGTGTTTATATCTAAATGTTTCATGCTCAGTCACTCAATTATATTCCAACTATCTGAGGAAACAAATGTCCGAACTGTAAATAAATATTTCGTTATAAAAATTGTGAAAATAAACATTTTGATTTAAAAAAAATTGTTGTAAAAAAATAAAATAAATATTTGGTTAAAAAAGTGTGTAAATAAATGCTAATAAAAAAATATATAATTAAAAATATTACTCGAAAATTCTCGAAATGGAATCTCAGCTGCAAATAATCAAACAGTGTTGTGTGTAAGTAATCTCTGGTGGTAGTTTAACGTAATCTTACTAATATTATAAATGTGAAAGTTTGTATGTTTAGATGTTTGTTTCTCATAAACGTTTGAACGGATTTGGATGAAATTTGGCACACAGATAGTTTATAACTTGGATTAACATATAGGAAGTATCCTAAAAAGTATTTTATCCCGGTAGTAGGTTCCCTTGGGATAAATTCCGACATCCAAGCGGGCAAAGCCGCGGGCAAAAGCTAGTTAGAAATAAAAATAGAGAGTTAGAGAACTTAAGAGTTTTCAAGTATCAAGTAAATTATTCACCACCGTGTAACCTGCCCAAAGGCTCAATTACCCGAGTCGAGCACCTCAACCGTCAGGAGACGAGAACAATGGAACATTGCGAGATTCTTCAAGTGATTTTCGGACTCAATGGGGAAGGCTGTCAAAATGGCGCTGTCGTAGCCAGTTCCCAACACAAGCTACTCGTAATAATACAAGGCGTGAGGTGGTTTTATTTTGTGTTCCTAAATACTCTTGGAATTAATGGAGGTTACCGTTTCCCGAGAGACAGAGACCCTTAAATTAGAAGATTGTGGATCAAAGCTATTCGTAAAGATTTTTAAAAAACTAAACAGAGTTCGAAACATTGTGAAGAAATGATTACGAGGAAATATTTTAAATTCCGACATTTTCCAAGTAAAATACTTGATGAAAGATATTGAAATAATCGAAAATAACGAAATAGTGAAATAAAACCAAACTCATGAATGAACGAAATGTCAAATTTATTATATGCCTTAGTGACTTAGCTATGATCACGCCATCTACAATAAGCTTTGCCCGGCCTTCCCCATTGTTGGCAGTTGACACTCGAGCACAGATTAATACAGATGGGACACTCCACAAAATCATTTAAATAAAAAGCTACTCTTGCTACGACACGATACAGTGCAATTCAGGTCGCACATCACTTCGTTACCTACAATTACATTCACCATTGCCTCTCTTTCTATCGCGTAACTCTTATACCTTCTGACTCGTTAGGGTTGTCTTCTTTTACGACGCGGCGCGTGAGTGAGCATCGAATTAACGTGTGAGCCGGCCGGTGCGCGGCAGCCCACACTGAATTGACCCAGTGAGATGAACCCGCCGCGTAGGTACTTAAAGCTTCATACCTAAACTGCGGAGTGTCCCATCTGTATTAATCTGCGACTCAAGTGAGATACAAAAACTTACTTATGATGATGTCTTAAGAGACTATGATTCGAAATCTCGAAAGGATGTTTTGATAGCGAGGTGATTCTCGCGTTCGTCGTCGTTCAGTATTTATTTGTGCTGTTTACATGAGTTAACATTTTATCTCATTTCGATAGCCGCCTATTCGAGGCGAGATACTATTCTCGTGTAAATGAGATCTTATAATTGGCACTGGTAAATTGCATTAGACTTATTATACTGATTGATGTATAGGTTGTTTACAGTTTAATTATAGTGTTTACCGCATTGTGTACTATGAACTATTATAACATTGAATTGGGCTGGTGGGCTTTTGAATGCCTTTCATTATCATCATTATTGTGCGGAAGTTAGCGTGATTTTTAAATAAAAAGGCAACAGGCACATGTAACGTCTATGAGTTTTAATTTTGATGTGTAGAATGACACTTAACATGACTGTACGTACGGGCACATACAAAAACATAATAGTTTACGTAGGACAGAACACTTAAAGCTAAGACTAATCGCGTAGGCGCTCCAACATTATTCATAGCCTTTTTTGTCCAGACTAAGCATAGTCTCCTCTCGTTTTGATGTTGGGATGACGTGGTTTACAGTGTTCTCACACCCAACCGATCAATTTCATTGATAACTCTGGAGCGGACGGCAGAAACAAAGGCACTGTCGCATCATCATTGCTACATTCATAACTTTGCAGTATGATTTAATGGAATCGTCCGATCGTCTTCTGCGGCTACCTTTCATATTATTCGCTGCTGTTGTCATCTGCTGTCTGTCGCAGGACACCGAATGGTACCTTTAGGGCTCTACCTAATGCACAAAATGGACCTGGTTGTGTTGTCATGGTGTCCCGCTGCTGTAAAACTTAACCATAGCTCGTTGTAGTGGACATCAGTAGTTCATATTGTAGCTTATGTTTTTTTGTTCAACAGATGTGAGCGTGACATGTGGGGCGCGCAGGCGGGCTGGTGGTGCGGCGCGCTGGCGGCGGCCGCGCTGCTGCTGCTGCTGCTCGCCGCGCGCTGCCGCCGCAACACACGCAAGCGTGTCTCCAGCACGCACCACGTGAGTACACACTTGTGACGCGTGACATGTGGGGCACGCAGGCGGGCTGGTGGTGCGGCGATTGTTGGGAATATTCAGCTTATAACTATCCCGTTCTCTGTTCCAGGTGCACGTAGTCCGTGGCTCAGTGCCGCGGCTGGTAGTGCCGCGGCGCGTGTCCCTGTGCGGCCGCGCGGTGGCCGCGCCGCGCCGCGCCCGCGCCGACCTCTCCGGCGCTCCTGCCGACGACCCCCAGAACATACCCCCACAGATCATCATCGTCAACAACCCTGCGCCAACACCCCCACAGCCTGCAGATCCTGGACCCTCAGAATTCCTCCCCAAACTGCCCTTACCGGAACAGTGGCTACATAAACGACTAGACTACAAATACACAAACATCCCGCGCCCGTTAGCTCAAATTTCCGCGGATCTAGGCGCGGATTTGACACAAGAATCTCGTGCCAAAAAGTTCAGTGCAACCCGGTCTCCTTCGTTAGAGAAAGACGATAAGTCTCCGTTTTTAGTGAGCGCTACCCCGAAGACAGATAAAGAGGTGTTCGGTTTTGATTCTGAAGCTGTTGAGAAGTTAAGTGAGAATATGAGTGAGAGATCCCCAGAGGGGGAGGAGGCATCTCCGAGCAATTTAAGGAGATTCCGCTCAGTCAGTACCAGGCTAAACATGTGTAGTGTGAGTGTGAACGAGGCTCCTCATTTAGAGGGACAGCAAGAGAGATTAGAGATGCAAAACTCTCCGAGAGTGTTAGAATGTAGTTCAGCGAAAGAAAAGTCTTCTGCACCAAAATTCGACTTTTCCCCGAAACTCTTGGCAGAAACTATGGCTTCTCCGAGATTTTTCACGCCTCCTGAAACAGTGTCTCCAATGTTCTTCGCTGAACCATCGCCGAGATCGGTTTATTACGACACAGTACGGTCTCCTAAATTCTTCCCTGAAACTCCTCGGGATGCTGAAGTACCTGTACCACAGTCACCGAGAGCTTTAGGTGACCATTTAAACAGAAACGGGGTTACAGAGAAGCCCTGTTCCCCAAGAGTGTTGAACAAACCCAGTCCTAAAGTCCACAGTTATAATAAAGAAAACTATTTCACCTTCGAACAGTCTTGCTTAGAAGACAGAGCAGCCAGGCCAAAAAGGTATGGTGGAAGGAATTCTATAGAAAAAGAACGATTCACACCACCTGCTGATAAAGAAGTACGAAAATACAGACGACATCACAGCTGCGAAACTAATTATAAAACCATAGAACTTAATATAAGTATATGTGAAGATAATAAAGATGCAGAAATTAAACTAGGTGAAGACGTTACTGATTGCTGCCTTAAAATGGATACGTTAGAAATCGAGCCCAAAGTTCTCGAAGAACCGGAAACGGCTCCCAGCCCCTCAAACTCAGCTCAAGCAAGACGACAGAGACTTAAATCAATATCTCTAGATTCTGACAACGCGAAAATTATAGAACAAAACCTAGGACTACCTATAGCTAAGCAAATGAAAGATCAAATGAATGAGGCCTACAAGAACCAGGAAACCAGTACATCATGTGAAAGCATGGAACGATACCACGCTCAGAAAACACCGACAAACGAAAGGCCTATGTTCAAATTTGAAGGCGAAGTGAAAGAGAAAATCCCAGAGACCGAAGATCCGAAATCTCCTGATGTCAAACTTAAAAAGACTCTTCGACAAAGTTCGGATACGCAATCTTTCTTAGACATGCCGAGGTTTTCACCAAAAGAATTCGAGATAACTGTCACGACCGAAGAAGGTGCCACAATACCCGCCGAAACACGGATTAAAAAGAAAGGAAAGAATTTACGAAACTTGAGAATAGATCTAACTAAAAGAGACAGTGATTTAGAAAAGGAACTTTTAGAATTCGAGAAGTTATACACAGATGCTGAAGAGAAGAAAGTGAAAACCCCGACTTTAAAAGTCAAAGCGACTTCTTTGGACTCTTCTGAGACCGTTAATCTCTCTCTCCCTCAGAAAAAGACTTTGGAAGTCCCTCAGAACTCGGTTTCCATGCCAAATACGCCAAAAAGACAGTTGAAGAGGATCCTAGCACAAAAGAATATCAATAAACATGACTTTGCTGGTGCGAAACTTGGGTATAATTCTCTCCAATCGAATGCTGAACAACGTCGACTATACATGAAGGGACAAGATAGTGGAATCTATCTCAGAGAAAACCATGCTACCCTCATGTTATACCAGCCTGGTACTTCCCGCATGGGCTCCCGAACGATGGGTTCGTTTGACGAAAACATGGCTGACTTTGAAAACACCCCAGAAATTAACATTTCTGGCACTGATAACAGGTGTTACCCTCTGGATACAGGGCAGAATTTAGGCTCGAATTTGTTGAATTATAAGCAGAATCTTAGTGTATCTAGCACAAACTTGAAGACGCTACCTGAAGGTGTGCCATCAGATGACTTTGAACCTAGTGCGGAAGACGAGAAAATTACGAAGAAATTACATAGAAGGAATTCTAACCAAAGTCTAATGCTTAGCACACATAGTTTGCAAAGTTCCAACTGCTCCCTAAACAGTTCTGGCGCCTCCTGCCATAATCTCTCAACAGTGAGGACCAGCATATCGAATTTTAGTCTCAATTCTGATAGCAGACAAAAGAAATTGTCTATAGACCGGCGAGATTCCAACACTTCTTTGGCGAACACTGAGCATTTGACCCCTTCCAGACGCGTCATTTGTTCATCAAACACGAATGTGTCAGGAGAAGTGTCGAAAAATTGTTTACTACAGCGTCGGGGTTCGAATAATAGTCTCACATTAAATATACTATCTTCAAATAACTTGAGCAGGCACTCAAGTAATAGCTCTTTGAATAAGGACGCTAAACCGATACAGAAAAAGGGTTTACTCGAACGCAGAAGTTCAAACACCTCACTAACTTTGAATATTAACCAGTCGAACCCCCAGCTCTCAGTAAACAGAGGCTTAAGCGTATCGAATTATAACTTAAACGGCTCAACATGCAACTTAAGTAGGTATAACAGCAACATTAGTATAGACAATCCGCCGGCGGAACCCCGGAAAGGTATTTTGGAAAGACGCAGCTCAAATACCTCACTGACGCTAAACATACAGCCGAGAGAGGAGCCCAGAGATTTGGAAATTGATGAAACGTTAATAGATACGAATCTTAAAGATTTGCCACACAGAGATAAGCACAGAAAGTCGTTAAGCACAGAGAATTTGATACCAAAATCTTACAAAAACCGTACTAGGTTACGCTCAACCGATAAAGGAGTAGGTTTTGGATCCCACGACAATCTCTGGTCGACGTCTTACGCAACGGAGCAGGAATACCCTCAAAATTTAACCTACGTCTGCGGTGATCAGGAAAACGAAATCATATACGCTTTTGGCAGACAAGACGATCCGAATTTCCAGCCAGGTTTCACGCGAAACATAACTACGAAACCTCTTAGCCCTCAGAGTACTTCCGAAGACTTCCGACTGTATTTAGCAAATATGCAGCACTTACAGATCGCTTCTAGCGTCTTATCGAGACAGAATCTACGAGATTTGAACGATGTATTCCAAAATGGTTATTCGAAAGTCAAATGTCATATTTTGGGAGAGGGACAGCACTGCTGTAATGGTCGCGTCGAAGATATTGCCAAAGAGAATCCCCAGATGGTGATACCAGACCCCGTGACCTCTCAACCCTGTTCTGAGTACCAGAAGATGTTACTAAGGAACTTGCATCAGGAATTCTGGGATATGCCGACGAATTTTCAGGAAAAACCGATAGTGTCAGGGTCTCATCCTAAGAATCGGTATAAGACGATCCTACCTAATGAGCATTCGAGGTTTATCTTGAGGGCAGATTCTGGGTCTACTGAAGGGTATATTAATGCCAATTATATTAAGGTGAGGTTCTTTATTGCTGTCAATCCTAACGACTGGTTTTTGACGCGGATATCACACCTCCGCCGTGAAACTATAGCAGCTAAGCCGCAGTAGTTCAGTTCAACTGAGTCGCATGATGTTCCACTATAATTCGAGTAGCGTGGCATCAAGCAGTTTCGCGGCGGAGGTGTGATACCCGTATAAAACTTAAATTAAGTATTTTCGTCAAATCGTAGTTCAAGTGACAGATTTTATCTACAACCAAGGCAACCGTATCTTTGATTTAGTTCTTGCAATTTCCGAAGTCAATCAATCTGCCTAGCCCATTCCCAACTATGTTGGGGTCGGCTTCTAGTCTAACCGGATGCAGCTGAATACCATTATTCTACATGGAGCGACTGCCTATCTGACCTCCACAACCCATTAACTGGGTAATACGATACCCCTTGGTAAGACTGATTGTCAGACTCGGGCTTCTGACGACCCGCGACTGTCAAAGATCCACGAATGACAGCTGGGACCAACAACTTAACGTGCTTTCCGAGGCACGGAGGAGTCTCGGTATGTAAAGATGATCACCCATCCACGGACCGAATTTCCGAAGTATGAACTTTTAGTTCGATTCTCAGTCAAATTATAACTGATCATTCGGTCAAATATTCGTGTAGGAAGAAGCCCATATTCGGCCCTTCTCTAAATATTTTGCAAGTTTACTGGAGCATCAATATAATTTTTTTTATTTCAACATTTTCCAGGGGCATGAATACACCAAGAATACATACATCGCGACCCAGGGTCCTCTACAGAACACCATCCACGATTTCTGGCTTATGGTCTATCAGAACATGTTAGACCACTGTGGTCTGTCAGACCTCAATTCCGATGGATCAGACCCAGCGCTCATACAGAAGATAGTAATGCTTACCAACTTCATAGAAAACAACAGACAAAAATGCGAGAAGTACTTCCCTCTAGAATTAAACGAAGAAATCATAATACAGAACCTGGAAGAAATAACCGATGAAACAGATATATTTGTGATCAAAAACTGTGGTATGATCAGGAAACCTGGTTACACCATCCGTAAACTTATAGTGATATACAAAAAGTGTAAAAGTGACAGTGAATTGACAGTATACCACTATTGGTTCCATAACTGGGCCGACCACAAATGTCCCAAGGATGTGAACGCATTACTAAATCTAAGTTTGGACGTTTTAAAAGACAGTGGGTACGATTTCAGTGGTGCAACGGATTATAACGATGACATGTGTAAGTGTGAGACTCCTAAACAGGATTCTAAGTTTGTGTTTCCACCGTTAGAACAGCCTACTCCGTGTGAAGTTACGGTTAACATGTCTAGTCCATTTGATTTTTCGATTGAGATGGTGACTCCTCCAACTATAGTGCATTGTTCGGCTGGGATTGGTCGAACGGGGTGTCTTATAGCCATCCTGAATGGTATAAAACAGTTGACTATAGAACAAAAAGTCGATGTGTTGGGCATTGTGTGTAATATGCGTTTGAACCGGGGCGGGATGGTTCAGAATTCTGAGCAGTACGAATTGATTCATAAAGTTTTGTGTTTGTACGAGCAGGCTTGCTTACCTTTATAGCTGTGTTAGGGTATTTTTTAATTGGCTGTGTTTGTTGTTATTATTATGTTATGGTGGTTTGAAAATACTGCGTTATATTTGCTACAGTATGTGGTGGTCAGTATGGCACAGCAAATTTAAGAAAAGTTGCTTTGTCACACACATACACACAGTCTCTCTCTAAAGTTCAATGTGTTGTTAATGCCTGGCTACTGTAATACGGTATTGGTATTTCCTAAAGCTTTGGTTTCCTAAGAAAGCTGTGAACGGCCACACAATAATATTTATCCAAATACAGAACAATTTTTGACACCTTAAGAGGGCTGCCGCATTTTATCTAGCACACACTGGACCAAATTTAAAAAAAAATTAAATGAAGATTTTTTTTTTTTAAATGTAATCAATTGGCGAACTAATAAATAATATTAATTTAATAGGTAATTATTAATAACACATTTCTATTGTGTTATCTAATAAACTCAGGCTCAGTAAGTATTATGATCTGTTTTTGAGACAAATTAAATAATTGCCACAATGAAAATGTGTTTTTAATAATTACTTATTATAGTAATATTATTAACTAGCTAACCCTACAGACGTTGTTCTGTCCAAATTTTAATAATTCATACGAAATTCCTATATAAAATGCACTTTGAGTTTTTATAAATATTCTAATTTTCCCGGCAACTTTTCTAATTTTTCTTTTCTATATTTTGACGCCTCACTGGTGACATTTTCTTAACAATGAAATAAACCAAGACTGAAGGGAATTGAATGATAGATAACACAACTATAACACGCTGAGTTCTATACACTATTATTGCTGGTATTTTTTAAAATAGCAGGTAGGTATAATGTAACATTCTAAAACCTTTTTTACTTACTACTTTTATCACAATCAATCTGCCTAGCCTTTTCCCAACTATGTTGGGGTCGGCTTCCAGTCTAACCGGATGCAGCTGAATACCATTATTTTACATGGAGCGACTGCCTATCTGACCTCCACAACCCATTAACTGGGTAATACGATACCCCTTGGTAAGAGTAATTGTCAGACTTTCGGGCTTCTGACGACCCGTAACGACTGACAGCCGGGACCAACGGCTTAACGTGCTTTCCGAGGCACGGAGGAGTCTCGGTATGTAAAGATGGTCACCCATTCACGGACCAACCCCGGCAAGCGTAGCTTAAACCTGATGGATCGACCTGTACGGCTGTTATTACTTAGCCACGAGCTCCTCTCTGAAAACGTTCTAAAATGAGATAGATTATTTTGCCAATTGATTACATTTTATAAAAAAGCATCTTTTAATTTATCATTCTTCAAAATTTGGTCCCGTGTGAGCGAGACAGGTGACAAAATGCGACAGCCCTCTTAATCCTACTAATATTATAAATGTGAAAGTTTGTGAAGATGTTTGTTACTCAATCACGCAAAACGGCTGAACGGACTTGGATGAAATTTGGCACACAGATAGTTATTAACCTGGATTAACACTGGATACTTTTTATCCAGTAGTAGGTTCCCGTGGGATAATTTCCGAAATCCACGCGGCGACGGCTAGTGTCAAATAGATACTGGTGAAAATGACAGATTTTCATGATGGCTGTTGTAATATGACGGAACTGCTTTCCTAGGAGCCCAAAGCTTACAAGATATGCTACTCTAGGTAATTCGTTTTTAATCTGTTGCCATAATATGTTATGATACCTTACACGTACAAAAACATCACGCCTGTATTGAATTAATGCATTTCCCGAAACGTTAGACAGTAAGTAGTTTATATTACCTCCTCATTTGTCATCCATTTTGAGTTCCACATAATAGGGGGTGAGCAACTACTTGTGTTAAGTCGTTATAATAGATTTTGTGGTTGGTTTTTTAACAAATGGGGTAGATCATTAATATATACTAAAAAAAGGAAAGGACCCAATATCGAGCCCTGTGGAACACCCATTTGTACTTTTAGACCGAGTGAATTGACACCATTTATTTGGACTTGCTGTTGTCTATCATTTAAATAAGATTTTACTAAACTGAGCGCAAGTTTACTTAGTCCGTTAATGCTCAAGTTTCAAGAGTAAGGTTTCGTGATTTACGCAGTCAAATGCCTTGGAGAGGTCACAAAAGATTCCTATGGCATCTTTTAAATTTAAATAAGATTTCACACTAACTGGAATAAAGGGGAAAATAAATGTAATACTATTTAGTGGACCATGTTCAATCTGCTTAGCCTTTTCCCCAACTATGTTGGGTTCGGCTTCCAGTCTAACCGGATGCAGCTGAATATAATTTTTTACATGGAGCGACTGCTGACCTCCACAACCCAGTAACTGAGTAACACAAACACCCCTTGGTAAGACTGATTGTTAAGACTCGGGCTTCTGACGACCCGTAACGACTCAAAGATCCACGTATGACAGCCGGGACCAACGGCTTAACTTGCTTTCCGAGGCACGGAGGAGTCTCGGTATGTAAAGATGGGTCACTCATCCACGGACAACCCCGGTAACCGTAGCTTAACTTGATGGATCGACCCGTGCGGCTGTTATTACTTAGCCACGAGCTCCTAATGGAGCATGTATGAAAGCCTTAATGTAATAAAATGTAATAATTTTTTTTTTTTTTTTTTTTTTTTTTTTTTTTTTTTTATACCAGATTTTTCCATAGACGCATGGAAAACAAATCGACTGCTAACGAGTAATAACAACATAAATATTATTCTATGCAGCTCCTTGAAGGAAAGATATGTCAGTGTTAATAAGTTGTACAAATAATACAAATGATACTTCAAATATAATAGAAACATACTATGGAATAAACAACTTTAATGATTTTGGCATAGAGTTTAATTTCAATAGCAAGTTTTGTATAGACTAGAGATGCGCCGCGTATGACACGTTTTACCGAGCTTAGGTTCCTGGCCTGAGTTCGATTTCCAGGTCGGCAGTTTTATTGGGTTTTCCCCATTAGGAATTTTTCCAGTCCAGTCCAGAAAGTTTGTGATCGGATATTGGCTCGCCCGCCCCCTATTACATGGGACTTAAGAGCCTATTCTACCTCAAATGGCTTAAAAATTGTATAAAACTTTTATGGCTATATTATTATACAGGCTCTTAAGGGGTCATTTTACTCATAATTGTGAACAACTTTTACTATGGGACCAAACCAGAAATCGCGAAAAAAAATCAGCTGCTCCCTACATTTTGACGAGTTTGATGTAGATAAATGTACTGAACAGCAGATTTTTTTTTCGCGATTTCAGGTTTGGTCCCATAGTAAAAGTTGTTCACAATGATGAGTACAATGACCCCTTAAGAGGTTGTTGGTGATTTACAAATAATCCTGTATAAGGTGCTATAAAAATATCTGCCACGGCTATATATATATATAGATTACAATAGCTTCTCACCCACCAGTTTGAAGACTTTAAGGATCTCATCTAATTTTTTAAATCTGACTGTAATTTGAACACTACAGAACAATGGTCTTTAGTAGAGAGAAGGTATGGTAGGTAGGTAGGGCGTTCATCACATTTTATGGATTTCAAAATACCTACAGACATGAAATCCCGTATTATTTTTTACTACACAGGAACTTATTTTTCAAATGCGATTTTCAACCTACAAAAAGCGTAGAAAACGTAAAAATAATAACAGACACAGATTACACAGGCACAAGTGATGTAAAACAGCTGGAATTTATATAAATATATTGTGTTAACGCACCGTGTTATGTAGAACATTGTTGCTGATAGACAGACAAAGAAACGGACAAATGTTGGCCATTTCTTTAATTCGTCTCTCGTTGGAAAGAACTATGCAATATGGAGAAAATAATACGATAACAACTGGCAATAATAATGCATAAGAGTACTTAGGAACTACCTATCATATAAATCCTAACATCGAAATAAAAAAAAAACGATATAGTAGTGATGGGCCGACTATGGGTTTTACCAATCTTTGACTAGCTGTAGTGTCCAACTATTGGATATTATATGAGCTTCGTTGTTTATAATCTATCTGTATTATTTTCGTTAGATTATACCTAAACTGTCGTAAATTGTGAACTGCATCACACCATTTACAATTTAACGCATGATTTTTCGGTAGTTTATAATATTATATCCTTGGGGAAACCGATAGATTGTGCACTGATATCAAACTTGCTTGTGTCGTAACGCACTTTGCGCCAATACTAAATAGCATGCCTAGCTGCGAGCAACTTGGAAGTAGCGCTCGCCGGCCGCTGCCACGGCACCGCTCGCTTGGCTCGCTCGGCTCGCGCGCGGTTGGTCACAATTCACAATTTTTCGACAGTTTATAATCTAACCGAAATAATATCTATAGATTATAAACTAAGGGTTCTCACAATCTTACGGTGACAGGCAGTTTATTATTTATTGTCGTATTATCGTCTTCACCTTGTATGCTTATTCCGTGATCAAAACATTAGCCAGTCATTACTTGAATACTTATAACAGGATCTACTGTTTAAATGCCTATTTCGAACTGAGAAGCATATAAAAACGTTATTTTTACTTTGGATTTCATTGACCAATCAAGCAATTTACTAAGTCACAAAATGTCCTAACTTTTTATCATGTAAGTATTGTACATTTTTTTTGATTGATCGCATGTATTTATTACTTAATATAATAATAATAATCACGGAAAGTGGAAGTAAAATAAAATATGAATGAACTTAAGTTCTTGTTTTATCTGTTCATTGTAATGAGAATATTTTTTGACTATCAGGCCATGGCCGACAATTGTTCGTTTCACCCTAGCATTAAGATTTTGTGTTAGTCAACATGAGTGAAAGACGAAAAATAAGTAATAATTATGAGAGCTGGCAACACTGGTTTTGTAGTGTTGTTTTTTTTTTTTGTACTGGCAAACTAATAATGCTTCAAATTTTTTTAACAATCGACTTTTATTTAAGATGTAGTACATATGTAGCAGTTTTGTACGCTATTTGCAAATAGCAACTTCACGTAAGGTATGTTAATCAAAATATTGAAGAAGGAAAACATGTCTTCTGTCAAATGTAACTAAGACAGCTGCTTACATTTTTGGTGATTTCAATTGCTTAATCGTAAGATTTGAGAGCAATAAACTTAATTTAGGGCTGATTTTTCAGTCGTCAGATAACTTTTATCTGGGGAATATGTTTGACGGTTTGACAGCTTTTGTATTGAAAATATATGAAAAAAAATTTTCTATCCAAAAGCTGTCAAACCGTCAAACATATTCCCCAGGTAAAAGTATATCTGACGATTGAAAATTCGGCCCTAAATCATAAGAAATTGCGCCTAACTACTTCTTACTTATATTTTGTGAGTTGATTGTTTTTTACCCATTAAAATCAAAGATTAGAGTTGCCAGTGACAAGAAAGTATTTTGCCAAAAAACCAGGCAGTGCTGCCAGCGTCAATAATAAATAATTGTGTGTAGAATAATTTTTAGACTTTTTCTTGAATCACACAATTTTTTTCTTTTTAAGCAAATTCGTTGTGTATTTTATAGTTTTAAATTAATATTTTATTAGATTATAAATAGTAATATAGGAGTAATAATTTATTCTCTGTAAGTAGATAGATTTTTTTTATTTTTATTTATTTTTTTCTTTGTAAAAATAGGCTACGAGGATTTTAGACGGCATTTAAAAATAAATAGATAAAATATTAATGTATATCATACTATGTGTGTATGTGTATTTTTTTTAAATTAATGCAGTGAAATATAATGTAGTACAAAATTATTTTCTTTTTGATTTATTTTTCGTTCACTTTGTGTAGAATTATTTTATTTGGATGACTGTTTTTACAGTAGGTAATAGTTTTACGTGAGGACAGGCACGCAATGACGATTTTAATGCATTACAGGATCACGCGCGGTAATCGAGACACATTAGAAGTTTTGTTGTTATGACGGCTATAGCCGTATACCGCGCCGGAACGTATTAAGTCTCATTTTTGATACATTCTATGGTAAAAGGAAGCGATTTTTAATTTTGTGAATAGCCATTGAAATGATTCAAGTTTTTCATATCGCCGATTTTTTTTTTGCACAAAATACATTAATTATAGTTTTTATTCATGTACTCGAGTACTTTGATAGTCTGATTTTAGTTTACTTGAACAAGAGAATCGGCAACAATTACAAAAAAATAAAAAACGCGGTCAAGTGCGAGTCGGGCTTGCGTAGTTACGGTCTCGTATCTAATACATAAAGCTGGAATAGAAAACTTTAAAAGAGGTTTTTCGGTTCCGTGAATCGATCCCTGAAAATTTTTCAAATTTGATGAAATCCTCATGGATACCTACCCACCGTCTGGGGAACCTGTCATCACATGTTCATGACGACCGTTCACAAGCTTATCCGAACAAGAAGAAACCGGCCAAGTGCGTGTCGGACCACGCACAATGAAGGGTTCCGTAGTTGGGATGAATAAACTAAGAACTAACTGAACATTGTAGTTGAAAAACATGTTCTCCCATACATTCCAATTGTAAATGTAAGTTTGTACTCACAATATTGATAGATTTACCATGTTATTTTAAGACCACAGACTTCTTATAGGTTTTCCTGTAATTTGCAGGTAAAGATCTATTTTCAGTATTTTTTTTAGGCTCAGTAGTTTCGGAGATAAGGGGAGGGGGGGAATGGTCAATTTTCGTATATTTTCTTAAATAACTTTAAAACAATTTATTTTAAAATTATAAAAAAAATATATTTGAGACTCTCATAGTAAACCTTTTCATTTAACATGCCACATGGTGTAGTTTGCAAAACTTTTTTTTTTAATTTTCTTATTTGCCCCCCAAAAGTGATCTCTATATTCAAAATTCATTTATTTACTTTGAAGTCTGAACTTTTCATAACATTGATATGGCTGCAGTAAGAGTTTCAAAGAGTCATCAGTACCTACAAATACTTACACATAGCAAGCATCTTGACGCGGCATACGACAACACGCTGTATGCGGCCGATGATGTAGGTACTACATTTACATTCAGTTAGAGCTCGCCAATGAGTAGGTACCCAGCCAGCTCAAAGGAGATTCATAATCATTTAATACTTGTGGAATCTTAATAAATACTTTTTAGGGTTCCAAGTTATTAAACGCATACCATCATCATCTGCTTAGCCTTTTCCCAACTATGTTGGGGTCGGCTTCCAGTCTAACCGGATGCAGCTGAATACCAGTATTTTACATGGAGCGACTGCCTATCTGACCTCCACAACCCAGTGACTGGGTAATACGATACCCCTTGGTAAGACTGGTTGTCAGACTTTCGGGCTTCTGACGACCCGTAACGACTGTCAAAGATCCACGAATGACAGCCGGGACCAACGGCTTAACGTGCTTTCCGAGGCACGGAAGAGTCTCGGTATGTAAAGAATGGTCACCCATCCACTGACCAACCCCGGCAAGCGTAGCTTAACCTGATGGATCGACCCGTGCGGCTGTTATTACTTAGCCACGAGCTCCTCATTATACATATTAAATATATACATATTAAACGCATACCATGACCATCGTAATGATTACCCCGGATCAGTCATACTTAATGAATTTAATGATACACGAACCAAAATAGATTGTTTATAAAAACTGATTTATTTCACATTTGCATGTGATAATATGAGTACGGAAGCCAGTAGTAGGTACTTGTGTACCGGGCCGGCTAAAGCAAACATAATTTTGCTTAGCACTTCACAAGGTGACCAATGTGAAAATGAATTAAGTACACATTTGGCGGGAATGTCAACAACACATGATTGACAGCTTCTAAAGTGCCACATATTGCGCAGTAGGATTAATATGAACTAAGATGACCATAACCATAGTGAAGCTACATGTTTGTTACTTAGATACGTAACGCAGGAGTAACTAATTTGTAGGTAGAGAGTAGAACTCGTTCGGGGAAGTACTGTACCACAGTATAATAATGTTATCTTCATATAAAACGACCGTAACGACGCGCATCGAAATCTCAGTATATAGGGCGACTGGTAATTAGTGACCGATACTTAAACACATGATTATACTCATGATAACAAACAACTTTAACCCTTTACCAGGCCTCGGACAAATTCTGCAGTAATAACGTTTTTTTCGTAGATTTAGATGAGTGATAACATTTGGTATGAGATTTAATCAATTATATTTACAAAATTAGCTGAAAACCTGAAAAAAAACATGTGGGAAAACATAATCCCGTTGCCTGTCTAGACGACGACTTTTCATTTAGTAAATTTTCGAGCTGTTGATCATTTATTACCTGAATAACAAAAAAATACACTAGACTGACAAATAATGACGAAAAAAGTTTACCACTACCCACATTTTATATTTCGATAAATGACCGTGAGTAAATCCTAAATAAAACCCGTGGCAAAAACCTAGTGTAAAATAAAGATTTTAATTTACCGGGCAATGGACATAATAACTCCCGCAATAATTAGGCATTCACTGGCTTTGGTCATATGGTTCCCCACGTTTTATTTCGTTATATCATGATATTTTAGAAGTTTTCACTTATAATTTATGCACAAATCACTTGAAAAACTCAAATTCTACAACATATCAAAAAATTGTACGACTTTCCTTTCTCCGATTCGCCATAATGATTAAAAATACGGTGCACTTGTCACAAAAATGTTCGTTTAGCGGCCGACCACAGATGAAATGGCTGCAAAACTGACATTTGCGTTCCGTTCCACTTTTTTTTTTATGTTACCATAAGTAATATTTCTATGTTGGCGTTTTTGACAGATTGTGGTAGATTCTTTAACCAAAACCTGGTAAAAACTCTTAAAAATCTATGTGGGAAATGCTCAATCCATAGCCTGGTTAAGGGTTAACTTAGGGACCAAACATGAAATCGCGAAAAAAAATCCGCTGCCCCAACATTCATGTTCGAATAACTCGTCAAAATGTAGGGAGTAGCTGATTTTTATTTCGCGATTTCAGGTTTGGTCCCATAATAAAAGTTGTTTATTATGATGTGCACAATCATGTGTTTAGGTATCTGTCACTAATTACCAGTTACCCTATATAAGCCAGTACGCAACAGTTCGAGTGCGCGGCAGTTAGGCACGGACGCACGCGCATTTATGTAGGTACCGAGCGGCCGTAGGTAATTAATTCAAGGTCACTGCCCAGGTAAACTACTGTAGCTTTATTATTCTGTGACAGTACACGCAAAACTGAGCCCTCTGAACGTAGGCCCGAGTACTCACGGCTACAGATCAAGCTATAGATTTCCAGTATAAGCAGATCCCGCATTGTATAGGATTTCATTACAATGAGAGGTCAGTGTAAACTGGCTAGATGTGTAGACGTGTGTACGAAAACCGCGCATGGTACTTGGTACATGGTACAATTAGAAACATTTAAGTACGTATATACCTCTATATGCCTACGTACAGCATTAATTTGTTAATCACAAAAATAATTAGCTGTTAATAGCTCTCAAGTTGCAAGCCACTCGCGTGCAATTTCTGTGCAAATCAATGAAATCTTTTGTGTTATCAATATTAAAATCCCTGATGGTGACCATGACAGTGTCAGTCACATGAATGGCAAAGCACCTCCGACGCCTCCATTGGCTCTAGTATTACCTACAGATGTTTGTAGGCAGCGGTGGGTGACCACTTAACATTGGGTGAGCTGCCGATTTGTTTGCCAACACAGGTGGAAAACTTGAGAAGATGTGGCAAGAAAGTGTAGGTACTAGGCAAGCTTGCGCCATAGGCGACCACGTCATTTGCTTACCATCAGTTTGAGATAGTCATAGTACCTAATAAATAAAGCCTGGACCTTCAGTCACTGATTATAGTCAAAACTCTACTGCAGTCTGAAAGCGGTGCTTCGTACTTTAAGTGGGTACTTGACACTTCGATCAAATATCGAAGACTTGAAAGGCCATGCCACAGTTTATAAAACCTTCACCTTTCTATAACAAGTACCTACCTACATGCTTCAATCAATACAAGTATACATACTTAATTTTCCTCATAATGTTATCCCTATTGACAATTCGAGTTGTCCGCTAGCCTTCGTATCGGATGCACGTCGCGACGATCGTTTATGGAACCATTACAGTGAGTCAATGACTTATTCAATCTATCTCTGGAGGTCTCCGTATGTCAGTCATTGAATTGAATATTTGACTAGGTAGGTACTTTTATTGCAATCAGTTTTAGTAATTCGAGAGACTGGTTTAGACTTTGGATGATCCCATATATTTGCGTTCACAAGCTACCTGCTTGACTATTATTTAACTAGGTAGCTACCTACATACTAAAATTCTTAAGTAACTCATGCTATATTTATTTACTACACCACATTATAAAGGCCAAAAGTTTGTGTGTGTTTGTATGTTTGTTACTTCTTCACGATCAAATGGCTGGACCGATTTAGATGAAATTTGGTATGTAGATAGCTTATACCCTGGATTAACACATAAAACTACTTTTATCCCGGTCTACGCGGGTGAAACCGCGGGGCGCAGCTAGTAATATATAATTATTTATTATATAAATAAACATAACTAGGAGGAGCTCGTGGTTAAATAAGAACAGCCGCACGGGTTGATCCATCAGGTTAAGCTACGCTTGCCGGGGTCGGTCCGTGGATGGGTGACCATCTTTACATATCGAGACTCCTCCGTGCCTCGGAAAGCACGTTAAACCGTTGGTCCCGGCTGTCATTCGTGGATCTTTGACAGTCGTTACGGGTCGTCAGAAGCCCGAAAGCCTGACAACCAGTCTTACCAAGGGGTATCGTATTACCCAGTTAATGGGTTGTGGAGGTCAGATAGGCAGTCGCTCCATGTAAAATTCTGGTATTCAGCTGCATCCGGTTAGACTGGAAGCCAACCCCAACATAGTTGGGAAAAGGCTAGGCAGATTGATATAAATAAACATAACATCAGGCCTGTTTTCCCCGTAGAGTTCAGTCAGAAGTGTATATTAGGTACACCCATATTTTACCAATTATTTTTAATATCTGTCGTCTTGACTCGAGAGCTTCAATGTAACAAGGAGCGAGCGAGGAGGTACCGTTGCGGTACCGTGTCAGACACCAATCAACACTACAATCAGACGGCTCTTTAGTCAACTGAGACCGCTCGAACTCATCCCGCGGGATGAGTTGACTAAATAATAAATTTCATTATTTTTCCTTTGTCAACTGATCCCACTTTAAAAAAAGATTAATATTTATATATAAATATGTAGGTACAAATTCAAAATCATTTATTTGCTAATATGGGTAATTACATATACTCGTAGTTGTTAAAAATAGAGCATAGTTCAACCATATTACGCCTTGAGGCATGCAAATGTCAAGGTTTAAACTGTAGGTATCACATTGTTATATTTTCAATTACTTGCAATAATAATTTATAATTAGGCAATAACAATTTTGATCATTTCACCATGGCAAGTAATAATTAAACATTAGCAAATTTTAATGTCACTAGAATAATTAAAGATCAAAATGTCATGTATTAATAAATGAGAATGTCAAGATATATTTGTAAATAAATGTTAAAGTAATAATAATGATAACTAATTAGTGCATTAATCACATGTCACATCAACAATAATATTTCTGAGAACAATACTTATGTCCTTACATCCTCCGTTAAATAATAAATCGATGGATAGAGTTTCCAGTATAGACTTTGGTAAGTGATTGTATATACGCGGCGCCATACTGAAAATGCTTCTGGCATATAAGGCCGTCTTGTTAGACCTACAACAAATCTTATCAATATGCCGCTTACTTCTGTACTTATCAAAAAGATGTTTGTTAGTTCTTGCGAAGCAAGCAATCTCATAAATGTAGACACACGGCAATGTTAATATATTATATTTGATGAAATATGGTCTGCAGCCATCAATCTGGTTGATATTAAACATACCCCTAATACACCGCTTTTGCGCCTTGAATGCAATGTCTTTATTGGTGGAATGACCCCAGAATACAATACCATACTTTATCAAGGATCCCACGTAGCCATGGTATGCTGCAAGTACAGCAGAAGTGTCTACCGTTTTTGCCAGCATGTGTAGGGCGTATGATTGCTTATTTAATTTCTGAATTAAAGTATCAATATGCGTCTTCCAGTTCAAATTATAATCAATTGACATGCCTATGAATTTTGTAGTTGCTGTCATATTTATTAATATTCTCATTTATTAATATTAATGTTCTATATTAATGTCAGTAAATTGGGCTTTACTATTGCGAAATATCATAATTTTAGTTTTGTCAAAGTTCATTTTTAAATTGTTATTAGTTAGCCATTTTATAATATCGCTTAGAGTGCTGTTTATATCTTGTTCTAGAGATAACTTGTCCTTACATGTAAAAACGACAGTACCTACTATCATCTGCAAAAAGTATAGTGGGGTGATTCTTTTCTTTGGGAAGATCATTTATATAAATGATGAACAGCAGAGGGCCCAATTACCAATTATTTTTAATATCTGTGGTCTTGACTCGAGAGCTTCAATGTAACAAGGAGCGAGCGAGGAGGTACCGTTTTGGTACCGTGCCAGACTCCAATCAACACTACAACCAGACGGCTCTTTAGTCAACTGAGACCACTCGAACTCATTCCGCGGGATGAGTTGACTAAATAATAAATTTTATTATTTTTCCTTTGTCAACTGATGCCACATTAAAAAAAGATTATTATTTATATATAAATATGTACACGCGTGAACAAAATTCTTGAGGGAAAAAAATTACTTGGGTATACTGATAATTAAAAAATCACAGTCGTTTGATTAATAAACAGAAAACTAAATGTAAATAAATAGTGTTAAAATTTGAAGCGGTAGACTACTACCGCTTCAAATTTTAACACTACTTATTAGTTAGGTTAGGTATTAGACTACTAATACCTAACCTAACTTAACGGTATCGGACTTTCGATCGAGAAGTCGCAAGATCGGTACCCAATCAATTTGTCTAGAGTATAATAATTTACCATTGTTAATAGATTAAATTCGGGGTGCTCGCCTGGTGATCTGTCACACAGGGTATCCTGGTATGGACGCCAGTCTCTCACAAAGGATCATATTTTAGGTTTTGTAACAACGTTATTATTCTTGTCTCTATTTATAAAATAATACTAAGTGTACCTTTGTGAAGAGAGAAAAAAATAAAGATTACTATTACTATTACTCATTACTGACTCAAGTCAGTAATGGTATCGAACTCGCCACTTCTCCGACCCACTCCTAATAATCATTTGTAGTTTTGAAAAAAAAAACCGTTGTGTTTTCGTAAATCCAACGTCGAACACTTTTTTCGTGTCTGTACAAATCATAAAATGTATCAATGGTATCAGTTGCCCGATTCAAAACATTCATTAGGTCAACAGGACTCATCCCACGGGATAGGTATGTTCAAGCGGCCTCCAGTTGACTAAAGAGCCGATGATGGCTCTTTAGTCAAGCAAAGACTTTAAATATTACTTAGGTAAATGATAATGATTTGATTGGCTGTTAACAATTTTTTGTGTTGATTATTCTTTCAGAAACAGTGTTTTCTGGAAGTCATGTTAACACCGGTCGTGTTGGTCAGACTTCCTGAAAACGAGACGTTCCACGAGAGAAATCTTACATTTAAAACGCTGGGTTACCAGCTTATAAATATTACTATTAAAGTGGGAGATTTTTAAAAGAGGACATGGGATTTTGTGCGATCTCGAAAGAAATAAATTATTCTTGGATATCTTTCTTTTTACTTTTGCATTAAAATAAAATTGTCGTGCCTGTCCAGCTCGAAGTAGATAATGTAAGATCTAGTTTATAGGCAAATGAGTATCAGATAATTTGCTCTTAGAAATAAATAAACGCTGTGTTTAGGCATAGGTTCTTAGTTTAGGCTAGTGAATAATACCTTAGTACCTACTGAAGAAAAAAAATGTTTTAGTGGTAGGCTAATAAAATATGTACTTATTGGTGCCGATTCTCTTGTGAACGCACTAAACTAAAATTAGAGAATCGCTATCTTTTACTAACAGGCAGCGCGAGAAAAGGACGGCTATAGATATGAACTAAGTTGGAGATGTCAAACTAGTTCATGCCTTGCGGCTTCACCGTGTTTTTAGTCGACATGTTTTTACGTGTCGTCTAAATGTCTATGGAAAAATTAGTTCTAACTAATTTGACAGCTCTAATTTACTTCCGTCCCTTTCTTGTCATAATAGAGAGAAAAAGTTAGCAATAGCCTAAATTAAGTTTAGTTTGTGCACAACAGAATCGGCACCATTACCGACCTAAGTTCCTATATCGATGTTATGTCAAGTCGTAAAAAGCGTGTTAAGCATGGGCGGGTCGTTAGTTTGACATAAACGCGTAAGCTATTTCACACATTGACCGGTAAATGTTCAATCATGTTATTTATTACAATAAAGACGTGACCTTAGAATTGAGTAAAGTAATTTAAAAAATGACGTCCTGATTGTCAGAATTGAAACATTCTATTCAATTTGACGAAATAAAACTACTTACTAGGTAGCTACATTTTACATGTGTTTCACATTATAATAGGTAATTAACCCGTCGCGCGCCAATTAGCAGACACAATTGAAATTCTATTGTTATCTGTACACATGGTGTACAATCGACATTTTAAGAGTTAATAAGCGTTTATTTATTTCTATTGATTCAAATTAGATTATATTTCTAGTTATAATGCAACAAGAACACCAAATTTTTAGATAGATTTAATTAAAATAAGTAAATTAATAATTGTAATTATTCGATGGATGATGTTAGAACTATTACGAGATTATTATACAATATTTACCTACATTTTCTTTACGGGTACCTACGTGCTGATATTGTCCGGGCAAAGCGCAGCGTGTCCTACCAGCATTGTAAAATTGTCTAGCCAATGCTGACATTTTCGTACCTTTAAAAATAGGAGTTATAATATTAAATGTGTGTGTAAAATGCTAGGTAATGATTGTGTCGAATGATAGCATTATCCGGTTAATGATGAAAATATTAGCAACTTGGCTAATAAACTATATCATGTGTCATTATAGTAAGGAACTAGCGTATTATATTAGCTTAATGTAGGTACCTATTTAGTAATTTTTCAACATTAACCGGATAATATACAAATAATACCGCAAGGAATTCAGTAGGTAATACCCTGACCTTATAACGTCGTCATAGTGATTAAAAGTTGACTAAAATAATCTAGAACAGTATCAACATTGCCGTGTTCACGCACTAATGACCGGGTAATGTTGATATTGTCTGCCTTTTACAGTATTTTATGAGATGTTGCTAAAGTTTATACAATTCTAAGGTTGTCTGAATAGTCCATGGTAATTATACATAATTTACAATATAGATACTTACCTACTTATTTATAGGTATAGTAATTATAAAAAAAAAAAAATTTTTGAGGTGAAAAACTCCTTGTCTATACCTACCTATGAGCTTTAATTTTCTAATTACTAATGTTAAGCTAAGGTTGTTTTAATTATTTTGGAATTTTTATTCATTCTTTTGCTAATAAGAGAAAAAAAAGGAAAATTGAAGCGAAAATCGCGCGGGAAGTGGGATTAAATTCGCTTGCGGTGATTGTGTCAACTTACCCCTGAAGGTACATAAAAAGGTGTACAATCTCGTGCGAATACTCGCGTGACTACCTAAACATTAAAATAATTGACGCGCTTAGTCACTTGGAAGTCGCGTCCATCGCGGGATTCACCTCACCACCTCCACCAGTGATTACCTACCCATACTTTTGAATTACCCTGGACTACAGATAACTTCAATACTGCCTGTCATTGGTGTGTTTTATATAAATTAAACTAACGTTAAAACTGGTGTTTAAATCATGAAGTCGCGAGTATGATCAGAAATCTGACATTTGGTGAAATCACTAATTAAATTAAAATATTCTTCGGTTTGAATTACCTACGTAAAATGTACGTACAGACACATTTATTTCATATTATGCGCAAACACACATCTCAAACCTGGAAATAACTGTGGGTGGGCGTTAAAATGTTTGTTCAGTGCAGGTATCGAACCCAGCACCCTAATTGCATAATACATTATCAATCGGAATCATTTTGACAGTTCAATAACATTCATTGCGTTATTTACGTTGTCGAGCAGACAAATTTTTCGAACTTGTGAAGCAATGGATTAGTAATATGCTTCAAAAGTATTCAGATTCTGATCGATAGTGTGTTACGCATAGGTTTTACGCAATTAGGGTGCTGATCTTATGAGATCTGACAGTCTGACAATTCAAATTGTTTAGCCTGCAATTAGATTATGTATAGACTAGCTTCTGGCCGCGACTTCGACTGCGTGAAATTTCTTGTTCCCCGACCCACCCCCTCGCATCGTATCGCCTACCCGCGCTAAAGACTTTTTTCTTTTTGCTCGGCTCCTAAGGGTGTCCCAGCATAATGTTAAATAGCCTATAGTCTTCCTCAAGAATTGGGCTATCAAAAACAAAAAGATTTTTCAAATCCGACCGTTAGTTCTAGAGATTAGCGCGTTCAAACAAACAAACTCTTCAGCTTTATTATATTAGTATTAATATAGATTGCATTTAACCTGAACTACTTAATCAACAAATTTGTAAGATTTAAATGCTGATCCATAACTCCGGGCTTTAGTGTTTTACTGAAATGACAGATTTCCGTGCATACCCGCGACATAATAATTATATTTAATAATAAAATAATGTGTACCGGTGCGTGTCTCTACAAATATCTGATATTAATAATATATTGTGATTTCTATTACTTTGTAAACCTGTATGTGCTGAATAAATATGTATATTAAATATTGGAAATTAACGAACACTTTATTTTCCGTTCAGCACGTTCAGTCGACCGTCCACTTAAGGTTCCATTGTTTATTTTCGAAAAAACCGAACTTTGCCGAATTAAATGTGACTGGTCAATCTATAATAATTTAGGTGAGAATACAATGTGTCATTTTGCATCCTCGTCAAATTTAAGGGGCGTGTATAGACCATCAAACCGAACAACTTTTTCCATTGCACCACATCGTATAATCGCGAAAAAATAATCAGCCTCTGTTGGGTCGAGTAGGTATTGAAGTTTTCTATGGGACAGTTGAAAATTTAGTTTAATGTTCTGTATCATATCCTGAAATTTGACAAGGATGCAAAACGACACGTTGTATAAACCAATTTTTGGTCGACAGTCACATTTTATTTTAATTCGGTTTTTAGATAATCGATGGAACCATTGAACATTGCCGTACTTTACGTAGGATGTGCATGGCGAGGTTTGCCACGTTAGACTCGCGCAGCGCAAACAAGAGCTGGCATGGGTCGCAGTGGATGATCCCGTAGGCTGCTGTGGAGCGGTGTCTGTACAGTACACTAGGAGATGCTAATGTGGTTGAAAGACTCTCAACGTCGGCAGGCAGGGCACGCTGCAATAGCGGCAGTAAAGCTCTTTATGAAGTCGAGTGGCTGGACCTGGAGAGACGGCAAGAAGTCGCCCTTACTTTCCGGCTGAAACTCAGGTGCTCTACTGACATGGATGCTTCAGAATAACCCGTGCCGTATAGGCCGGGAGCCGACGACCCTTTGCAGACCCTCTGCATCTTGGTAGATGAGTGGCAAAAATTGTTGCGTTGGAACACGATACCTAGACTGTAGGGACTGTATATGAAAGGGCTCGACAACGTAGGTAGGCATAGACGTATAAAAAAAGGCAGTGCAAAGAACTGTGTCTATCGGAGTCAACCAGCTCGCTGTACCTACAAGCACACATTTCACAAGACATGCTGTATTTTTAACCGACTTCAAAAAGGAGGAGGTTATCAATTCGTCGGAACCTTTTTTTTTTTTTTTTTTTTTTTTTTATGTATGTTCCCCGATTACTCGAAGATGGCTGGACCGATTTGGATTATTTTTTTTTTGTTTGAAAGGGTATACTTCCCAGGTGGTCCCATGATCATCAAGTCAGGATCTGATGATGGGATCCTGGAGAAATAGAGAGAACTCTTCCAATTTTATAGGCACACTTGAAGCGATTTGGATAGTTTTTGGAAGAGTACTCTCTTGGAGTGGTCTCATTTCAATTTGGTGAAGATCTGATGAAGAACTTCTGAGATAGGCAACGGAACTCCTCAATAAATTATAGCAAATGGACTGGGATTGCTGAAATCTTATGTCAGTTTTTTGTTACACCAGTTCATAACATAACATCACGCCAGTACGCTGTGGTAAGCACATGTGAACCACTAAAAAGTGAAAATTAAAAACTTTTTTACAAAAAAATACAACCGACTTCCAAAAACAACACTACAAAGTGAAAAATAACTTTAATTTCGGAAGTCGGTGGCAAAAACGAAAATACATTTAATCAGACACCGACTTCCGAAATTAAAGTTATTTTTCAGTTTGTAGTGTTGTTTTTGGAAGTCTGTTGTATTTTTTTGTAAAAAAGTTTTTATTTTTCACTTTTTTTACCTTATAAATATATCTTACCATATTACGAAAACGTTACCATATTACGAATGATTGACTAATGTGTGAATGTGTGCGTAGGTACAGCGAGCTGGCTGACTCCGATAGATACAGCTTTTTGCTAGCGAGAATCTGTCCGCCTTTTTTATACGACTATGTGGATAGGTAATTATTTCCCATTAAAACTATTATTTTGAACGTAGGTAAGCACTGATCAACTAACAACCGCCTATATTTAACTGATATTCAGTAAAACATTTTTTTTAAAGCTATGACAAGAATTTCATAGAAATCCTATAAAGTAGAAGCACGTGTTTGTCTCTGCTACCGAACTTGTGAATAGATATCTACTTATCTATTTTAACACGGTACTGACAATGGTTATAATTTAGTTAGCACTTGAGGATCAATAAGGAAACTAGTCATTTGTAAGTGTAACTTATTTAGTATGCCTGACTGTGACGCTCCCGATTGAGATAACATGGCAACACTGGGAGTGTGGAAAAATGTGGACTTGTGCTTGTGTACCTTTGCACTCGGAGGAGAGAAAGAAGTTGTCAAAGTTGGTGTGACAGTTAAAAAAAATAGATTTTGGCGGGGATTTTGCTAATAATCAATTTGACAGATTACTTTCAGGGTTCCGCCTCCAAAGGGTCATATCAATCAAAATTCATTTGGTTTTTTCTTTTTACCTGAAAATTATTAGTAGGTGTACCATCTTTAATTTCTCTACAGTTCCAATTGTTATTTTACCGCTAATTTTGTATCACATATCTTTATAATGATTCATAACATCACGCATTGTAGGAATTTCACGAAGAGTTAATAGGCCCTGTGGCTTAACTTAAAGTACCTAAATACACATTTATTTTTATTTTGATCTTTATTATCGTTTCTATAAGGTTGGTAATCATAATTCTATAGGCCACTTTAGGGCCGTAAGTATAGAGTGCATAGGTAAAAATAAAAAAAACAAAAAATAAATAATAAATTTATTTCATATAGCATATTTGGCTTACAATGCCTGTCGAGAAGTCTCCATTTAGGCATATAATATGCCTGTAGTTGAAGGCTCCGCTCTTCCCTTACATTACATCATCATCATTTTCCTTACATAGGTGGCACAGGTAATTAAAATTTATCGGAAAGTCTGTAAGTATAAATACGGCAGGCCGTAGGATTATGCATATTGGAACAGGGTGGGTATGTAAGTTGGTGTAAACCGAAGTATACAAACACTCGGTAGTTAAATGAGCGAAGATAAACGAACTTAGCTTCGTTTTAAGTGCATTGACATTTTCCTGGTCACGTGTTGCTGAGTCTGACATGTGATATATAAACATTATATTTATACAACAAACATTACGAGTTGTTATACGTATTGCTCATAGTTCTGCGTAAAGAGCATATGTTTTGCGAAAAATATTGATATCCTTCTTCACCTACATCCGGTTTGGTTGTGTCATATGGAATAAGAATAATTTATTGTTCCATTGTTACAAAATAAATTACAAAAATAATAATATTGTGTGCTTATTCAATCAATCTGCCTAGCCTTTTCCGAATTATGTTGGGGTCGGCTTCCAGTTTAACCAGATGCAGCTGAATACCAGTATTTTACATGGAGCGACTGCCTATCTGACCTCCACAACCCAGTTGTTAGGTAGTACGACACCCCTTGGTAAGACTGGTTGTCAGACTTTCGGGCTTCTGACGACTGTCAAAGATCCACGAATGACAGCCGGGACCAACGGCTTAACGTGCTTTCCGAGGCACGGAGGAGGAGTCTCGGTATGTAAAGATGGTCACCCATCCACGGACCGACCCCGGCAAGCGTAGCTTAACCTGATGGATCGACCCGTGCGGCTGTTATTACTTAGCCACGAGCTTCTCTTTCGTGTGTTTACTGTAACTAGAATAATTATCATCATTATTTAAACAGTGGTCCCCAAACTAGGCAGCGCCTCGCGCCTGTATCTTGGGGGCCTGAGTTGAGTTATCTTAAGTTTTAATTCGAGACGTTTTGCGTTAACAATTTAATTTCAGGATGTTTGGAAATGGACATAATACAAGACTTAATTAAATAAGGGTAGTGAAAAATAAAGTGTGTGTGTGTGTGTGAGGGTGTTTGTGTGGGGGTGTGGGTGTGTAAACTAATAACGTCAGGTCGTCAGCTTATCTATTGTAACTTAACTGTGAATAAAACTTCAATTGTCATGTAAAGCCGTGTACGCACGAACGAACAAAACATGGTGGACACAAACATCGATCACGGAACATTTGAAGAAACTCAGGTGTTTTTGAACATTTAAAGTGTTCGATGTTCGTGTTCACCATGTTTTTGTTCGTTCGTGCGTACACGGCTTTAGAAACACAGTTAAATTTCTATGTTTATCTCTTCTTAGATAGAAAATGATTAAATAAATATAAGACTTGTGTAGTTTCTGAAATTTTTCCATCTCGCACAGTGTCGGTACGAAGTTTATAGGCACGCTACCAAGAGGTCAATCAGAAGTTCAGAGCTAATAGAATCTGCTGGTGTACGGGGTTCCTGATAAAAGCCTAGGAACTCAAGCCAACCTCTCCTGCTCGTGGTACACCCTGCTTTCGACCAAAGACGCTCTGGCCCACAGAACAGACTTTATCTTTTCTGTGCTCTGGCCCGCCAACACGCAATAGACCTGCGCGTGCGCGGCGGGATATGGTCCAAACCCCCCACAAATATGGAAAGCACAACAATTAAGTACCTACTTATACAATTTGTAATTTAAATAACGCATAACCTCTTAAGGGATCATTGTACTCATCATTATGAACAACTTTTACTATGGGACCAAACCTGAAATCGCGGAAAAAAACCTGCTGTTACCTACATTTTGAGGAGTTTTGCGAAAATAAATTTAAGGAACAGCAGATTTATTTTTAATAGGTTATTTATAATATTTTCTTGGTGCGGTAGTATTCCTTCAAATCGAAGTATTCTTTTGAATATTTGCGAATTATTATTTACTTGTATGTACATATTAAATAAAGTAACAGATTTAAAATAATAATATGTACATGGTATATAAAAAAGGAGGGGAAAGGATCATTTCCCCTCCTTTTCGCATCGCTGTCAACAGGAAAAGTCCCCAAAAGGCTGGCAGCATTTAATAGGTTGTGCGTTATTTAAATTACACGCCTTATGTGGGAGATTAGCAGGAAAAGGCAACACACAGGGAATTGTGGAAAGCTGTGGGAGGGACCTTTGCCCCTCCAGTGGGGCAAAAGACGGAAAAAAACAGGTCCACGTGCTCAGTTCCTCCGAACAGTTTAATCGGACTAAAACCCGTACCCACTGTGGCTGTTGCGGCCTCAAGATCGAATCAGATCGATCACCTACGACACGAGCCGAGTGCCCGACTCGATAATCTAGGTACTGTGGAGGTTTGATGCACCTCTACGCATCTGGTCAGACGTCAGGCCGATTAGGAGCACATTCGCCTTTCAGATTAATCTCTCCATGAATCGCCTTTCATCATCATCATTTTTTTTTTTTTTTAGTCTAATTTTGTTTAGGGGCTTTTATCAAAGATATGTCAGCCCCATCGTACCCTTTTACATTATTTGGCTTACAAAACAGTATTAGTTTACAGTATTAGTTTTTTGTTAATCGCTAATGAATTAGAGTTATTCGTGGAGGACCGTAATTAAATGGCACAACTTTTTAATAATCTCTGAAGATGGTACAGATAAGATGGATTGGATTATGCCTACATCTAATTTATTTATTTTAAAATCCTTTACGAACAACTCGCGTTCTACTCCGTTTCGAGCACACTCCATCAGCAAATGTTGCACGTCCTCGATTTGATTGCAAACTGTGCAATTAGGAGAATCAGCCTTTTTCATAAGAAATGCAAACTTTGCCGGTGGATAGTGCCCAGAACGGAGTCTTAATATCAATTTAACATAATTTCTATCTAATTTAGTATCCTCGAACCATGGAACACGAGATGGTTGACCTTGAAATACCAAATGCCTTTATCTGGAGACATTTTGAAAAAATGTTGTTTCCAGGAGTTAAAGCATACATATTTAAATTTAGTTGTATATTCCCAATAATCTGGTATATAATTAATTATACAACCGTCCACTACCGCTGATTTGGAAATACGGTCAGCCTCCTCGTTACCGCTTAGTCCAATATGTGCTGGAACCCATTGCAACATCATCATCATCCACAGCCCGACTTATAAGCTTTTTTTGTGTCAATCCCCAGTTCCCCACGCTGTTGTAGGCCTTACCAAAAAAAAAAATAGGGGGGTGAAAGAACTCATGAAATTCCTTCTATTTATACAAGAATAATTCTTAAAAATAACATACGTACTGTTGTGAAATAGTACATTTAGATACAAGTGGAGAATTTTTGTTATTGTATTCGAGGCGGAAGTAACACCCGAGCCGTAGGCGAGGTTGTTTTTGAGCCGAGAACTGCAATAACAAATGTCCACGTGTATCAGACGACGTTTTTCAATACACTTTTGAAGAAATAAAATAAAACAACGAAAAATATTTTTGCCATGAATTATTAGGAAACTAGGTATGATTAAAATTTTCATTTTTTTTTCCGCGCTTTGCTTTCGCCAGGTTGAAGGAGAAGCAAAAGTGTAAAACCGATAAACAGCCTAATATGAAAAATTCAAATATTTTTTTAGTTTAGAACACAAATAAATGTTAATTTGTTCATAAACGTTTTTTTTTATTGTAATAATCAAGGTTTCTGATGATATTCTATTTATAAACATTATTTAAATATTCAAAAAATAACAACGCCGTGAAGACGCTTAACACTTTGCCGAGATTAAAAAAAAAATCACCTCCGAATAGAGACGGTGTGAAAGGCATTGAACCAATTTGGACTAAGTATAGGTATAAGTTATCTGTGGCAATTTTTACTCCCGCACACGTGTTGGAAAATGAAAAATCGCACGCGTGTGAAATATATTGCATTGTGAACCTAATCGTAGTGCGATAAGAACCAGTTTTCGAGGAAGTGTATTGAAAAATAATTTAATAAATTACAAATGTTTGAAATAGTACAACGTAGTATGTGTGTTTGTAGTATTAGGTACGCACATAAAATTGCTCAGCTTATGAATAATGTACAAGTCGTGTAATTAATAATATATTTAGGTAATTAACTTTACTTATCTCGCTGTCCAACGAACTGCGACTATGCGCTCAAATTACTGAGAAAATCGACCAGTGATCAAGAAGCAGATAAGTGCCAGCGGCCTTGAGTGGTCAGCTTGCGTGTTCTGTGATGAGCTCACGCAACGCGTCGTACGTCCACTCAGTAATAGGACTCGCCCATCAAGGAGCGCTATGCCAAATTAGGCGCATTATTAATTTATTACATACCTCTAACAATTAAATTACCTTTAAAATAGTGGAGGTTTCATAAAAATACGCTTCATAGTTTTTGCGTGATTCTCAGTTTTTTATCCGCGTTAGACAGGTAACTTTATAAATTAATTACACTATGTAATATGTACCAAGGGGCTAGCCTGTTTGCCATACAACGTGGCAATGCTGCCAGCCTTATGGGCACTTTTCCTGTCTACAGCGATGCGGACGAATTTTTTGATGCCCTAGGATTAGTTCCCCTTCTGTTTTATATACTTGTGCATATATTTTTTTAAGACTGGTATAAATAAGGAATAGAAATGTCTGAAATAAATAAACTCATTAGATGTAATATGAACATAACTAAAGTATTTAGGTATATAATTAAGTTATTAGAAATCCCTGGTGTATGCTGTTCGCCGATGACATTGTGCTGGTTGCCGAGAGTGGCTTAGAGGTCCAGAGCAGATTGGAGGTGTGGTGGGAAAGACTGGAGACCGTTGGCCTGAGAGTAAGTCGGACCAAAACAGAGTATTTGTTTTGTGATTTTGGCGGACTCTCCGGTCCTGTGCCCATATCTCTTGCCGGAACGCCCTTACCGATCTGCTCCGACTTTCGGTACCTCGGGTCGCTTGTCCAAGGGGATGGCGAAGTAGACCGAGACATAACGCACCGGATCAACGCAGGATGGATGAAATGGCGACAGGTTACAGGAACAACTTGCGACCCACGGATGCCCCTCAGTTTGAAGGGGAAAATTTACAAGTCCGTGATAAGGCCTGTCGTACTTTATGGATCGGAATGCTGGACAGTGAAGAAGACGGATGAAAAAAAATTGCATGCAGCGGAGATGAGAATGTTGAGATGGATGTGTGGAGTGACAAGAATGGATAAAGTGAGAAATGAGTATATAAGAGGAAGTTTGAAAGTGGCGCCAGTGACAGAAAAGTTGAAAGGAAATCGTTTGTCTTGGTATGGGCATGTAATGAGGAGAGACGAAACGCATGTGACTAAAAGAGTGATGAATATAGATGTTGATGGATGGAGAGGCAGAGGAAGGCCAAAGAAAAGATGGATGGATTGTGTAAGGAATGATATGAAAGAGAAGGGAGTGAATGATAGCGTGACGGTTGACAGGGGAGAATGGAAGAAGAAAACGTGTTGCGCCGACCCCAAGTAATATGGGATAAGGGCTGGAAGATGATGATTAGAAAATGCTCTAATTTAACATAATAGGTCTTTACCTATGAAATTGCCGTTTTGTATGAAAAAATTTAAACGATTTTTTTTCATGCATTTTTTATTTGTATTAATCGAAGTAATCACCCATGCAATCAATGCATCTTTGCCAACGCAGTGGCAGTTTATTGATGCCCTTCTTAAAGAAATCAGCTGGACGGGAGGCAACAAATTCTTCAAAGGCATTTTGTACTGCCTCTCGGGTATTGAATTTTTTTCCCGCCAAGAAGTTATCCAAATTCTGGAAAAAGTAGTAGTCTGTAGGCGCAAGGTCTGGTGAGTAGGGCGGATGACGGAGAGCTTCCAACCCCAGTTCTTGCAACTTGGAGACCGTTTGCTGTGCAGTATGAGGTCGCGCGTTGTCGTGCAGGAGCAGCGGAGACGAGCGATTGACCAATGCTGGTTGGAGATGTGCCAGCTTCTCCATCATTGTGTTCAGTTCTTCACAGTACACATCTGAAGTAATGCACCCCGTTTGGTAAGAAGCTGTGATGAATCACACCGGCGCTAGACCACCAAACAGTGACCATCACTTTTCTAGGGGAAAATGCCAAATGGCCATTTCAAATCAAAATAATTTTTGTTTGGCAAAGAATTCTAATTTCAAATTAATTTTATTTTAAAAACATGGATTTTTTTTTCCAAAAGTAGTCATTTGTTTATTGATTAGTGTTACATTTTCATCGCATTTCAATCTTTTTCGTCATCATGGATACGTTAAAAATTCGAGTAATTATGGAATATGAGTACCGTCGTGGCAGCAACGCGGCACAAGCGGCACGCAACATCAACGACGTTTACGGAGCTAACACTACAAACCAACGCACCACTTGTTATTGGTTTGCTCGCTTCCGTTCTGGAAATTTCGACCTGAAAAATGAACCTCGCGGTCGTCCGAAGACTTTGGTCGACAATGACGAATTAAAGGCGATTGTGGAAGCTGATGATACACAATCTACGGCTGAATTAGCAGCAGCTTTCGACGTTAGCGTCAAAACAATATTGGTCCATTTGCGTCAAATTGGCAAGGTAAAAAAGCTTGACAAATGGGTGCCCCATGAACTCAATGAGCGGCAGCGCGAAGTACGCGTCGGGACGTGCCTTGCACTGCTCAACAGACACACAAATGAAGGGATTTTGAACCGCATTGTTACCTGCGATGAAAAATGGATTCTGTTTGATAACCGCAAGCGCTCAGCAAGTTGGTTGGATCCTGGTTCAGCACCTAAACAATGCCCTAAACGAAAACTTACCCCTAGAAAAGTGATGGTCACTGTTTGGTGGTCTAGCGCCGGTGTGATTCATCACAGCTTCTTACCAAACGGGGTGAGCATTACTTCAGATATGTACTGTGAAGAACTGAACACAATGATGGAGAAGCTGGCACATCTCCAACCAGCATTGGTCAATCGCTCGTCTCCGCTGCTCCTGCACGACAACGCGCGACCTCATACTGCACAGCAGACGGTCTCCAAGTTGCAAGAACTGGGGTTGGAAGCTCTCCATCATCCGCCCTACTCACCAGACCTTGCGCCTACAGACTACTACTTTTTCCAGAATTTGGATAACTTCTTGGCGGGGAAAAAATTCAATACCCGAGAGGCAGTACAAAATGCCTTTGAAGAATTTGTTGCCTCCCGAACAGCTGATTTCTTTAAGAAGGGCATCAATAAACTGCCACTGCGTTGGCAAAGATGCATTGATTGCATGGGTGATTACTTCGATTAATACAAATAAAAAATGCATGAAAAAAAATCGTTTAAATTTTTTCATACAAAACGGCAATTTCATAGGTAAAACCTATTATTATTTATTTTATACTTTGCCAAGGTACTTCCATACAGCAGTGCTATTCTGAACAAATCTCTCCGATAAAAACCTAGGTGAAGTGAGTTGTCATTCTGCCTGATGCTGGGGAGTGACATTATTGACAGCTCACTCCACGCTCACTTCACCTAAGTTTTCACGGTGAGATTTGAACAGAATAGCACTGCAGTACCGAATGCGCAGCCGGCAATGTGTGTAATATACCTATACTATACGTTCCCAATATACTAGTACAATAGTCTTACAAAAAACAGAAGACGAACTTTATCAACTCCGAACAAAAGAAGTTGTTGTAAAGACATTGTATTATTGCAGGTGCCTAGCCTGCCGCTAGCAAGTTGAGAATCGCATCTTCTCCGGTGCTACGGGAAGTGCAGCCTCTTCGCCCTTGCGTAATAATCAAGCACCAAGCACCAAGCTCGCCTTATTACCGTGGGCGGAGGCTGCCCTCCCTACGCACCTCCGGCTCTAAAAACACTCTTGGGATATGGCAAACAAGTACCACGTGGAGTCGGGGTTGGCTAACTCGGCTCTGTGACAGTTTTTAAACCCAATCTATTCTAACTAAAACGGCTGGTCGGAGACAAAAAGCACCTAACATTGATAAATACAGACCAAAATCTATTTACTTTACACATTGCCGGTGGACCAGCAGGTACTCTATATAATCATTGGGAATTGTATATGTCGCAGGTTTATGACAAGATCAGGTTTTTGATCAAACACCCTAAGGCTTTTGATCAAGAACCGGAAAAAGACTAAATGATTACTTTATGTTATCATAAACCTGAGAAAATCCAGTTTTTTTTAATCAAAAACCTAGGCTGTATATATGTATATTAAATAAAAAGTTAAATTCAAACTAAAAGGTAACATAACTAAAACTATTAAAAAACTAAAATATGGCGTCGAAAAATTCCTCCACATCGCTGTCGACTGGTAAAGTACCCAAGAGACTGGCGGCATTGCCACGTTGTATGGCAATGCTAAGCCGCTGGCCAAGGTAAAAGCCAGCCCTTGGATCACGGCAAGTGTCAACCAGCCGTTTGGAGATTTCGTTGAACATACTATGTGCACTCGGACCCCACGGCCCAAGGGTTTCAACCCCAAACGGCTCAAAAATATAATTACCGATAAGGTTATTATACTTCCGCCGCTTGAGGTTTTCCGCAGCGGCAGCAGTAGTGCCAGCACAGCACGCAGAGCCAGGAAGATGGGATGGCGCAAGAGTATCGACACACGTTGCGTCCCACACTAAAGGCCTTCCCAACTTCCATGGAAATAAAGACATGCCGTCCGGTCTCTTGCCATCGTCGCGTGCCAAGCCATTGGGTTCTAGTACAGCTGGAACGCCGACGGTGACAAGGGCTCGTCGGATGATGTCATTGATGTTCGCGTGCCGTGCTAAGCGACCCGCACTTCGGCTGCAAGACAGGCCGTGGTGTCCGAGGCTGTTGACAACTTCGCCACAGTGACAGCGATGAGGAGAACAAGAAGGAGCTCCTAGTCGCAGGGAAGCAGCGAGGCGGAAAGTAGTGTCGTCGAACAAAGTGCCTATGTTCGGCGACGGTAGTGCATGAAGCCACAGACCCGACTCCCACTTACCCACAGCCAGCAGACGCGCACGCTCCGCAGTAGTAGCAGACGTGTCAAGTAAATTGTTCTGTACTACTCTGCAGAGCGGCTCATCCCACCGTCTCTGGGAAAATGGATTGTCGGGTGGGTCTGAATTCGGGCAAGCGAGTCTCCAGGCATCTATAGCCTCGGTGAAACAAGGCACATCAAAATTAACCAGTGTGGAGGCTAAGATTTTCCTGATTAATTTATCTGTGCCGTGGACCGAAGATATGAATGCCGGTAAACTAATACTAGAAATGGCTGTATTAGTATTATAATAAAATCAACGTCAGTTGCTAATTCTTTAAATAAAAAAACAATTACAGACAATAAACAGTGATTTATTTATTATAATTTTACATACATTTAGCACCTAATCAATATTGGTTCTCCACTAATTGTCGTTACATCAAGAAATGTTAAAAATAATTCGAAATAAAAAAAACTGTTGTCTAATAATTTTTAACCGACTTCAAAAAGGAGGAGGTTCTCAATTCGTCGGAACCTTTATGTTCCCCGATTACTCGAAGATGGCTGGACCGATTTGGATTTTTTTTTGTTTTATTCGAGAGGGTATACATCACAGTTGGTCCCATATAAAATTGATTAACTTTGCTTGGGTAGTTTTTGAGTTAGCTTCAATAATACGTATTTTTTCCCCACTTTTATATGGATGATGTTCTAGTTTGTTTTGCAGATAGTGGTATTAGAATTTGTGTGGGGTAGGTACACAACTAAAAAGTGAAAAATAAAAACTTTTTTACAAAAAAATACAACCGACTTCCAAAAACAACACTACAAAGTGAAAAATAACTTTAATTTCGGAAGTCGGTGGCAAAAAACGAAAATACATTTAACTAGACACCGACTTCCGAAATTAAAGTTATTTTTCACTATGTAGTGTTGTTTTTGGAAGTCGGTTGTATTTTTTTGTAAAAAAGTTTTTTACATTATACATTTAGTTTCTTGGAACGAAGAAATGTTAAATATAATTTGTTCTTTTTTAAATCTATACCTATAATAAATCTATTAATATTACATATATTTAGCACGTAATCAATAACGGTTTTCCACTAATTGTGGTGACATCAAGAAATGTTAAAATTAATTTGAAATAAAAAAAGACTGCTACCAAATAATTTTACATACGAGTACATTTAAATACGTTCTATTTATTCCCCGTCAACCGAAAGCCTCCAATCGGTCGCTTAAATAAACCTAAACAAGTTCAGGTTTTTGATTAAAAAAAAAACTGGATTTTCTCAGGTTTTATGATAACTTATAGTAATAGTTTTGTCTTCTTCCGGTTCTTGACCAAAAGCCTAGGTTTTTGATCAAAAACCTGATTTTGTCATAAACCTGCGACATATACATTACCTAGGCAAAGTATGTAACGGACATTAATATTCATAATATTTCATACATTACCTAGACGCCCCAGGTATTCTATACATTGCCTAGGTACGTATTGTATAGAATACCAGTATTATACAGATTGCCGGTAACATATATAAAACATTGGACAGGCAGGGGCCATGGTCTTTCCATAGTTTTAGGTAACGTCCACAGCCACCCAAACCCATAGCCCAATATGTTTTGTTCCATATTCTGCAAGTCTTGGATGAACTTGTGTAGTGCGTAAAGGTAAAATCGTCGGTCAGTGCCTCCGCATCATTTATAATTGTCTAAGGGGCCTCTGCGAGTTGGCTTCGGCCCCTCGTACGCCTTCCAAAGGTCCGGGACCCCAGGGTCCCGAGATATGTCAAAGACATAGCGTAATAATATCCCACTACAGGGCAAAGGCCTCTTCTCACACACAGAGAAGGCACGAGCATCGATCACCACACTTGCTCAAGACGATGTTTTCCTTCACCGATGTCAGTAATGTCCAAGATAAAAAAAAGAAAAGAAAGTACTGAATTAAAGTACCAAATTTTTTTTAAAGTACTAAATTGAAAAAGTCACCTGTTTTTTATATTTTTATGGATGTGACTTTTTGCCTAGATTTGTATTTGCATGAGGGGCGAGGCGTTAACCGCTGGGCTGTCACGAGAATGCAAGAAGTAACTTTATAATTTAAAAAAAACCGGTCATGAGCGAGTCGGATTCGCGCACCGAGTGTTCCGTACTATATGTATTTACTATTCGCGTCAACGCCGGCTATCGCTGAAAACCAGCGCTGGGGCTCCGTTTCGCATGGGGTCGCGGCATTATGCTGAGCGGTAGCCGTTTTGCGTAGATGTGACGCATATTTTCCCCAAAACTTGCTTTTTACATTGTTTATTTTATTTTGTTGTCCTTTGCGTCATGTTTACCGCAAATAAACGTATTTTCTTTCTTTCTTTCTTTCTTCTTTCTATGTAATTTTTGTTGATGATTTCTGAAAAAGTGTGCTATTTAGAGACATAGTTTTATTTTACCTGTAATCTTTACATAAACTTCTATCACATAGAATAATTTCAGATTTTTCTTTAGTTTATGCAAACTTCGGAGGTAAGGGTATTTTTTTTACATTTTTCATGAAAAGTCGTAAACTATGCGGCCTAAAAAAAGAAAAAAAAAGTGATAATAAATTATACCCTACATTGTAGGCCCACTTCGAGTTTTTAAAACCCCCTTTCAGTCTTTCTTGTTTTATTCGGGAAGGTACATACCTTGAGTTGGTCCGATTTAAAATTTATTAACTTGCTTGGGTAGTTTTTGAGATAGCTTCAATAATACTTACGTATTTTTTTCCCACTTTTCTTAAGGATGATGTTCTAATTTCTTTTGCAGGTAGTGGTAAGTATTCGAATTTGTGTGGGGTAGTACCTACCACAACTAAAAAGTGAAAAATAAAAACACTACAAAGTGAAAAACAAGTTTAAAAGTCGATGGCAAAAAACGAAATTGCAAAACCAAAGAAGCCGACTTATTAAAGTTATTTTTCATGTAATAGTGCTTTTTTTTTGGAAATTGGTTGTTTTTTTTTTTGTAAAAAAGTTTTTATTGTATTTTTTGTTTGATCTTATTACTTACTAGCTTCTGCCCGCGACTTCGTCCGCGTGAAGTTTCTTGTTCCCCCAATCCACCCCGCTCGTCGCATTCCATTGCCTGCTCCTATCCTATTACTTCGTTTTTGCTTAGCGTTCTTTCGAACATTTTTTATTTTTGCTCGGCTCCTAAGGGTTCTAGCGTGATGTTAAATACCCTGTTTATTGAAATAAAATGATGTAAGGGTAACTTTTTTCAAAATTAAAAAGGTACTTGTGATGAATAACGTATTTATTTGGCTAATAATTACTATGTTTATGAAAACACCTTCGCAAATAATGCATTATTTTCAAATTTGATTACCATTAAAAGAGTTTTAGTGAGCCAACCTTAAAAGATAGACATATTATAATAGGTATGCTAACGCGGACTTTTTTTCATAATCATAATCATAATCATTTATTTGCAATAAGTATTGGTACAGTGTCAGGGGTTGAGTTCCTAATACAAAGACAGATATTTGACATGCAAAACATTACAATGTAGGTATCTAATGCTAGAGTATAATACTTATTCTCAATGGCATGCTTCAAATTATAATAATTTCTATTGTTCATTAATTTTACAAGACATTCACAAAAAAAAAAAACAATAAGTAATAATCAATAGGTATATAAAATCAATCAGTTATCGTCCACATTAAATTAAAACAATTTATTTAACATTATTTATAAATTCATTTATAGAGTAAAATCGTTTTTCCAGTAGCCATAATTTTAACCGTATAAAAAATAAATTAATAGGTATATCTTTAAATTTATTTGGTAGTTTGTTATAAATAAGTCCACACATATGGTAACAGTTCTTTTATACATAGAAGTCCTTGGTGCCCCAGGCCCAGAGGCCCAGGCAGAACTATTCTATCTGGATGTCTTACTTTCCGAGGGCAACGATCTTGAGCCTTTTCAAATAGGTCAAAGTGCTGTCGAACAAATTTAGCACATTCTAAAATATACATACTGGGTAATGTAAGGAGTTTTAATTCAAGAAACAATGGTTTACAAGATTCCCATGGTGGAATTAGTCATGTAAAGAACTCGAGTCTTTGTGTCTTAATTCGATAGACTCGGCTCAATTTTACAAGACTCGGTGTACTAACAAAACTCAGAGCCTTGAGTCGAGCCGATCTGCAGTCCTTTCTCTAAAACTCGAGCGCCAAAATAGAACTCGTATTTCAAAAAGAGCTCGAGTCTTATAAACAAGCTCACGTCTCAAAATGAACTCGAGTTTTACAAAAAGCTCGAGTGTATCGAGTCTTGAGCGTATCAAGGTTGATTTATTTAAAAATACATAGACATAGTTCATGTGGCAACATGCTAAATGTGACCTTTAGGCATGGCATTATTAGGTTCTGTGTGTACCCCAAGAGGGATAAAAACGTGACACTATTTATTATGTCGGTACGGATCAATTTTTATTGTTTGTTATTTTTTATTCCCTGTTTATTTATAAAGGAACTCCAAATGGAAAAGAACTTGAGCGCGACTCGTCGCGTGAAACGACTCGAGCCAAATTGCGCTCGAATCTCTATGTAGACTTAAGTGTTATAGTCTGGGGGTGTTGTTGTAACGAGTCGAGCTGTGCAATTTGTCAGCTGAGCCTAAAATTTAGGACACAAAAGACTCGAGTTCCGACAACTCTAGGTGGAATGCCACAAATGGCTCGAATACATCTTTTCTGTACCATAAAGGCTTTACCTGCGTCTGTTGAGTTACCCGTATTGTTTTTAGAACATTCTAAGAGGACCAATTCCGTCATACATGATTGTTGCGTAACTTTAACCGTTTAGCAGCGCACGCAAGCGCAACAGAAGATCTCAAAGGGAATAAATTTTCCCCGTTTTTGCAACATTTTTCATTGATGCTCCGCTCCTATTAGTCGTAGCGTAATGTTATATAGCCTATAAACCTCCTCGATAAATGGGCTATCGAACACTAAAATAATTTTTCAATTCGAACCAGTATAGTTCCTGAGATTAGCGCGTTCAACCACACGAACCAACAAACTCTTCAGCTTTGTAATATTAGGATGACGACGTGGTCTGCAATAAGAATTATATTAGAATTATATTTTTTTAATTAATAATAAAGCCGTGTCTCCACCATAGGCAACTTTTGTGTTATCAACACAAAAGTTGGCAATTTTTCTTTGGTTGGAAAGCCGGCTTAGTGAACCAACTATCGTCTAGTGTCACAAGTTCACAACTCGCAAGTTTTTACAGGTACCTAAGCATGCAAGTATAATATTATGTAGACAGCGTATTCTCAGTAACAATATCAATCAATCTCCCTAGCCTTTTCCTAACTATGTTGGGGTCGGCTTCCAGTCTAACCGGATGCAGCTGAACCCAGTAACTGGGTATTACGATACCTCTTGGTAAGACTGGTTGTCAGACTTTCGGGCTTCTGACGACCCGTAACGACTGTCAAAGATCCACGAATTGCAGGAATGACAGCCGGGACCCTTTACGAAGCACGGAGGAGTCTCGATATGTAAAGATGGTCACCCATCCACTGACCAACCCGGCAAGCGTAGCTTAACCTGACGGATCGACCAGTGCAGCTGTTATTACTTAGCCACGAGCTCCTCTTAACAGTAGCAGTAGTATCTAAAACAAATACTTTATTGCTCTGTGTGGTGTTACATAGATCTCCTGCGCATACGTCTGTGATTTCTGCGCGACCATTGAATGCGCCAGTTCAACTTTGGCGCGCAAACTCAACGTACATGAGGCAAATCTATTTGTAACGATTTATTTTCGGAAATAAATCATTGTTTTAAAAATATATCAGTCTATAAAGTTTGAAAATTATTAAAACCTTTTTTTTTGGATTATTAAATTGTGTTGTCGGATTTAAGTACAATAGTGTTTTAGTTTAATTTTGCAGCATTTTTAATTTGGTAAGTTTTCACCTAAGGACTTAATGTTCTATTATTTGTGTTTTTAGTTTATATTTTATTTTAATAGGTAATCAATGGGTCGTAGACGTAGTAACAGGGATTTTGATAAAAATAATTATGAATGAAACTGTACTAGAAAATGTAAAATACTTTTAAAATCATATGCTCTAACATATCTATAAATAAGTAAGTAGCTACACAAAAAAATTGAAAACTAAGTAGGTACCACCCTTTTTCAAAATTTCTCGCTACAACGCGTTGTTGGTCCCAAAGAAGATATTTTGTTGCATTTCGGCTGCACGCAAAATCAATTTTGGTCACAAAAACTACAAATTTCCCTTATTATTTTTCATGATTATTTATAAAAATTTGAGGGCCAAAACACGATTGATAAAATTTGGCTCTATACAAAAAAATCGCAATTTCATCAAAATTGCATTTTTTATGAGAAAAAACTGTTTTATTTGACTGTACTTAATTAATTTATTGAATACATAAGGGGATTACGGGTTTATTTAAATGTAACAGAGCATAGAGAATTTTCAAAATATTTTTTTTTTTTTCATATTTCTATATGCTCCGTTTGGCCATATGGATTTGGCCGTTGCGATACCACTTACTCGCGTCGAAGGTTCAACTCCCAGTTCGCGCAAAATCTAACTTAGGTTTTTTAGACTAGACTGGTAGGTTACCTACCTACCTACGACTACAATTTTTTGATTGAACCGTCATGATGACCCACCTAAAATCAATCCGCCTAGCCTTTTTCCAACCATGTTGGGGTCGGCTTCCAGTCTAACCGGGTGCAGCTGAATACCAGTATTTTACATGGAGCGACTGTCTATTTGACCTCCAGAACCCATTAACTGGGTAATACCCCACTTCTTTTGAGGTCTTACCCCTTGATAAGACTGGTTGTCAGACTTTCGGGCTTCTGACGACCCGTAACGACTGTCAACGATCCACAAATGACAGCCGGGACCAACGCCTTAGCGTGCTTTCCGAGGCACGGAGGAGTCTCGGTATGTAAAGATGGTCACCCATCCACTGACCAACCCCGGCAAGCGTAGCTTAACCTGATGGATCGACCCGTGCGGCTGTTATTACTTAGCCACGCATGATGACCCACCTATGACCTAATTTAAGGCGAGTACTTAGTGCCGCTAACTAGCGCTACCATTGAAGAAAAAAATCACAAGTCTGGAGATATGGAAAATTTTGAAATTTCATATGCTCACATTTTTAGTCAGATAGGTAGAATTTTCCGTTAGGTAAAATTTTTTGTCAGTTAGGTAGAATTTTTTAGCCAAAAAAGGCCGTTTTTGGCATTAACTGCTAAGGCTTCGAAGCTAGGAGGTTTAATGTTGATTTTGTTGACCTCACCCGACCTACCTCATCTGACTAAAAATGTGAGCTTAGGAAATTTCAAAATGTTCCACATCTCCTGACTTATGATTTTTTTCTCAATGTTGGCGGCACTACTCACCTTAACTAAAATAAGAACTAATGCACACAGTTAAGGCTCCTACAACAGGCGCGACTCGCCACGCGAATCGCACTCGATACAAAGGCATCGCTCGTCGCGCATTACACGGTGTCTTTGCCGGCGTTTGCACGTACGTAAAAATATCGCGGCGATTTTTTTTCGCGCACTGGATTTTCAACACTTTGCTTAGCGCCGAGAGTTAAAAATCCAACAGTGTGTTTTTTCGACGCGCTGGGATGTACTCTGTTGTTGTTAAGTTTGATTCTCAATGCTCGACTTAACACTGAGAGTTGAAATTCCAGTGCACGATAAAATCCCGCCGCGATATTTTTACATCCATGAGGACGTCGGCTTAGTCGCTCTGTTTAGCGCCGAGAGTTGAAAATCCAACTGTGTTTTTTCGACGCGCTAGAATGCACTCTGTTGTTGTTAGGATGGATTTTCAAAGCTCTGCTTAACAACGAGAGTTGAAAATCCAGTGCGCGATTAAATCCCGCCGCGATATTTTTACGTCCGTGCGTACGTCGGCTTTGTATCGCATGCGATTCGCGTCGCGTATCGCGTCTATTTGTAGGAGCCTTTATGCAATAAATATATCTTTATCCCTTTATTTGTCGGTCACGTACCTGAGACCTGTGTGCCATTGACATACACCCGTCGGCGACGATGCCTTGATTAAGTTGACAAGTACTTACACGCGTCAGATTAACACTTGACGTAACTGTCCTTACAATCCGGTCAAAATAAAGACCAAAAATAGTGCAAGCTTATAATAATTAGCATAGAGCTGAAAATTGGTACTCCTAGATGTTTGAAAACGAAAAAAACAAAATCTCGGGTGCTAGAGTATAAAAAAGTAAAATGTCAAAAGTCCCCACCGATTCCGACCCATGCGTACCTATTAAAAAACTTTTTTACAAAAAAATACAACCGACTTCCAAAAACAACACTACAAAGTGAAAAATAACTTTAATTTCGGAAGTCGGTGTCTAGTTAAATGTATTTTCGTTTTTTGCCACCGACTTCCGAAATTAAAGTTATTTTTCACTTTTTAATGTTGTTTTTGGAAGTCGGTTGTATTTTTTTGTAAAAAAGTTTTTATTTTTCACTTTTTAGTTGTGTATGGATGATGTTCTAGTTTGTATTAACAAACTAGAACATCATCCATATAAAAGTGGGGAAAAAATACGTATTATTGAAGCTAACTCAAAAACTACCGAAGCAAAGTTAATCAATTTTATATGGGACCAACTGTGAAGTATACCTTCTCGAATAAAACAAAAAAAAAATCCAAATCGGTCCAGCCATCTTCGAGTAATCGGGGAACATACATAAAAAAAAAAAAAAAAAAAAGGTTCCGACGAATTGAGAACCTCCTCCGTTTGGAAGTCGGTTAAAAAATGTATTCAAGGTCGCAAATATCGGTTTTTTGCATTTTTCTCGTAAACGTTAAGTAAACGGTGAGTGGCTTCATCAAAATCGATCTGACAAAAGTTGTAGATCATTTAATTGTGTACAAAATTGTCCCAATATTTTTTTTCTTAAGAATCACCATTATTGAAGAAAAAAGTATTGGGACAATTTGCCAGATCTACAACTTCTGCCTGATCTATTTTTATTTTTATGATAACATATTAACTAACATTTAGGTACGTAATAACAGCTGTACGGATCGATCCATCAGGTTAAGCTACGCTTGCCGGGGTTGGTCCGTGGATGGGTGACCATCTTTACATACCGAGACTCCTCCGTGCCTCGGATTGGTCCCAGCTGTCATTCGTGGATCTTTGACAGTCTTTACGGGTCGTCAGAAACCCGAAAGTCGGCCAACCAGTCTTACCAAGGGGTATCGTATTACCCAGCTGTGGAGGTCAGATAGGCAGTCGCTCCATGTAAAATACGGTATTCAACTGCATCCGGTTAGACTGGAAGCCGACCCCAACATAGTTGGGAAAAGGCTAGGCAGATTAATTGATATTAACGTTTACGCAAAAAAATGCAAAAAACCGATATTTGCGACCTTGAATACATTTTATAGCACGTGTTAGAAAGTGGATTGTACACTAACATTATAGGTATATATATCCACTTAATTAAAAGCTTTGTATGTCAAGATGGTTATTAGTTATTTACCGTGTATGAAACTAGTTATGAACACATGGTGTGTAAGGAAAGGGTTTCATGAAGAAAAGCACAGAAAGACAAGACTAGGTATTTATTATTTCAATTAGGCTTGTCAATAATTATTTATCTAAGAAAGCTATTTGTCCGTTCGCAAAACTAGGTCGTCATGGAGAAGAACGGACAAGAAACTCCATGGGAACTTTAGTATTTTATCCATACATATTTACATTAGGATCAGTCATAGTTAGGTATCACATTACCTTATAAATATAGATCAGATCATCATAGATCATTTCTCAAAGTTAGCAACTATAACACTATATAGGAACTGCACAATATCATGAGCAATATTAGTCGTATTATAACACATACCGAACAACATAGTTATCAACAATAATCAAGATATAATATTATCAATCAACTTACATGAACATTGTAGTTAGATCTTTCACAAGATCCTAGAGAATCCATTTTACACAGAACTTCTGCTATGCAGCGTGGTGTTTTACATTGGCTTAGCCAATGACGTATTATAACTTTTAGCAACTTAATAATTACGGACATGGGACACCACTCATGGTCTGTCTGTACCGTTTAACAGTTGTAACCAAAAGACTTGGATGATAGGACCTCCTTAGCAGCTTTATATTTACGGCAGACACCAGAGGGTCTTTACCGTACGACAGCTAGCATAACGAGTCCCCCTAATTCGGGGTAGTCCCGTCTTTTATAGTTTTTAAATATTACTGGTACCTACCTACTAGGTACAAACTATTCCCACCTCTTGGCGCCATTTTAGACCAATCACAGATGGTTATACATAATTGCCAAATAACTTCTAAAATAGGTATTACTTAACAAATCATATATTGTGAGACTGTTTTAAAACATTAAGGGATCATTTAGGAATACAGTTATTGTTTATTCAGTTGTTTGTTGTTTCAGTTGTTGTTTGTTTATAATCTAGAAGTAAGATCTGATACGATATTAGTTTCAACCAATCAAGGGTCATGATTTATTTCTGCCAATCACAGGTCGTGACTATTGTTACAAGTTATTTAGAAATAACTTGGTACATAGAAATTGCAATGTAAAATCATGAGAAACATTATGAGTATCATATTAATTATTACTTATTCATTTACAGTATTGTTATTATAATAAAGTCTAAACTTGATTATCAGTAGCCACCATCATTGCCTATTGTGCGACAACTCTACAATCGTTGTTGGTAATACGAGTCTTTTAAGTCACAATATAAGCAATTAATATAAAATACATCTGTCTATGAAATATCAATCAAAGAAATGCAAATAACAATATGTACATTTCTACATATAAAACATTAATTTACGTTTAATAAAGTTTATTCAAATGTTATTGAAATGGAACGTTTCCGAACGTCACTGTCATCTATCATTCTGACAGAGTGACACTGATGTTCGTAATAAGATTATCAATAAACTATTCAATTACTTAATTATTCTCCATAAATACGAACAATCGTTAATAATCCAACACACGCATCCCATGCGTGGGGTGGAGACTTTTGACATTATACGTATAATTGCCTGGTCGACCGAGCTCTGCTCGGGTTAAAATAGAGAAAACGAATTTTCCCAGTTAAGAGACCCAACTAGATCGATTTTTCGCCCCCGCAAACCCCCATATTACAAGTTTCATCGAAATCGTTAAAGCCGATTTCGAGAACGTGATTACTTACAAATATATATTTTTATACAAATCATCATCTTCCTGCCCTTATCCCATATTACTTGGGGTCGGCGCAACACGTTTTCTTCTTCCATTCTCCCCTGTCAACCGTCACGCTATCATTCACTCCCTTCTTGTTCATATCATTCCTCACACAATCCATCCATCTTTTCTTTGGCCTTCCTCTGCCTCTCCATCCATCAACATGTATATTCATCACTCTTTTAGTCACATGCGTTTCGTCTCTCCTCATTACATGCCCATACCAAGACAAACGATTTCCTTTCAACTTTTCTGTCACTGGCGCCACTTTCAAACTTCCTCTTATATACTCATTTCTCACTTTATCCATTCTCGTCACTCCACACATCCATCTCAACATTCTCAACATTTCATATTTTTATACAAATATTACTCATTTAATAGTTAGACTATTAAATGAGCAATATTTGTGATAATGAGCGATAGTGTATGTACCTACTGTGAGGGCTCGAACCTCACAGTAGGAGGTTTACTGAATTACTAATAAAACGAGAGGAACTCTAGTTACCTATTTATTTATTATTATTTATTTATTTATTTATGTTAATACGGTTTGTGGACCAATTACATTAACACATACAGTAAATATAACGTAATCATAAAAAAGACAACAAAAAAAAAAAAAAATAGAACACAGATATTATAAACAAAACACAACTTATAAATTTATGTGCTCTCACAAAAGTGAAGACAAGCGCACAAAACAGTTTTGAGATCATCTGCAAATAGGTCACAGTTCGGGTTGGCTTCCATGACGTTATTAAGCGCAGTCAGGGCGCGAGGAACAGGGGATGAGGCGCGGGCCACTGTTCGAGTTGTGGGCACCTATATGGGACTGATGCCCTCTGTATTTTAAGCTTCAGATAAATTATAATTCACACTCCTTAACTAAATTGGTTCTACGCGGAGCCCTCACCTGATCTGTCTTCCTAACAAGAAAACAATTCTCGTTTTCTTGTTATAATACATTCCATATTTGAATGATTGAATGTCAGCCAGTATAATATTGTCGAGGCTTGATCAAAGCATCAAACCTCTACATGAGCTACGCCCCCTTTGAATAAAAGTCTTGCAGTAGTCCACTTCCAAATAAGACTTTTATTCAAACCAAGACATTCGATCATACAAACCAAACCTACCTATCTATCCCTACTAAATAACCTACTCCGGGAAAGGGAAGACATCTGGGGAATTGTACTTGTAGGTACAGGCCAAGCTCTGGACAAATGAATTGCAATCATCTAACACTATGATAGGTGTCAGTCATGTTAACATTTATGTCTGCCATCGTGCACTCAAAAATAACACATTTATCCAGTCTGAACCCCGTCAAACAAAACCCGGAGGCAAAAGGATGACGTGCCCCTTTTTTTTTTTTTTTTTTTTTTTTCTTTTTTTTTTTTTTTTTGTGGATGGGAAATCATCAAATGACTTCTCCCGCTCTGGGCAGAGCGGTAGGGCGTGTCAGACTTTTACTGACTAAAACCCACCCATGCTCCTTCAGCTGCCCGTGCCAGGGCCACGGTATCTCTTTCGAACTACCCGCGACCCCGGATATAAACTGCACCAATTGTGTCAACTCAACACACTTTGCAAGGACTATGTCCCGTCAGCAAAGCTGGTTACAACTTATACCAAAGTCTCCCCCCTCTCTAGGAGATTCACAGTTTTTCAAAACCATTTACTACCCCTAATACGTCATACTAAATGCTGGAGGCTGTTTAATTATTTATTTATTGGACAACCAACAAAGCATACACTAAAAAAAATACATGTTAATAGCCATGTTATTATCACATATATCATAGTGTAGCCTTAATTAAAGGCTGCCACGGCATGCATGAAATATAGGAGTAAAAAAAAGCAGTTACAAAAAATATTCTACTTATCTAGATGATCTATATATCTTAAAGACAACAGAAACTACAATATTAATTTTAGTTTTTCATCTTTATGACAATGCCCTATGCAAGACAGACTTAACTATATGTAAAGAGTAAGACATATCAATATCTACGCTGGGTGAGTGTGACAGGCGACAAAATTGAATCTGCATTCTGTCCATGGTGGAAAAATGACCCAGATTGGTTTTAAAGCCCTTAGCGCGAAGCAACTGATATCTAGACTTACGAGCAAGTTTGTAAGGCACATTCAAATTTATTTGACTCAGTTACCGCGGACAATCAATATGAGTGTTTATTACTTTGTATAGGAACAGGTGATCTAAGATCATACGGCGATTTTTCAGACTTATAAGTTTGAAATATTTCAAGCGTGAGCTGTAGCTAGTTAGATTTCTGGCCATATTGCAGTGATATGACAAGTGCCAAAGAAATCTTTTCTGCACTGATTCTAAACGACGTTTATGTTCATGCTAATCTGCCCTATCGACCTGTGATGAAGCGACGATGGTGTTGGTTCACTCCACTTGCTCTTCAATGATGTGGGTAGCGGTGTGGGGTCTGTAATACCTTACACGCTGTTTGCTGCGTCCGATGTAGCGCACGTCATATGAAAATATATGTATACACAAAGTGTTAATACTACGTCCCATAAAATCTCACAAAGTAATATAGTGACATAAAAAAACTGAAAATAAAGACAATAATAATTAAATAATTTTTATCTACTAATATTCGTACTAAAAAGTTTAAAAGTTTACTTCTAATAAAGTTATTTATAAAAATGTCTCTAAACTTTCTTTTATTCAATTAAAAAAAAACAATATTTTAAAATGGAAAACTTCTTTAAAAATTGCTCATTGGTTTTCACAACTTTTTATAAATGACTTAGTTTAGGAACTAATTTTTTAAATTTAAATTTATTTACCTACAGCTAAACTCTTTTTCTTTTTATATCCACATATTGTGATATGTTCATAGCTCTTCGGGGGTATTATGGAACCTGTCATAACATTTTTGATTATAATTAATTTCTACTTGCGCGATAACATCCATTGTCTCGACTGCGCATGACTCCACGCTCTGTTCACCTAATTTTAAATCAACTTCCAAAACACAAAGATTGCCAATCTGCTTTATTTCCGTCGACGGCCGAAAGCACCCATTCTCCTTTGAATTTGAAAACTTCAAACCAAAATTATTTTTATCAAATTTATCACAAGCGATGTTATTTTCATTAAGTTTTATTTCAAAATTTAAAGCGATAACCCTTTTTTTTTGCCTAAAATGTTACTTAAGTGTCAAATAATCAAATGCCATCATAATATTTACCTTTAATATTCCAAAGTTTTGAAATACGTACAATAATCACGGTAAAAAAACGACCCCTGCGCGCGCCTCCCGCGCCGCATATTTTTTTCAACCACAGACTAACTTTGTTTGTAATGCCGATACAACGTCACGGTATTTGGCAAAAATATGCTACACATAACCACCTTTTCAAAGAACCTAGAACGCAAGGGGTGGGTCCGCACAGAAAATTCCAAAAAAAAAAAAAAGTAAGAGCCGGAACGCGCGCGCTGTCATCGTTCGTTCAGGCTCACTTTCGTGCACTCGGACAATCCTGGGTTTTCGTTCGGGCTCACTTTCATGAAATGGTTACGTGAGCGGCTACCAATTTTCAGCTCTATGCTAATTAATGTTAATTTAAATGTTTATTTTGCCCAGACTATTATTATTGGCACGAAATAAAGGTGATTTCAAAGTCAATGACACAAAACTAACAAACCAAATTGTTCTTTTTCACTTTGCATAGCAATTATGAATAAATAGTTAATGTCCTAATTCAAGGGGTGCCATGCAAGAAATCTTGAAAACAATGGACGATGTATGGTGATGTGGAATCCTTTAATAAAGTAAGCGTTTCAATTGACTCTCAAAAAAAAAAAAAAAAATGGCTCTGCTCTTTAACTAAGCTTCAAACAAACTTAGAATGTGGTCTCAAAAATGAAGATTGAAACTTTGAAAGTAACACAATATTTGGAGCCCTCTGTGTGAATGTCTGATTCGCATTTTGCCCGTTTTTTTGTAGTAGGTAGTCCAATGAGCTATCGTAATACTAGGTACTATGGGCCAAAGTTCCGCATGATCACCTCAAAGGCGATAATCGCATAACACGGCTCACGACTCGATCGCACAATGTTCGTTTGTCACTAGCTGCATTCTCACAGGAATATTTTCTTAAGTGAGCATGCTTATGTTTTGTCCATAGTACTTGCAAGGTACTTGTCTTATGTGTTACAGCATCGGGTATCGAACTCGTGACCCTGAGCGCGGAGCTCAAACAATGGTGCTACTAATGATTACTATAGAACAAATAACAATTAACAACGTGCAAGAAATAATATTTGACAATAAATAATTTGAATCATCAATATTTGAACAGTTCACAATACGCGGACCTTGCACTTTTAATACATTTGATGCAACCAAATGTTCTACCGAAGTTCAGTAGTTTTTGAGTTAGTTTGATTTTTAGTTTTTTTTTTTAATGAAAAATCCCAGATTAAATCATTTGAAGTCAATTTAAAAAATGATTTACGGCGCGACTGTATTGAAATTTAAATTATTATCATAGTGTTGATGCCATAGAAATATAAAAAAAACTTCTTTCTTATAATCTATGGTTGATGCCGTAGCAGACTAATCTTTACTTTATTAATAATTAAAAGTTCAAAAATGCCTAAAACTTTCACAGATCACTAATCAAACATTTTACTTTTTCGTAATTTTTGCCACATAGTCGTAATTTTTCGTACTTCATAAAAAATGTTGACTAAGGCAAAAAAAAAAATTAAAAAAAAAAGTTTTGTGGCTCAGTTTGTTGTCGTCCTGCAAGGAATACGTTGAGTTACAATAACCCTCGTATTTATGGTCAAACAGAAGCTTACATGGACCGCGAACATCACATTTTGATTACGTCCAATATATTTTGACATTTCATGGTGGCGCTGCTTGCTAAGAAAACCGTCAACATTCAGTATGAATTACAATTTAGTTCCTTATTTGCTCGCGTTTCAAACTTGAAACGCGAGCAAATAAGGAACTACAATGTAACTACAATGAAAGCGTTATTGCATTATTTAATGTCAATGGGAACATTTGAATTTGAATGGCGACTTTAACTAAATGGAAACCCAATCAATGAAATGTTGTGCTGTACATAATAAATAATGTACAGTTAACAAAAGAGCTAACTAGGCAGGGTATACCTACTAAAATATTTGAAATGCTTGCTTGCTTGTTTTGTTTTGTTTTTCGATATTTGTTTTATAATTACTTCATGGCTTAGCATTGCCATACAACGTGGCAATGCCGCCAGTAACTTGGGTACTTTACCAGTCGACAACTATGCGGAGGAATTTTTCGATGCCATATTTTAGTTTTTTAATAGTTTTAGTTATGTTAGTAGGAGCTCGTGGCTAAGTAATAACAGCCGCACGGGTCGATCCATCAGGTTAAGCTACGCTTGCCGGGGTTGGTCCGTGGATGGGTGACCATCTTTACATACCGAGACTCCTCCGTGCCTCGGAAAGCACGTTAAGCCGCTGGTCCCGGCTGTCATTCGTGGATCTTTGACAGTCGTTACGGGTCGTCAGAAGCCCGAAAGTCTGACAACCAGTCTTACCAAGAGGTATCGTATTACCCAGTTAATGGGTTGTGGAGGTCAGATAGGCAGTCGCTAGTTAATTAACATTTGAAGATACTGTTGGAGATGCTGAAGATTGTAAGACTATTATTGCATTGTATAGACTCAATCTCCTTTGTATTATATAATTGCATAGCACATGTGTGAGTACTATGTACATACTCTAAAGCTACCATTTACTGGGTACGTCTTTGTTTGACTTGAATGTGCCCTGGCGACTGAGAGTATGTGACGCTCACACTAATGTCTCGCTGATGGTGGCGCGTGTTGGATCATTTAGCCAATCCATGCGTCAGGTTCGTGAATAAGCGCTGTCAGTGAAGGCTGGGCATACCTTAGCGGTCAGGGCTTATTTTAATTTAATTTAAATATTTGAATTGTTTTTTTTTAAGGACGCTTTTAACGTTCTGCATCGTTCTCACATATGAAATTTCAACATGAATGATGTAACCATTATTTTGTAACCATATCTTGATTTAAAAGAGTGTCCGTGGAGTTTCTTGCCCGTTCTTCTCCATAGGTACCTACTATGCTTTGGAATGGGCGCCTAGCTTCATCTTTCTGACTGACCGACCCCTTGACAATTCAAAAGTGCCTGTAATTGGTTTAATTGAAATAAATGCTTTGAGTTTGAGTTTGAGTTTGCTCCATGTAAAATACTGGTATTCAGCTGCATCCGGTTAGACTGGAAGCCGACCCCAACATAGTTGGGAAAAGGCTAGGCAGACTGATTGTTTTATAATTACTTCATGTTCAATTTCGTGACAATATACAATTTTGTGTTGGTGCATATATCTAGGAGTATTGCAAAAACAAAGTAATATGGGTAGGTATATAAAATTGAACATGAAGCAATTCACATACCTATATGTTAGTATACCCTACCTAGATATCTCTTTTGTTGACTGTACATCTAATTTAATTTGTAAGGCATTAATTATCCTTACTTCCACAGTAAAGTATTATGAGTACTTACATAATTATAGTATAATGTATATCTGTCTGTTACTTTTTAACCGACTTCAAAAAGGAGGAGGTTCTCAATTCGTCGGAACCTTTTTTTTTTTTATGTATGTTCCCCGATTACTCGAAGATGGCTGGACCGATTTCGATTTTTTTTTGTTTTATTCGAGAGGGTTATACATCACAGTTGGTCCCATATAAAATTGATTAACTTTGCTTTGGTAGTTTTTGAGTTAGCTTCAATAATACGTATTTTTTCCACACTTTTATATGGATGATTTTCTAGTTTGTTTTGCAGGTAGTGGTATTAGAATTTGTGTAGGGTAGGTACACAACTAAAAAGTGAAAAATAAAAACTTTTTTACAAAAAAATACAACCGACTTCCAAAAACAACACTACAAAGTGAAAAATGACTTTAATTTCGGAAGTCGGTGGCAAAAAACGAAAATACATTTAACTAGACACCGACTTCCGAAATTAAAGTTATTTTTCACTTTGTAGTGTTGTTTTTGGAAGTCGGTTGTATTTTTTTGGAAAAAAGTTTTTTACGCCTAAACGGCTGAACGAATTTCGATGTTTGACACACAGGTAGACCTGGATACCTGGACATAGGATACTGTTAGCCCGGTAGTACGGTCTCGTAATTATAATAAAGGCAATTTCTATGAATTTTTCATATCTTCTTCATTACTTTTCATAGAATTTGTTCTACTGGAGTCGCGTCACACTGTCGCGTCCCGTCTGTCTGTGGCAGCCTTAATACGGGCGTAAATTAAAAAATATGGATGTTTTATTTCTAAATGTAAGTACCTACATAAGTTAGCAATTTAATTTTAAAAGCTAATTTTCCTACCTAGTAGTTTATTTCTACAAAACGGCGCGAGAGTGCATACTTCGAAGACACAAACATATCGGAGGCGTCGAATATTTACTACTTAATATTTATTCTGTGGCGTCTCGGTGCGCCATTTTCGACGGAGAGTACGGAGACATCATGGGTTAAATAAATACTAGCTGTTGCCTGCGACTTCATCTGCGATCCATGAAAAGTAGCATATGTCCTTCTCCAGGTCATGGTCAACCCGTGTGCTAAATTTCATCCAAATCCGTTCAGCCGTTTTAGCGTGAAAGCGTTACAAACAAATAAGATTGTTATTAATTAGGTTTAGCATCTTGAAAATTTATGAAATGAGGTAGATCTATACAGAAGCTTGTGACTAAGTAATACATTCGCACGGGTCGATCCATCAGGTTAAGCTACGCTTTCCGGGGTTGGTCCGTGGATGGGTGAACATCTTTACATACCGAGACTCCTCCGTGCCTCGGAAAGCACGTTAAGCCGTTGGTCCCGGCTGTCATTCGTCGATCGTTGAAAGTCGTTACGGGTCGTCAGAAGCCCGAAAGTCTGACAACCAAGGGGTATCGTATAATCCAGTTACTGGGTTGTGGAGGTCAGATAGACAGTTGCTTCATGTAAAATACTGGTATCCAGCTGCATCCGGTTAGACTGGAAGCCGACCCCAACATAGTTGGGAAAAGGCTAGGCAGATGATGATTTCTTTCAACTTACCGAGATAGGACTTTTTAAATCCTGTAGGTATTGTACGTTGCCTCGTTGGTTTACTAGTCACAGCGGGACTGTTGAGCGTAAGGTCCGGTTCGACGCCCATGCCGGGCAAAGTGATATATCAATATTCCAGTATGAATTTTACAGTTGCAGCCCGGATTTTTTCTGGATTTGTGTTTGGTGTATTGTGGACAAGTGTATTTACTTACACCTCTGTCAGTACCCCTTCGGGGAACTAAGCGTGATGTTATGTTGATGTCATAATGTGCTAGCAATGAACTTGCTTGACCACTGACGTCTGCTAGTACCTACACAAATATTGACTGCTCTTCTATTATTTGCTTGTCAATGACGAGCGATGGCGTGTTAGCTTAAGTGATCGTGTCAACTTAAGTTGCGATTTCCGAATTAGGGAAAAACAATATTTCGTTTGGTTATACGTGGTTATGTTCACGTAGATTAAAAATACAATTTTGCGTTGTAATAATTAACATAAGAATGAGAATAATAATCTATCATCACTGACAGGACTATTGTTGCCAATAAGCCTGATATAGTGGTGATAGATCGATTAGAGCGTCGCACAATGATTATTGATATAGCGGTCCCGCATGACGAGAACCTCGTGAAAGCTGAAAAAGATAAGCAGATCAAGTATCTTGACCTGGCTCACGAGGTTGTCGACATGTGGGATGTGGATACAGCAATCGTTGTGCCGATAGTCGTGACGGCCAATGGCATAATAGCCAAGAGCCTCGATCAACACTTGAGGAGGCTCTCGTTAGGTGGCTGGATCAAGGGCTTGATTCAGAAAGCAGTACTTCTGGACACGGCCCGCATTGTTAGGAGGTCCCTCTCTCTGAAGTCCTTACCGCCGGTAGCTTGGACCCTGTTCCCGATATCGGTGGGCTACTATTTTTTATATTTTTAAATGTTTTTATATTCTAATATTAAAAAATATAATTTATATGTATATAATACTTAAATAAAGGAAAGAATAATAATTTATTGTTCCAAAAATAGTGTTACAGATTGCTTTCCCACCAGTTACTGAAAAGCAGAAACTATGCTATTGCATTGCTGTATTGTATTCAATACAGTACTTAACTTTAGTGGAAAAGATCACCTGTATCCTGTACTAGTTACAAAAAACACACCAACACCTAAGATACGTACTTCCCTGAAGGTGAGGCAAAGATGTAAGACACTTCGCTAGTTGTGTTTAAGGGGATACATCAATCAATTTTGTGTCTTTAAAATTCCTATGAAACCAAATGTATATGGGTAAATCATTTAGATTTTCCATATAATATGTGTTATTTGACTGTATTGTTTATAGCAGTACTAAAACCGAAACATGCTTAGGTACTTGAAATTTTTTCGAAAGAAAAAAATTCCAAAGTTGCAACGTCTATTTTCTGTTTTATACGATTGTACGTAAACAGTTCCTTATTGTGCAGTAAAATTTACTTTAAATCGACGGTATTTAAATATGTTAAGAACTTACTAAGCTAAAAATTGATAAAAGTATAACATTTCGTCATAAATCTACATTTAAACGAAGAGCGTTTAGTGCCGGTGCGTGTGAGCGTCATCTCGCGCGTCAAACTAGACAGCCATCACGCCATTTCACTTACACACCGAGCTAAACCACGCTTCGATATATCCTCTTAAGTCCCATGTAATAGAGGGCGAGCCTTTTACCATCAACTGGGCATTAATGCAGATTCAGGGCTGGTACTGAGAATTTCCTGATAGAAAACCATATGTACTTAGATAGGTAGTAATAACAGTTTGCTCGATCTGGGAAAACAATAAATCTACTAAAACATTGTCCTTTAATTACAAATATACAAGGTGTAATTGCTATAACTGAAAACCTCTTATGGGGTCATTGTACTCATCATTATGAACAACTTCACGAAAAACATCAGCTGTTCCTTACATTTAGGTACACGTCTAAATGTAGAGAACATCTATCTGCATTTTTCCCGATTTGAAGTTTGGTCTCATCGTAAAAGTTGTTTAGAATGACGAGTTAATTTAAATGATTACCTAATTATTTTTATTACTTTTAGGGTAAATTTTTCAATAGTCAGATAACTTTTAACTGAACAATAAATATGACATATTTTGTATACAAAAGCAAAGCTGTCCAACCGCCATATTTATTCCACAAATAAAAGTTGTCTGACGATTGAAAAATTAGCCATTAATTGATTAGTTAAAGTACATTAGCAGAATTACTTAAATATTTGTCACGGATTTCCACAAAGTTAACATCGGATCCTACTGTTTATTCTAAATGCCAATTAATCGTTTAGTTTATGACATAAGCTTACATGATTGTAGAATATAGCTAAACGATAAGCTACAGCAAATAAGAGAATTATAAAACACTGCCGCGTTGATCTAGTAGTCGCAACACATATGTTACACCAAATAGTGGTAGTAGTCGCAAGAACCTACCTACAAGATATAAAATTATGTATGGGAGCTACATCTGCCAACAAACTGCTGTGCAGTTTGGCAGAAGTAAAATTTTTTGTAATAAGATATCACACTAATAAACCCTTGTTCATTTTTTTTTTAAACTTTCCTCTATGTCGCAAGAGCATAGGTATAGCTGCCAACAGCGCCGCCATTGAGAAAATTTCTTATGCTCACATTTTTAGTCAGATAAGGTAGAATTTTTTGTAAAAAAAATCAACACTAAACCAGGTTCGAAATAAACATGAGCATAGGAAATGTCAAAATGTTCCTTAACTAGCAGGTCTACTCACCTTAATTTGGGCAAATATTTAAATGTGTGTGCCGAATTAAAGAACTACTTTGACAGATGTTTGACGTATATTAATTACCCTTTACAATCGACACCGCCAAATTACATTCATGTGTTTGTCTGACTGTATCAATATTTGTTGATTTTTTTTAGGGTTCCGTACCTCAAAAGGGAAAAACGGAACCCTTATAGGATCACTCATTTGTCTATGTCTGTTTGTCCGTCTGTCACAGCCAATTTGCTCCGAATCTAACACACCGATTAAGTTAAAATTTGGTACAGTCACGAGCACTAATATGTATACACTTAGCAACTTTTAAAAGTGATTTTCTCCAACTGTATTGATTGTGATTTTATGATTTTACGAACACAGTATTTTAGAACCCATACTATTATGAAATAGGTCTTATCTCAAAGTCACAATCGTTATTCCACGAGAAAATCGCTTTGAATTTTGTAAAGCGTATACATATTAGTGCTCGTGACTGTACACATATAAATTTCTTCCTGGGATAAAGTCATCCCAACTACGGGACCCTTCATTGCGCGTGGTCCGACACGCACTTGGCCGGTTTTTCTCATGCACACTCGTTTTTATAGCTCACTTTAGACATTGACAGAATAGTCGACATCGGCTTTAAAAATAGAATAGAATCAATATTTGTTTTGACAAAACTCCGGACTAAACTCTCAAGTTCGAGTGGTCACAATATTTCCATTTATGTGGAATATTGTTCGTTTATGTACATACTTATGTCTGCATACACGTTTACTTAAGTTATTGTGTGTCCGACCTTGCGTTAAGGCACAAGGTTTAATATTTTCTTCTAGTACGAGTACCTACTTGTGGTACTCAGAACTGAGTGATGGCTACAGTAGGTACTTGGCTTTATTTTTAGTGACAATGATGTGTCACCTAAAGGTGGATGCAGCTTCACGCTGAATTTTAATTTTAATTGTTTGTTAAAATCAGTATCTTTAGGTACCTATACCTAGTAACACTCGTAATAGTAGATGTCAATCAATAAACGGGACACAATAGAAGTTTTACTGTTATGACGTCTAATGACTTGTCTGAAAGTATTATCAAATATAATTTTCTATTCTTTTTCATGGGGTCAAAGATAGTTACTACCTAATTTTAACCTAACATAACTAAAACTATTCACCAGTTCACAAACTAAAACATGGCGTCGAAAAATTCATCCGCATCGCTGTCGACTGGTAAAGTACCCAAGAGACGGCGGCATTGCCACGTTGTACAGTAGCCTGTAGCCTCTGGCCAAGGTAAAAGCCAGCCCTTGAGTCACGGGAAGTGTCAACCAGCCGTTTCGAGATATCCTTAAAGAGACCATTATGAGCACTCGGAGTACTCGGACCCCACGGCCCGAGGGTTTCAACCCCAAACGGCTCGAAAATATAGTTACCATTATGGTTATTATATTTACGCCGCTTGAGGTTTTCCGCAACCGCAGCAGCGGAGCCAGCACAGCACGCCGAGCCAGGAAAATGGGATGGCGCAACAGTATCGACACACGTTGCGTCCCACACCACCCACCCACCTTCCATGGAAATAGAGACATGCCGTCCGGTCTCTTGCCATCGTCGCGTGTCAAGCCAGTGGGTTCTAATACAGCTGGACCGCCGACGGTAACTAAGAGCTCGTCGGATGATGTCAATGATGTCAGCGTGCCGCGCTAAGCGCCCCGCACTTCTGCTGCAAGACAGGCCGTGGTGTCCGAGGGTGTTGACATCTTCACCACAGTGACAGCGATGAGGAGAACAACATGGAGCCCCACAACCACACCACCACACACCCCACACTCACATCCCATACCCACAACTCACACCTCCACCCACACCCTTAATTTTCGCCACACCTTTTTGAGTTCACCTGTAGATTCACATCTCTGCCGCCAGCAGCGTTGCTGTGTTCCAGTTTGAAGGGTATGTGTGTCGGTGTAGTTACACTCATGCGACACATTACAGCTGTATGTCTGGAATGACAACGCTTCTGCGATGTCTCTGGTGTTGCTGATGTCCATAGGTGGCGGTGACCACTCACCATTAGGTGAGCCGTCGGCTTGTTTGCCTTACCACTACATCATCATCATCTGCCTAGCCAATCAACTGTGTTGGAGTCGGCTTATCATATCATGCAAAAAACACTTTTTGCATGATAAAAAGTTTAAAATCTGTGAAAACAACTGTGTATAAGTATTACACGGTTCATGAGATACAGCCCGCTAACAGACCGACGGACAGCGGAGGCTTAGTAATAGGGTTCCATTTGACACCCTTCGAGTACGGAAACCTAAAAATATCATCTTCCAGCCTTTATCTAAATATATTTGGGGTTAGCACTTATGATTTTCCTCCGTAAGTACTCGTATATCAGGGATCCGTATTCATTCATATCCATTTTCTGGGCAGTGTGATGTGCAGGGCATGAGGTCACGGCTATTGCAGAGCACATGGTCAAATCGCATGACATTCACTTTCGGCTAATGTCTACCATAGGAGGGCCCTGTATTTCCTCTTTCTCTTTTAACCGCCTTCTTTTGTTTGCAGCAACTATGGTACCCCGGCCGGTATCCCCTGGTCCTCTGGAGCCGCAGCTACCTCGCTTTTACGCGGGCAAGTCCATCTTCATCACCGGAGCCACTGGGTTTATGGGCAAGGTGCGTATAGAGTGTTTAACTGCCATACAATACTTACTCAGTTCCACCTTCAAATCCGTCTGATCTGCACGAAATTGATTGGTCGATTTGTACCGTGAGGTATGGCTGTAACGGCCTCAAGATCAATCGATACTTATTAGAAGTTTATACATCACAGTTGGTCCCATATAAAATTGATTGACTTTGTTTGGGTAGTTTTTGAGTTAGCTTCAATAATACGTATTTTTCCCCCACTTTTATATGGATGATGTTCTAGTTTGTTTTGCAGGTAGTGGTATTAGAATTTGTGTGGGGTAGGTACCTACCACAACTAAAAAGTGAAAAATAAAAACTTTTTTACAAAAAAATACAACCGACTTCCAAAAACAACACTACAAAGTGAAAAATAACTTTAATTTCGGAAGTCGGTGTCTAGTTAAATGTATTTTCGTTTTTTGCCACCGACTTCCGAAATTAAAGTTATTTTTCACTTTGTAGTGTTGTTTTTGGAAGTCGGTTGTATTTTTTTGTAAAAAAGCTTTTGAGCATGTAACTTTCGCATAGGTATTTTCCTGTTACCCTGCAAAGCGAAAGTAATGTAAATTCGGCTTAAGCTTCGGCAGGAACATGGAACTAATGGGACTTCCATTTTGTTCAGGTGCTGGTAGAACGCATCCTAGCGACGTGTCCCGAGGTGGGGCGCCTTCATCTACTGATGAGGGACAAGAAAGGCCACTCGCCGCAGAAGAGGCTGGCGCAGCTGAAGCAGTCACAGGTATGTAAATGCTTCACGGATATCTATGGCCTGTAATGTAACAGTTCAGATTCGAGCATTACAACAGAGAGTGTGGAGAACCAAGCATTACAGTGCGCAACCTGTAATGATACAATTTATAACATTACATCCACTGGGACCAAAAGATTACCAGCGGGGCGAGCACGGGCGTACCCAAGACGTGGTCGACAAGACATGATAAATTATGTCATGTCTTAGAATTTGTCTTAAATGCTAGCACGGGTCAACCATAATCTAGAGGCACGACATGCCTTTCTTATTAAGTTTGACATAGTAAATTGAAAAAAATTAAATGTTTACGACTATCTGATAAGCGACCAAATAAAACCTTTTTTTCCCCTTAAAACTTTCCAACAGACCACCAAAACCCACCAACCAAAAAAAATATATATATTATTTATTTATTATTATTTTACTTTTGTTTATTGTTGGTTTCCACGCGCATAAATTTTATATTTCTAAAGATTGTAGGTACCTATTTTTATAAAAACATTTAAAAATATAAAAAATAGTAATTTATGTGTTTACTTAAATTCTTTTTTTTTTTTGCTTTTTGTTGGTTTCGACGCGCATTATTTACATATCTAAATATGTATTTTTAAAACATAAAAAACCCTTTAAAAATATACAAAATAGTAATTTATTTATCTATTTAAATGTATTAATGATTTACTTATTACAATTTTTTTTTGGTTATCACACGCTATTTTTCACTTAAATAAACCACCAGGCACATAATGCAAGAAAATAATTTATTACCATTTGGTGCTGAGTAATTAGCAGGAAAATAATATTTTTAAATTTTTTTTTAAATCTCCAAACGGCTGGTTGACACTTCCCGTGACCCAAGGGCTGGCTTTTACCTTGGCCAGCGGCTTAGCATTGCCATACAACGTGGCAATGCCGCCAGTCTCTTGGGTACTTTACCAGTCGACAGCGATGCGGAGGAATTTTTCGACGCCATATTTTAGCTTTTTAATAGTTTTAGTTATGTTAAAAAAAAAATTCAAATCTTATCACCACCTCCGAACGAATGTGATAAAAAGTTTCTTAGTCACCGTCAAAATGTGACATTTGTGATATAATTGGTGCGCCCATATTAGCTAATAAGACATAATGAGTCCCAACTCCCAACTAAACGTCAAGAAGTTATGTCACAAGTCAAGAAATTATCTCACGCCGCCAAGACAAAACGGTTTTATCGCCCAAACTGTGATAAAATGTGTGACTCAAGCCATGTCACTGTAGGCCGTGCTCGCCGGGCAGCGATACATTACAAATGTTGAATTATTTTTTTTTACATTAAATTCCAGCCTGTCGTGCAGGTGTACCGATTTTACATATCGGCAAATAAGTAGAATAGGTACGTAACAGCGTCGTGATAGTTTGCACTGAGTGGCAACGTCGCATTTTAAAGGGTTCATTGAATCATTGACCTAGTGATCCAATTCTACAGAGTGTTTAAATTTGTTCAAAATGAAAACTACTTTTTGACCTAATTACTGGACCGATTTCGTTCATTTTTTGTATATCGTCAGAAAAGGCGATACCAAGTGTGTCCTAGAAATAATTGCACATAAGCGGTCCCCATACTGTATATTTTCACGCGGACGAAGTAGCAGGATTTTAAACCGATGTTTGTTTTGCAGGTGTTCGACAGCGTCCGCGCTCGCAACCATCGACTGCTGGACAAACTGTTCGCAGTCAGCGGCGACGTCTCCAAGCCTCATCTTGGCATGGACTCTGAGGCGATCTCGCAGTTAAGAGACGTAGGTACCACTTTACTTGACCGGATTTTATGCAAATTCATGTTTTTTGCAAAAAATCTACTAATCGTACCTACATAATTATTTTCTATAAGTAAGCAAAACTGTAGGCATCTACTTAGCTACAATACAATGGGTACTATACAAATCCAAAAGGTAATAAAAATATTTTATGTGTTATAATAACTTCTGTGGATCTTTGACAGTCGTTACGGGTCGTCAGAAGCCCGAAAGTCTGACAACCAGTCTTACCAAGGGGTATCGTATTACCCAGTTCTGGGTTGTGGAGGTCAGTTAGGCAGTCGCTCCATATAAAATACTGGTATTCAGCTGCATCCAGTTAGACTGGAAGCCGACCCCAACATAGTTGGGAAAAGGCTAGGCAGATGATGATGTGTTATAATAGGTAACTTGTAAGTAGTTATAACTAAGGCACAATCTTACAGCTTACTGAGCATTTGGAAAAGTACCTACTTACGAGTTACGTTTTCAAGAACAAAACTGATAAATTAAAAAAAAAAAAAAAATATTTCGTAACCATAATAAATAAAAAAAAACAATTAGTGATTGGAGCCTCCTTGTAAGCAAACAATGCCTGTATTAGGAGACTCCGCTCTTTCACAGCAAGGTAATCATACAAAATAAAATAAAAAACAAAAAAAAAAAAATAAAATAAAATAAAAGACTAACTATTTAAATGTGTGTGGTGTGTGTGTGTGTGTGTGTGTGTGTGCGTATGTATGTATGTAAATGTTTAACGCCGTTCAACGCCGGTGTAACCTTATTAAAACACATTTTTAACGCGTGGGAAGAGGCCCAAGACGCCATAGGAATTTTTTGTGACCTCTCCAAGGCATTTGATTGCGTCGATCACGAAACCTTACTCTTGAAACTTGAGCATTACGGACTTGGAAAACTTGCGCTCAGTTTAGTAAAATCTTATTTAAATGATAGACAACAGCAAGTTCAAATAAATGGTATCACTTCACTTGGTTTAAATGTAAAAATGGGTGTTCCACAAGGCTCAATATTGGGTCCTTTCCTCTTTTTAGTGTATATTAATGATTTACTCCATTTATTAAAAAATCAACCACAAATGGTGTTATTTGCTGACGATACTTCCTTAATTTTTAAGGTAGGTACGCGTGATACAAATTTTGACGACGTTAATAACGCCCTACTGCAGGTCCAAAATTGGTTCACTGCTAATAATTTAGTATTAAATGGGAAAAAAACTAAGTGCATTAGATTTTCTTTACCAAATGTAAAAAGTAGTGATTGTGAGATAATATTGAATCAAGAGAAACTAGAATTCGTCGATAAAACCGTTTTCTTGGGGATCACGCTCGACTCAAGGCTACAATGGGGTCCTCATTTAACATCACTTGCAGGACGGCTAAGTTCAGCAGCATATGCTGTCAGAAAAATCCGTCAATTTACTGATGTAGATACCGCGCGGCTAGTCTATTTTAGTTACTTTCATAGTATCATGTCTTACGGTATTTTACTTTGGGGACGGGCTGCAGACATCGAGTCAATTTTTATTCTGCAGAAAAGAGCCATTAGAGCCATATATAATCTCCGCAAGCGCGATTCTCTAAGGGAACTGTTTAAGGAAATTAACATCATGACGGTACCTTGTCAATATATCTACGAAAATATCATGTACGTAAGGAAAAATTTACATCTTTTTAGTAAAAGAGGTGAAAGGCATAATTATAGTACTAGAAAAAGGGACCTATTAGCTCAACCAGGTTTCAGACTAGCTAAAGTAGACTCGTCGTTCATGGGGTACTGTTTAAAATGTTACAATAAAATACCTCCACACATACTTCAACACAATGAGACTAAATTCAAAACTTGTATAAAACGCACACTATGCAGGCAGGCATATTATAAGTTTGGGGATTACATAACTGATAAAAATGCTTGGCTCAATGCTGGTCCTGCTCCACAACCACAACTAATTAATTAACATTTGAAGATACTGTTGGAGCTGCTGAAGATTGTAAGACTATCATTGCATTGTATAGACTCAATCTCCTTTGTATTATATAATTGCATAGCACATGTGTGAGTACTATGTACATACTCTAAAGCTACCATTTACTGGGTACGTCTTTGTTTGACTTGAATGTGCCCTGGCGGCTGAGAGTATGTGACGCTCACTCTAATGTCTCGCTGATGGTGGCGCGTGTTGGATCATTTAGCTAATTCATGCGTCAGGTTCGTGAACAAGCGCTGTCAGTGAAGGCTGGTCATACCTTAGCGGCCACGGCTTATTTTAATTTAATTTAAATATTTGAATTGTTTTTTTTTTAAGGACGCTTTTAACATTCTGCATCGTTCTCACATGTGAAATTTCAACATGAATGATGTAACCATTATTTTGTAACCATATCTTGATTTAAAAGAGTGTCCGTGGAGTTTCTTGCCCGTTCTTCTCCATAGGTACCTACTATGCTTTGGAATGGGCGCCTAGCTTCATCTTTTTGACTGACCGACCCCTTGACAGTTCAAAAGTGCCTGTAATTGGTTTAATTGAAATAAATGCTTTGAGTTTGAGTTTAAGTGGAAATTCAATAAAAGTAATCATATGTAAATAGGGATGAGGGTGGGTTTGCGTGTGTTTTGTGAGTGAGTGTGTTGATAAACCGAGTGATTTATGTGTTGCAAAGTTTCAATAGTGCCTCAGTATCTTCATAAGAAATTATACCTATCGTCACCCTAGCATGTTTGCATGCGGCCAGCCATTTTTGGGAATGAATTTTTAATGTTTTTTATGTTGTGTGTGTGTGTGTTTGTTCGATTCAAACTTATTGGAGGCTCGGAAGTTAGCTGCGAGTGCAGACCGAGCAGGTACAGTCAAGTCGACAATAATTATATAGTAGTATGTAGTATATTGTATGTCATCACTATGACTGAACATTGTTTCCCAAAATACAAGCTCTAACTTAGTTTGGGAATCAATATCAGCATGTATTGTATTACTACTATACATTTCAATTGTTACCCGCTTTAGCCTGCAAATTTGTGAATGTATCTGGTATCAATAAACAATTTTTATTTTTTTTTATTTTGGCTCTGTTTAGTTAAGCTCGATTAATTTTTTGATTTTTTTACTTCCAAGCCGCCATTACCGTTTGAATCGAACTATACAACGTGTCGTTTTCATCCTCGTCAAATTTATAGGTGTGGTATCTAGAGACCATCAAACCGGACAACTTTCTCCATGGGACCAACATCTTAATCGCGAAAAAATAATCAGCCGTCCCATACATTTGCGTCGTGTAGGTACAGTAAGGGCGGGTTACTTTAACTCTAGGGCATAACTTTGGCCCAAATCGAGACAACTGTATAAACTGCTCGAAGTGTCACGACCACACAACCGAACGTCGTATGTCCTTCGGTAACTATTAGATGGTGATATAGACGCGTACTTGCGGAACCTTGTGTGGATTTAATGACAGTAAAAATCTGTCTCGATTTGGGCCAAAGCTATGCCCTAGAGTCAAAGTAACCCGCACTTACGGTATTGAAGTTTTCTATGGGACAGTTGAAAATATTTTCGTGATTACGATGTTGGTCCCATGGAGAAAGTTGTTTAGTTTGATGTTCTGTATCACACCCTGAAATTTGACGAGGATGCAAAATGACACGTTGTATAACAGTAGAAAAAGTATTTTTCTATAGTTTTACATTGAGTATAAAGAAAGAAAGAAAAATAAAACTGTTTATTTACATGAAGGTGACGCTTATTTATTACATAGAGTTATTTTATATCTAGGCTTAAAAACCAAAACCAAACGGAAATTACGAACAAAACAAGATGATGCATTTCGCGCAATTTATGAGGGGCTGGTGGCGAAATAATAACAGCCGCGCGGGTCGATAGACTTGCCGCTGTCAGTCCGTGGATGGGTGACCATCTTTATATACCAGGAACCCTACTCCGTGCCTCGGAAAGCACGGTAAGCCTTTGGTTCTGGTTCTCATTCGTGGATCTTTTGACAGTCGTTAGGGGTGGTTAGTATCGCGGGTTGTTCGAAAGAGATACCGTGGCCCTGGCACGGGTAACTGAAGGAGCACGGGTGGGTTTTAGTCAGTAAAAAAAAGTCTGACACTCCCCCCGCTCCGCCCAGAACGGGAGAAGTCATTTGATGATTTCCCATCCACAAAAAAAAAAGGACGTTCAGTAGCTCGAAAGTCTGACAACCAGTCTTACCAAGGATTATCTGTAATCCAGTAACTGGGTTGTGGTAAAATACTGGTATTCTCTGGTCTAACCGGATGCAGCTGACAGCTGAGTATTTTACATGGAGTGACTACCTATCTGACCTCCACAACCCAGTTACTGGGTAACATGATATCCCGTAGTAAGACTGGTTGGCAGACTTTCAGGCTTCTAACCACCCCTAACGGGCAGCCGACCCCAACATAGTTAGGAAAAGGCTAGGCAGATTGATTGATTGATTATTTCTTTATGATGCTTATGAGGAAGTCTGAAAGTGACGCCGGTGACTGAAAAGATGTGTGGAAATCGGTTGTCATGGTACGGCATGTAATGCGGAGGAATGAGGAAAATGTCGTCAGGAAAATTTTGGTTATGAATGTGGATACTAGTAGGGGAAGACCAAAGAAACGATGGATGGACTGTGTGAAAGATGATATGGCTAGAAAGGGAGTGACTACCGAGATGACGACTAATAGAGAAGTATGGATGAAAAAGTTATGTTACGTTGATTGACTCCAAAAAATTGAGATAAGGGCAGGAAAATGATAATGACGTTACATATTTGTTTGAATTTACACCTGTAGTGCTATTCTGTAAACATCTCACCGTGATAACTCAGGTGAAGTGAGCGTGCAGTGAGCCGTCATCCCACCAGATGCTAGGGGTTGACAGTATTGACAGCTCACTTTAAGATCACTTCACTCATGTTTTCACGGTGAGATATTTACAGAATAGCACTACTGCACCCTAATTGCGTAACACATTATCAGTCGGAGTTGGTTTCATTTTGACAGTTCAACAACATTCATTGCGTTATTTACGTTGTCGAGCAGACAAATTTTTCGAACATATGCAGCAATGGATTAGCAATTTGTTTCAAAATGAAACCAACTCCGATCGATAATGTGTTACGCAATTAGGGTGCTGAGGTTAGATTGAAAACGTATGTTGTCACGTTGCACCGCACACGGTACAATTTTAAACACTTAACGAGGGAACGGGGCCTGCGATTCTCCATGAAAATGTATTCCCCTTTTTTTCTTCCTGAATAATAACTTTAAAGCAATCTTTTTTTTTTTTTTTCATTAAATCAAGGTCTGCTGACACATCCCTGACATTTCCTTTTTTTCGGCAACTTTTTTTTTTTCATAAAATCAAGGTCTGCTGACACGTCCCTGACATTTCCTTTTTTTCAGCAACTTTTTTTTTTCATAAAATCAAAGTCTGCTGACACGTCACTGTCATTTCCTTTTTTTCAGCAACTTTTTTTTTTCATAAAATCAAGGTCTGCTGACACGTCCCTGACATTTCCTTTTTTTCAGCAACTTTTTTTTTTCATAAAATCAAGGTCTGCTGACACGTCCCTGACATTTCCTTTTTTTCAGCAACTTTTTTTTTTCATAAAATCAAAGTCTGCTGACTCGTCACTGTCATTTCCTTTTTTTCAGCAACTTTTTTTTCATAAAATCAAGGTCTGCTGACACGTCCCTGTTATTTTCTTTTTTTCAGCACCTTTTTTTTCATAAAATCAAAGTCTGCTGACACGTCCCTGTCATTTCGTTTTTTTCAGCAACTTTTTTTTTTCATAAAATCAAAGTGCTGACACGTCCCTGTCATTTCCTTTTATTCAGCAACTTTTTTTTTTCATAAAATCAGTCTGCTGACACGTCCCTGTCATTTCCTTTTTTTCAGCAACTTTTTTTTTCATAAAATCAAGGTCTGCTGACACGTCCCTGTCATTTCCTTTTTTTCAGCAACTTTTTTTTTCATAAAATCAAGGTCTACTGACACGTCCCTGTCATTTCCTTTTTTTCAGCAACTTTTTTTTTTCATAAAATGAAGGTCTGCTGACACGTCCCTGTCATTTCCTTTTTTTCAGCAACTTTTTTTTCTCATAAAATCAAGGTCTGCTGACACGTCCCTGTCATTTCCTTTTTTTCAGCAACTAATTAGTAAAGGAAAAATGTACAAAAAATGCCCCATTTTTGCCGCTCCGTGATTAGAGGATTATAGGTAGCCTTCGTTCAACAATGTTGCTATTATTGATCGAAGTAGGTACCAGACAAATTCGATACATTTTATATGAAAGGAACCTAGACATACTCTTTCTTAAAATTTGAATATATCAATCAATCTGCCTAGCCTTTTCCCAACTATGTTGGGGTCGGCTTCCAGTCTAACCGGATGCAGCTGAATACCATTATTTTACATGGAGCGACTGCCTATCTGACCTCCACAACCCAGTAACTTGGTAATACGATACCCCTTGGTAAGACTGGTTGTCAGACTTTCGGGCTTCTGACGACCCGTAACGACTGTCAAAGATCCACGAATGACAGCCGGGACCAACGGCTTAACGTGCTTTCCGAGGCACGGAGGAGTCTCGGTATGTAAAGATGGTCACCCATCCACTGACCAACCCCGGCAAGCGTAGCTTAACCTGATGGATCGACCCGTGCGGCTGTTATTACTTAGCCACGAGCTCCTAAAATTTGAATATTATGTATAAAATAATTTAATCGGCTCAGTTTTCGAGGAGAAAAAGGGGAATACGAAACGTCGATCTTGTCAAAATTTTAGTGATATAATCGGTCTGAGCTGCAGCCTTCCCTATCGCACTCTCTTGTCACTGTTCGGGCGCAGCGCGACGGCAACAGTCAATTCTCAATAATTCTTTATTGCATTCCATAATGTAAAACAGTTGGTAAGCTTAGAATTAATGACACAATTATGGACCCTGTCGGGCACCGCATAGTAGGAGAGAGGAGGAAGAGCGCTTCTTTTATTATTGAATTTATTTAAGTAGTTTAATAATGTTTAGGCTTTATTTCTTAGCTAGTAAGCTAAAAATAATACCTGCTTGAGTAAGTAGGTCTTTTTAATGTTAGGTATATCTATATTGTTTAATTAGTTATTCCTGTTGTTCAGTATTATGTTTAAATTATATTTGGTTATTGTACTAAATTTAAAAAAAGTCCGCTGCTATATAATGCTATGTAATGGCGCCCTTTTTGTTGTGTTATAGTTGTCAAAAAATAAGAGGCCCAATTTGACATGAGGGTGTCCCTCTTTGTCCTGCTATGTTTGTCTCTCTTTGGCATATGAAACGATATGGGCTGTCAAAAGGGACCTATTATAATATTTTGTGACGAGTATAGTATGATGCAATAGAGAACTAATTAAAGTATCTACATACTCGTAAGTACGTACTTACACCTTGGATGTTGACCAATGTTTAAAATATGAAAGTTCAGAGGCTTAGCCTAACCGTGCATGCCTCAGAAGTCTCGATATATGTCTTTATTACATTATTATGAGAGAATGTCTTTTCCTAATCCAATTCGACCATGGCCGCGTTGCGAACCCTTTTAAATAGATGGTGTCGAGAGTGCCCTTGCCCACAAAACGGCCCTTCAATTTTAACTTCGAAACTAACAATTACAAAACTTAATCGACATAATGGCGAAATGATATTGAAATATTTTTATGGTTTAATATTTCGTTAATGTTACGACATTTTGCGGTAAGTTAGGTTAGCGACCCGCCCCGGCTTCGCACGGTTTTTAAGACTCGACAAAACAACGATTTTTTTTGTTATAAATACAAAAAAAAACAGCTGTTCCCTGCAGTTATGTTCGCATAACTCGTCAAAATGTTGGGAACAGCTGATATTTTTTTCGCGATTTCAGGTTTGGTCCCATAGTATATATATATATAGTCCTCCTTATCGATTTCGATAACGGCGACCCTTCGATATCACTTCCTTGCGTGTGCCCTTAGATGGCTCGCTAGACCGAATTTAGTTTTGAACACCCGGTCACAACTAAAACAATAAAGCTGGCCTGAAGTGTTGTATGTATACGTGTAGGAGGGCTTAGGTCTCTCTTTGCGTATTTGGCGCTTCTCAATAATAGCGTCGTGTCGCTTTTCTTCGAAAGATTTGGTACTTTTGTGAATAGTAGAGCGCCAAGACGACCTGTGTAGAGCGAGCCTCTCCCAACCTGTAGGATCAATAGCACACGCGTTAAGATGCCTCTTGAGCACATCCTTATAGCGGAGATGTTGACCGCCATGCTTCCGTTTACTTTCTGCCATCTCAGAGTAAAAGACCATTTTGGGTAAACGGTGGTCCTCCATGCGAAGAACGTGTCCACACCACCTGAGTGGTGGTCCCATGGTAGAAGATGTTCACAATGATGGTCTCATTAATACCATAGAGTTATGGGATATCAAAAGAAACACGTCCTATAAGTTTCATTATTATTGTTCTATAGTTTTATACACAAAAACCTAGGAAGAGGGCTCGTGGCTAAGTAAGTAATAACAGCTGCATGGGTCGATCCATTGCCGGGGTTGGTCCGTGGATGGGTGACCATCTTTACATACCGAGACTCGGTCCCGGCTGTCATTTGTGGATCATTGACAGTCGTTACGCGTCGTCAGAAGTCCGAAAGTCTGACAACTAGTCTGACCATAGCAATATTTCTTATATCTATGAGTCTGACCAAGGGGTATCGTATTACCCAGTTACTGGGTTGTGGAGGTCAGATAGGCAGTCGCTTCATATAAAATACTGGTACTCAATACTCAATATATTTATTTGCATTCCACAATGTTATCGTAGGTGGTACCTAGGTACATTATAAAATATACATAATTTTAGATCATTGTGGACCCTGTCGGGCACAGCAAGTTAGATAAAGAAGGAGGGCTATTATTATAAGTATTATTATTTGAAAAAGTAAACTATAAATGTTTTTCTACTACTCACTTCCACTTTGATTTTATTTATTATTTTTGGTATTCATTTTATATTATTCATTTAATTTATCATTAAAATATTCATTAATATACTAATAATATTTATGGATTAGGTATTGTTTTAGTTTATTTAAAATTTTTGTTCATTTTTAATTGCTTCTGGTAATTTATATATTTTTACTGACATTACTAAAGTGCTTGTTGAGTGCTTTTTCAGCTTAGAGCTACCAGGTATTCAGCTGCATCCAGTAATACTGGAAACCGACCCCAAGATAGTTGGGAAAAGGCTAGGCAGACCCTGCATACAATACATTGAATGGAAGTAGCATAAAATTATGTATTATGCACATAATAATTATTTATTTGTGAAAGGAACGTATATGAGTGGTACACACGGCTACTATATATATGAATATTTCGTAAAATATTGATCTTATAATTCTTTTTTCGACAATTTTTGACAAATTCAGTCTTCAATTGACAAAAAGAATTACTTAGATCTCTAACCCGAGTAGTTGTTGAGATCTCCATGGCATGGCCGCGCAATCCTCCACGTTACTTTCGCGCGGCCAACTTAAAACCCTAAGTACTTCTTTATTTCTACTTTGACAAATTTTTGGTTTGTTCCCTTCGATTTTGACAAACTCCGACAATTTTTTAGGCGAAGTTCTTTTCTGTTTGGATAACTTGGCGGAGCAATCGTAACGCACACACATATCAAGCTATACATTGCACTTATATGCTGATCTCGCATTGTATAGGATTTCCGTAGGTATTCCATAGACCACAAACAAGCATTGCTAAACTGTTATAGAGAATTGGAATTATATCAAACTTGCGTCTATATAAAGACCTAATTATTACTCAAGCCTGTAACCCAATGCTTTACGTGTTCTAATCCACATAATACCTCCTACATTATATTTTGTAATGCCAATATCATAATTATCTATGCAAGTATATTAAAATTGCGATGCTTGGCAGGCAACTTGATGTTTGAAGTCTCTTACAACATTTACGTTAAGAAACTTAAACTGATTCTAACGCACGGCTAGAGATCAAGCTATACATTTCCAGTATAAGCTGATCTCGCATTGTATAGGATGACATGAGAGGTCAGTGTAAACTGGAAATGTATATAGCTTGATGTGTAGCCGTGTGTACAGTCAACTGAACTACGGGTAACAGTTTGAATTTGGGAGTGCCTTTATTTAAAGCTGTAAAGGCGGATTTTGTAGTTCAAGAGTTAGGTACGTGAAGTTGATCGTATAGATCTATATTTTTTTATAAATAAACTTCGCATGCTGTCAGTTATTAATAATTTTAAAGAATAAGTTTTGTTTTTTGTTTAAATGATGTCTTGTTAGTTTTTTTAGGGTTCCACAGTCAACAAGACCCTTATAGTTTGGCCATGTCCGTCTGTCTGTCCGCGGCTTAGTTCAGAGACTTTTAGTGCTAGAAAGCTGTAATTTGGCATGGATATAGGTACATACTGTACCGTGCCGTGCCGTGTGTACTTCTTTGTCGGCGTGGGTACATAATCACGCCGACAAAGAAGTACACACGGCTACACGTCGTGCTATACATTTCCAGTTTACACTGAGTACACTGGAAATGTATAGCATTATGTGTAGCCGTGTGTACTTAACATAAAACCATTAAAAAAAATTGTAGTGTACCTCCATGGTACCTCCCATGCACGTAAAGTAGGGATGATATTATTTTTCTCGCCTATCCCGTGACGCGGGGTATCGTTGGATAGGCCGTTTAAAAATGTTGCTTATTTGTAAAAACCATTTTTCGATTCATGGATTCGTTTGCGTAATTTTAAGCTTTAAAGTGCTAATTTTTGTCAGGGTCAAGTGTCCCCACCCTAGCCAGCTAAATGGTTATTTGTGGATACTTATGTGAAAAAAATCATGGCAGTAGTACGCACGGCTACAGATAAGCATTTCCAGTATAAGCTGATCTCGCATTGTATAGGATTTTCTCACAATGAGAGGTCAGTGTAAACTGGAAATGTATAGCTTGATGTGTAGCCGTGTGTACAAAGGTATGTCACTAAAAGGTCACCAGCTCACATTTGCAGTTGGAATCTATGTGAGAACATGACTCAACTACAATGTTAAGTTTGTTCTTGGGATAAAGCCATCCCAACTAGGAACCTTCATTGTGCGTAGTCCGACACCACTGTGTGTGACACGCACTTGGCCGGCTTTTTAAGTTGCGTGTGGGAGCAGTACTTTCACTATGGTACGCACTAGTAGTTACCATCTAAAATGTGATTGTAGCAATATTTAAAGTAGCCAGAAAGTCAGTCAATTCGGAATCCCACGATTATTGATAATATTATCATATTAATAAATTTTGTAGGGTTCCTATTACTAAAAGGCTTCGCTGTCCGTCCTTCCATACGTCTGTCACAGAGCTGTATCTTTTGTCCCGTAATAAAATACAACTGTGGTCGATGTAACAACAAAATAATAAAAATAAAATATAGTTAAAAAAAGAAACGTGATTTTTCAGCGTTTTTTTACTAAAGTATCTAAAAAAAAAACATGTAGGTAGTGTTCAATATTGTACGGTGGCACGGAACAATTCGTGTACGAGTCGGACTCGCAGATTGCCACTGTTTTTGAGCATGCTCTCGTTTTTACGTTTACTAAAATAAAACAACGCCATCTGTCCACAGCAAAATAAAACAATTCTAAAACAAAACTAAAAACAGCGCCATCTATTATCGTTTTCCTAAAACTCTTCCCATTTGTTGCAGGTGTCCATAGTCTTCCATTCAGCGGCTACCTTGAAGTTCGATGAGCCTCTGCGGGTGGCTATTGACCAGAATGTTCGTTCTGTGCAACGACTGCTGGAAATATGTGATAAGCTGCCTAAAATCGAGGTATAATACCAACTCATCACCTTCCGTTTTCTTCTCCCATACTACAACTCTATAAGCCTTCACCTCTTTCTAGCCATATCATCTTTCCCACAATTCATCCACATCGTTTTTTGATCTGCCCCTATGGTGTATTGATGAATTTACAGATTATTTCAGTAAATCTAACTATTTATCTATAGTCTTATCGTTTCTGCAGCAAAATATAACGTAAGTAATAAGTAAGTACTTACTTAATAATTTATTTACCCAAAAGACTTAAGGTGGATGTGCAACGGTAGTCCGCGAAATCTTTTCTTGCGTTTCTTCCAATTTGCAGGTCAGTGTCAGGTTGTATCTTGATCAAAATATGATTCGCGACAATAACACATATGTATTTACATAATTATAAACATAACAATCATCAATACATCTCTCTAAGTTAGATTTGTTCTAAAATGTCATGACTTCTCAAATCGCAAAAAACTAATTTCGCGGCTACTTTTGCAAATTCACCTTAAAAACATAGGTAAGTGTTGTTTCAATAAAAATGCTATTACAGATAAGTAAGACCCTGTCCTTCGATCTAGGAAAAGCCTGTATCTTGAGTGAATAAAAATTGAATTTCTCCCCACAGGTGTTCATCCACGTATCAACGGCGTACAGTAACGCTGAGCTTACATACGTAGAAGAGCGCGTTTATCCTCCTCCTGTGCCTCTGGAACAGGCCTTCACCGTCGCTGACTCCTTGCCGGAGGAACTGCTCGGCAAGATCAACTCAGAGTAAGTAGAGTAGACCACTCATCATGATGGAAATTATGCTTCATAGACTTGCAGTAGATAATAGTAGTAGCCTTATACTTAGCTGTGGCTTTAATGCAACAGCGGATGATGTATTCAAGTGTAGCTTTCTAAAAACTATACTAGAGGGCTCTGTATTAAAAAACAAAAACTTTTGACACTTGTAACTGACGGTTTTTTTTCGTTACGTCACATTTTCTGCCAGTTTACTCCCACAGAATACATTTGTATTATTTACTCCTACCACAAGCCGCGTTAAATAACTTCATTCGTCCAAAAACACTCTGATAATGTCTTGTCATCATCTTATCATTCATTTGTCGTGTATAATCTAAACAAACTTTAATTACTTTCAGATACATCTCTCCGAAACCTAATACTTACACTTTCACGAAGGCTCTGGCAGAGAATGTAGTCCAAGAACATGGAAATAAAGGATATCCGGTCGCTATCTTTAGACCAACTATCGGTAAGTATGTACTAAAATAATAACATCTTTGTTTAACTTTATTAATCAAATAATTCCAAAACTTAGGAAAGCACGCAGCAGTGGTTTTTTTGTCTTCCTTATTCTCGTAGCGAATGTAGCGATGCAGGATTCTGTGACGTGTTGACGTCAGTCAGTCAGTGTTAACATCTGCAATTTCTAGTTCCCTGGCAGTCTACGTAGTTCCTGTGGAGTCGTATAGATGGCGCTACATTTTTTTTTAATATTTTCGACTTTATAAATTACCTGGTTCTTCCTCTCTTCCAGTAATATCCTCCCTCCGTCATCCGTTCCCTGGCTGGATAGAAAACCTCAACGGCCCCAGCGGCGTGGTGGTGGGCGCAGGCAAGGGACTGTTGCACGTGTTCTGCTGTAAGGAGGCCGCGAGGGCCGATATGTTGCCTGTTGATATGGCCATCGATACTTTGCTCGCTGTGGCTTGGGAGACTGCTGTGGACCGGTGAGGAGTCTTTGTTTGCTTAATATTTACTCAGTTTTATTTTATTTTTATTATTATCAAAAAAGATAAAACGTTTTTAAACAAGGAGAATGGTCTACTTACCTAAGGTCCCACGTAATTCAAATCTTATGTTCTTTTGCAAATTGCAGCTCTATAATTTTATTATTTTTATTTATATACTTACTCATTACTTTACTGGATAACAGAAATTGGATAACCTTACAAAAAATTCTACATTTTTTTTGAAAAAGGAAGTCGGTTAAAAATGGTTAATATCGCATAGTTTTTATTCAATCGGCGAATTTCTCAACAAAAAATATGTCAGACGTAGCCACTTTTGAAATGCATTGTAGTCACCACAGAAAAGATAAATCTCTTTTCAATACACTTCCTCGAAAATTGGTTCATATCGCACTACGATTAGGTTCACAATGCAATATATTTCACACGCATGCGATTTTTCATTTTCCAACACGTGTGCGGGAATAAAAATTGCCACAGATAACTTATACCTCCTATACTTAGTCCAAATTGGTTCAATGCCTCTATTCACACCGTCTCTATTCGGAGGTGAATGTTTTTTTTAATCTCGGCAAAGAGTTAAGCGTCTTTACGGCGTTAATATTTTTGAATATTTATATAATGTTTATAAATAGAATATCATCAAAAACCATGATTATTACAATAAAAAAAAACGTTTATGAACAAATTCCTCCGCATCGCTGTCGACTGGTAAAGTACCCAAGAGACTGGCGGCATTGCCACGTTGTATGGCAATGCTAAGCCGCTGGCCAAGGTAAAAGCCAGCCCTTGGATCACGGCAAGTGTCAACCAGCCGTTTGGAGATTTCGTTGAACAAATTAACATTTATTTGTGTTCTAAGCTCAAAAATATTTGAATTTACTATTTTTCTTACTAGGCTGTTTATCGGCTTTATACCTTTGTTTCTCCTTCAAACTGGCGAAAACAACGCGCGGAAAAAAAAAGAAAAATTAAATCATAGTTTCATAATAATTCATGGCATAAATATTTTTCGTTATTTTATTTTATTTCTTCAAAAGTGTATTGAAGAACGTCGTTTGCTACACGTGGAGATTTGTTATTGCAGTTCTCGGCTCAAAAACAACCTCGCCTACGGCTCGGGTGTTAATTCCGCCTCGAATGCAATAGCAAAAATTCTCCACTTGTATCAAAATGTCTGTTCTATGGAAATCACTTCTAGTTACCTATTCTAAGATACTTTGGTAAGTTAGTTACCTTGTCGCTAGCTACCTTGTTATTTAAATGTCTATCTATCTGACCAGCCTTTTCCCAAGTTGGGGTCGGCTTACAGTCTAACCGGATGCAGCTGAATACCAGTATTTTACATGGAGCGACTGCCTATCTGACCTCCACAACTCAGTGAATGGGTAATACCACAGTATCTATATATATATATAAAAGGAAAGCGTGACTGACTGACTGACTGATTGATCTATCAACACACAGCTCAAACCACTGAACGGATTGGGCTGAAATTTCGTACACAGATAGCTATTATGACCTAGGCATCCGCTAAGAAGGGGATTTTGGAAATTCGACCTTTAAGGGGGTGAAAAGGGGGGATATTGTTTGTATGAAAAATCTTATTCCTTGAGTTAATAAACTTGAAACTTAGCACGAATATTTATCAAAGTAAATTATGATTTTTGTAATTTTTTGTTTTTCTAAACTACCCCGTAAAGGGGAATTGGGGGGTGTCAAAGTTTGTATGGAAAAATTATAACGCGCAATCCGATTAACTCAAAACTCAGTACTTATACTTAAAACCAAAAATAAAGAATAATGTGTATCAGGGTTTTTCGAAAATCTACCTCTGACGGGGTGATAAGGGGTAGTCAATTTTACAGGGGACTATTTTACTGCGTAGCTTGATTAACTTGAAAATTGGTGTAAATAATCTTTGAGTCAAGCTATGGACACATCCCAAACGATTTTTTTAAATTCCACCCCTGTGGAGGTGAAAACAGGAAATACAATTTCCATGAAAAATCTCATTTGGTTAATTAATTTGAAACATGGCACAAATACTTGCTTAAGTTTAAGTAAGTAATAAAGTTTGTAATCATTACTTTTTTAAAACTAACCCCCAAAGGGGGGTTTAGGGATGGTAAAGTTTGTATAGAAGAATTTTAAAGTGTAGTCTGATCAACTCGAAACTCAGTATTTATACTTTTGACATAAAAATCACACACATCACATCACAACACAAAATCACATTATCGCATTGGGTGTGCACCTGTTATGATAGTGTAAGATTGTATAAATAAATAAAAGTAACATAAATAAAATTTTGGGTTTTTTGAAAATCGACCCAGAAGGGGCAAAAAGGTGTAATTAAATTTTAAAGGGAGCATTTTACTGCGTAGTTTGTTTTACTTAAAACATTTTATAAATAATCTTTGAGTCAAGTTATGGAAACGAAATTTCAAGATTCCACCCCTGTGGGGATGAAAAGAGGGGATATTTTATATGAAAAATCTTATCTTTCTTCAATATTTGCCTTAGTAAATAATGAAAATTGACACTTTTAGTTTTTTAAAACAACCCCTTAAAGAGGATATTTTAGGGGGTGTCAAAGTTAGCAAGGAAAATTTTTAACGCGCTGTCCGATTAACTTGAAACTCGGTACTAATATAGTCTATCAGTTCGAATACTTTATGCGATCTACCCAAATGTCCTTTCTTTGATGTTGTTCGTCGAGTCATTGAGCTCCTTAAGCACTGAGTTCAGCTATACGATTACTGAGTCTGACAAATGCTTGCACTGACTGGACAGAGGCTGTAATATGACGTGAAAAAAGATCATGGATCCATCATGGTTCCGTTGTGAAAAAAGGATGGTGCTATAGGTCTTATATAGCTTCGTCTCTCTCTTACACTCGGGAACCATGATGGATCCATGATCTATTTACGTCATAGTACGGCCCCTGGTCCACTCAAATCTGTGTGATTATTTTCTTAGAAGACCGTTTCAGCCGCTAATCTACATGGTCCTCACATGATTACTCTTACTCACCAAGATTATGTTTGCACTTTGAAAAGAGACTTTGACCCCTGAGTTTGTTTCGCCATTTTTTCTCAGGAGTAGTCAGATTATCAGATAGGAATTATGTCGACTCAATCTAGCTTATTTTTTATGACGTTCAAAAGTGATTTCGATAATTATCCTGTTTACAAAATTTTCGTTGTAAATCCGTAGGGTCATGTGTTCACCAATGAAACACTAAAAATTCAAAGTCTCATACACCTTTTGTTTTTACAGATAGAAGTCTAATTTTTTACAGTCTTATAGGAAATTTTATTGGGTATCGGTTGGCATTTATAGTTTTTTAAATTAATGTGTAATTAATCAGCAAACAATTAAAAACTAAAAAATGGGAAATGTTTCATTGTGTCCACAGTGGTGTACACCATGAAACACCACAAATTCAACAATGAAACATAATACTTAATAGTGCCTGCCTCATATTTGTGTAATATTTAGGGAGTAGGTGAATGACAAAAAATGCTTGAGTTCATTCAAAAAACGTTTTATTCTTAATCATAAGTAGCGCAGTATAAAAAGGAACATTGCACTCTTGTGCAGCTTTTCTCAAGCTCTTTCCTTGTCTGTGCATTAGAATAGCTTGAAGCATAGTTTCCACAAAATTATCGCCTTTCTTTCTTTTTAGAATTTTAGTACGCGCCATCCTAAAAGAAAAACAAATTATCTTATGAAATGTTACGATTAATTTCTAGTTACAAAAATGATTAATTTCCATGGAAAATACATGAATCATGAAAGACAGTACACAAAGAAAGTGTTTCATTGTGTACATTGTGCATCTGTTTCATTGTTGACTACCTAAGGTTTAATTTATTAACCTTGAAAAAAAACCACTAAATTGTAACATTTTAACATAATATCTATTCCACGTTAATCTACGAAATATGTTTAATGCTAGGTAATCATAAAAAATATGACATTTTCTACCATAATTTAATGAAAAAGCCAAAAAAAATGCTGAAAATACCTACATTTTTGTCGAAAAAATTAAAAATGCTCCGCAGACATTCTTCTCTTACGCGGCGCCGGTGCAAACTGGGGTAGGCCGGGGGGTTCTCGAGAGTGTCCTTACGCGATATAATGCACGATCTGACAATGCAGCATTTTAGTGTAGCACTTATCCCCCCCATTATGATCCAGCCTGCCCCGTCTGGCTGACATATTATTATTAGCGACGCTCAGTCGACTAATAATTTACTCTAGCTTTAAGCCTGGCCGGGGGCTTTAAGTTCGCTTAAAGAACCCACAGGAATCGCCCGGTTGAGCAGTCTCGACCCTCAGTGGTCAACTGCGAGATGCCATGTATAACTAACTAACTAACTAGCAGCATTTTAGAAATATCACAGTGTTTTATTGTGTACCACTGTTTCATTGTTAGACATCTGACCCTACTAATTTTATAATTATCTGTCTGTGTAAGTATAGGTAAGTTAACTTTTCACGCCTAAACCACAGCGGATTTCGATAAAATTTGGCAGAGATAGATGGCATCGTATGGAAGGACTTAGACTACTTTTTGTTTAAAAAATAATCCTAAAGGGGTGTAGAGGGGATGAAAGTTTGTACGGAAAACCTAGCATTTCATAGGTTGGGATATGAAAATTAAAATTTTAGCTTTTGGTAAGAAATTAAGAATTACGTGTTTTTTCAAGGGGGATGATTTTAAAATTCATAATTAATATTTATATTTTTGTGTAGGTAGGTACTTATTTTTAAAAGATTTAGGGCTGATTGTTCAATAGGTTGATAACTTTTATGTGAAGAATACTAAATGTGACAGTTTGACATATTTTCTATACAATAGCTGTCAAACCGCCATATTTATTCCTCTGATAAAAATTATCTGACTATTGAACAATCAGCCCTTAAAGGATTGTAAATATAGTCATAGTACGTAGCTTGAGGTAACATTTAGACTTTTTAGACTTTGATTAAAATCGGTTCACTCGGTTAAAAGTTACTACAATTTAAAGTCATAAAAATAACTTGGCTAACACGTACACAATCACTTACGGGCTACGTGGTCAATGTTGATCTTATTAAAATGAATAATTCTTAATTTAAAGTTAGACATTTAGGCCCACTAGCACGCCGCTGTCACTAAATACGTTGAGTGCTAAACGAATTTAAAACATTATTCTATTTCTGTCCATTTTGAAGTTGTGAGGGATGAAATGATGTTTTAAAAAATGTTCAGCGCTAACTGTATTTATTGTTTTTGGTGCAAGCGAGCTTAGAGTAATTAAAACATGTTTTATGAATCTTTATCCGTCCCAGTGCGTGTCGGACTTCGCACGTTTAGGGTTTCGTACCAAATCTGATTTATCAATATATTGGTAGTTTTTAGTAAAATATACGTAATAATAAACATTAGCACCAAATTTCAAGTTCATAGGTCAATGCAAAATTAAAAAATTCTTCGGAACAAAATTTTGCAAAAAAAAATTCTTATTCCTTTGGTGGCGTCTCATTCCTTTGTTTTTCAAAATTTTTTAAAACAAAAAATACACTATTTATCTACTCAACGAGCTCTAAACAACGATATCCCACTCGATGGGTTGGGTAATTTTTTTTTTTTGTTGCATGGCTTTGGGTCTACATGATGCATTTACTGTGAATATTTTAAGACTGTAGCTCCAACCGTTCGGCTGCAAAACCTGTGTGACAGACGACGGACAGACGGACACGTGAGTGACAGTGATAGGGCTCCGTTTGGACGTTCCGGGTACGGAACCATAAAAAGATTATTTGATTATTATTTGTCTGTCTGTCTATTTGTTACTTTTTCACGCCTTAACGGATAGGCCACGGCATGGTGTCGGACATAGGATAATTTTTATTCCGGTAGTACGTTCCCCTGGGATAATTCTGTCTATGTTGTATTCCATACTAAATAAGCCTACTTCTTACCTGACTTCCCATGTTCAATACTTGAGCTCTGCCCATAGTAGAAATCTTCGTTCAACCAACAATCGTCTTCTACGATGTCCTTCTCACCGCTCTGGTTTTATTCATTCTTCTTTCTTTGTCCAGGCGGTATTTCTTTGGAATGCGCTCCCTCTGAACATCAGGATGGCAACCAGTCGGCTATCGTTCAAAGTGAAGGCACGTGAACATATTCGTATAAAGTTGGCAGAATCATCTCAGCGCTGATTCTTGCTGGATTCTTTTTCTCCTCTACCTATCGTTATTTCTCCTGACAAAGTTTATTCTGTTTATATGTATGTATATATGTATTTATTTATTAGTATTTATTCTTTTTCGAGTTATCTATCCCTTATGCTGCACCTGCCATGTTTTCTCTCTGCATCACGGTTGACTGGTAGAAAATGCCTCAGGCATTAAGTCCGCCTTTGTACAGTATTTTTTTACTTGTGCATAAAGTTTTAATAAATAAATAAATAATAAATAATTTCTGACTTAAACGCGAGCGAAGCCGCGGGCAAAAGCTAGTAAAAACATTTGTATAGACTGGTAATACGATACCCCTTGGTAAGACTGGTTGTCAGACTTTCGGGCTTCTGACGACCCGTAACGACTGTCTTATCCACGAATGACAGCCGGAACCAACGGCTTAGCGTGCTTTCCGAGGCACGGAAGAGTCTCGGTATGCAAAGATGATCACCCATCCGCGGACCAACCGCGGCAAGCATTACTTAGCTACGAGCTCTTCCTATTGCTATATAAATGTGTAGTGTTTAATTTTAATTCAAATTGGTATCGATTTGATTAGTGTGACTTTAAATTCGCGTGTTTCCTTTGAAAAAATTAAATAAAGAAGATACATTTATTTAGCACAGGCTAAACACTTAGGGCTCTGCCTCGAATTTCGCGGGCAGCGGGGCGGCAGCGGCGGCGGCCGGGAGCGGCAGGATTTTATGCATAAAAACAAATGGACCGGACCTCGAAAACACCGGCGCGGAAGCGGGGCGGGGCAATGCGAGACGCGCCGCCGCCGCCGCCGCCCCGCTGCCCGCGAAATTCGAGGCAGAGGCCTTAGATCTAGATAGCAATCGAATAAATAATTATTGAGAGTTTATCTGGGATTATTGATTTGGCAGCTACTTAATTTTTATCTAGGTACTCGTAGCTGTCTATTTTGTATTCAGAAACCCAGTGCTTAATGAGGACATTGTGTTCACACTGTTAATCACAGTTGAAGGGCACAATAACGATTATAAACACACGGAAAATGAGTTGCGAAACTGATGCCTTATTTGAGATGTCTAGAACATAATATAACAATAATAATAAGGAGCCACATTGTCTGAGAACAATGTGGCTCGTGAGTGATGACCTTATTATTTGTGTTCCGGATGATTTTTCCGTAAGTGACATGTGTGGTGTAGGGTTCGATGTATGTTCCCGTGATCAACTACTTTGGGGTCGGCTTCCAGTCCAACCGGATGCAGCTGAATACCAGTATTTTACATGAAGCGACTGCCTATCTGACCTCCACAACCCAGTACTGGGTAATACGATACCCCTTGGTAAGATGGTTGTTAGTTTTTCGGGCTTCTGACGACCCGTAACGACTGTCAAAGATCCACGAATGACAGCCGGGACCAACGGCTTAACGTGCTTTCCGAGGCACGGAGGGGTCTCGGTATGTAAAGATGGTCACCCATCTACGGACCAACCGCGGCAAGCGCAGCTTAACCTGATCGATCGACCCGTGCGGCTGTTATTACTTAGCCACAAGCCCCCTCGATGTATGTCCCCGTATGGAATAAATATTTAATTGTTTTACGGGCTCATCATCATCATTCTCCTGCCCTTGTCCCAATCTATTTGGGGTCGGCGTAACATGTCTCTTTTTCCATAGTTCTATCATATCTTCTGTTAAATCGTCATCTCGGTAGTGACCCTTTTTTTAGCCATGCCATCTTTCACACAGTCCATCCAACGTTTCTTTGGTCTTCTCCTACTCATAAGAAAAAAAATATCATCCATAAAGCCATCGACATTAATACTAAAAACTTTTCTCACGACATTTTCCTCATTCCTCCGCATCACATGTCCATAGCATGACAACATGATGACAACCGATTTCCGCACAACTTTTCAGTCACCGGTGCCATTTTCAATCTTCCTCTAGTCTCTCTAATTGTTGATGTAGTTTCTCTAATTGCACGAGTTGATCGAAGGTTAAGCTACGCTTGCCATGGTCGGTTCGTGGATGGGTAACCATCCATTACATATCAAGAGTAAGACCCTTCCGTGTCTTGGAAAGGTCCCTGTCATTCGTAGATCTTTGACAGTCGTTACGGGTAGTCAGAAGCCCGAAAATATGACAAACAGTCTTACCAAGGGTATCGTGTTACCCAGTAACTGTGTTGTGGAGGTCTGATACGCAGTCGCTCCATATAAAATATTGGTATTCAGCTGTATCCATTTAGACTGGAAGCCGACCTCAACAATCAATCAATCAATCTGCCTAGCCTTTTCCCAACTATGTTGGGGTCGGCTTCCAATCTAACCGGATGCAGCTGAATACCAGAATTTTACATAGAGCGACTGCCTATCTGACCTCCACAACCCATTAACTGGGAAATACGATACCCCTTGGTAAGACTGGTTGTCAGACTTTCGGGCTTCTGACGACCCGCATCGACTGTCAAAGATCCACGAATGACAGCCGGGACCAACGGCTTAACGTGCTTTCCGATGCACGGAGGAGTCTCGATATGTAAAGATGGTCACCCATCCACGGACCGACCCCGGCAAGCGTAGCTTAATCTGATGGATCGACCCGTGCGGCTGTTATTATTTAGCCACGAGCTAAATAATAAGCAGAAGCCGACCTCAACATAGTTGGGAAAAGGCAGGCAGATTGACTGCACTTCACTGGCTTGCTAGTGTAGTCGCAAGCGAGACTGCAGATCATGGGGTCCGTGTCCTGGATTCCCAGGCTGGGCAACGTGTTAATAGCTTTCTCTTCAGGAATTTCTCGTAGCAGCCCGGAGTGTATATTTATGCCTGGCTGATGGCAATAGACAATAGTTTTACCCCCTCTTACATGGGACTTGTATACACTGCTACATTTCTGCGTACCCAGAAAGGTGTGCTACAGACCATCAAACTGAACAACTTTCTCCATGGGACCAACATCACAATCGTGAAAAACTTATCATCCGTCCCATATGTGCATTTGGGTCGAGTAGGTATTGAAGTTTAATACTGGACATTATGATAATTTTTTCTCGATTACGATGTTGGTCCCATGGAGAAAGTTGTTCAGCTTGATGGTACACCCTTAAATTTGACCACACGTATCTGGTACACGCTATAAAGGCACGATGTTCTGACTGTGTGCCGTTTCAGGCCAGAGCAAGTTCGCGTGTACAACTGCAGTACTTATGAGAATCCAACTACTTGGGGCGACTTCGAGGTGGCCCTGCGCAAGAACTTGCGAGGACATCCGCTTGACAACACATTCTGGTACCCCAGCGGTCTTGCAGTTGAAAACAAGTAAGTATCTTACGGCCAAACCCAATAACCTACTGTCAGTAAAAGATAGATCGCTACTGGTGATAGACAATAGACAATATAATTCTATCTCTCCTTACTAAGTCACTTTCGTCCGTTCGTGTTATTTTGTTTTATCTGTCTTAGTTATTGGGACGGTAAAACCATAGATAGAGGTTTTTCTATCTCCAGTATGTCAAAACTGGTGACAGATATGTTATTGGGTTTGGCTGTTAGTGAAGGAGCTCGTCCGGGAAAGTACTACCTCAATACCTATTTCTGAAGCCAAGCAGTTTTAAGTATGTGACACAGGGAACAAGTGAAACACTTAGCGGTTGATTACGCACTGACGTTTATTCACTAATGACGGTGGGCGCAGCCACCGTATGTAAGTAGCTACACATATACAACATTTTCCCACCTTTAGTTAACAATATACGAGTATGATTCCCTTATAAATCTATACAAAAGAAAGGCTTATAATTAACCCTAGGAATCGGGCGTAACGCTTTGCCTGACAGATCCGATCTGTAATGAGCGTGCTCGTGCTCCGGCTCAGAAGTTGGTCCCCTTCCACTAGTGGTAGAAGCGTCGTGGAATTCCTCTTCTTCTGCTGAGTCGGGTTCAGGGCTTGGTGATTCTGACGGTAACAGAACTTGTTCGCACTCTCCCTCCCCCTCCTGATTTTGCGCTTCACTGACCTGTATCTCAACGGCTGACTCGTCGTCACCTGTCGTCAAGTCATATTCCAGTGCTGGATCGGGTCTGTTCGCCGAGCTAGCTCGAGGCTGATTGTTAGCACCGTGGTCCGTTCCTTTGTAGGGTATAAGCTGATTTGTATGCTTTTTCAGCTGACCTAATGTCTCGCTGTCTTTAACTAAATAAACTGTTTTCCCTATGCGTTTTATAACGACACCCCCATTCCAAGTGAACTTTTTATTAACATAAAACTTTTTAAACATAATTTTATCACCTGGCTTAAAGCTTTGTTTATTTGTGCCTCCGTAAGCTTTACGCTGCAAACACTGATTGTGTTTCACAACATTAGAGAGAGTGTCCGATGATGACGGCGGTGGCGTGTTTGTATTTAAGAAATCCAAGCGCGAACGAAGTTTTCGTCCAAACACTAATTGCGCAGGCGAAGAGCCCGTTGTAGCGTGAACCGAATTTCTATAATCAAATAAATATTTTACTAAATTTTTATTATCGTTCGAGTTATTACTCATCAGTAAACAAGACTTTATACCCTTCTTCACTACTTTTACATAGCTCTCCGCCTGGCCGTTGCTGGCTGGGTGATAAGCGGGAGATGTCACATGCGATATTCCATTTGACTTGCAAAATTTTTTAAATTCATCCGATACAAACGATGTAGCATTGTCACTGACCAGCGTGTGAAAAAGACCAAACCTGGACATAAAATCATATAGCATTGCTATGACTACAGCAGATGATGTGTTGTTGACTTTATAAACCTCGGGCCACTTGGAATATGCATCCACTATCACTAAATATGTTTGACCTTTGATTGGGCCGAGGAAGTCTATGTGTACTCGCCAAAAGGGCTGCTGAGGGTGCGGCCACACAGCAAGCGGCGCGCGCGCTGGAGATGGCCTGAGCTGTACGCAAACATTACAGCTCGCGATCATTGTTTCGATCGCTTTATCAATTCCCGGAAACCATACCCTACCTCGCGCGTCTGCTTTACATTTTACTATGCCTAAATGTGACTGATGAAGTTCAGACAATATTCTACTCTGCAGAACTTCTGGAATGACCACTTTGTGGCCACGCATGACTATACCATTCTCTACGGATAGCTGAGTTTTACATAAAAAATAAGGGGAAATACTATGATCGTTAATTTTCCTAGGCCAACCATTTAAAATATATTTTGCCACTTTAGCCAACTTTATATCCTTTTGAGTTTCTTCAAGTAACGTATTTCGTGTAATAGGCAAACTAGCGTCGACTACAAAATTGACATAAGTAGCCCTATCTTCCATTTCTGATAATCCGCTCACAGTGCGGCCCTCTGTGTCATCGCTTAAACTGGCGCGAGATAAGTAATCGGCACAATTATCAACACTACGGATGTATTCTATTCTGAAGTTATAACCACTTAAAAATATTGCATACCGCTGCAGCCTATTAGCGGACACCTCAGGTATACCGCGATGGGGCCCAAAGATAGTAATGAGCGGTTTGTGATCAGTTCGGAGTATAAATGGAACAGATCTACCGTACAGATATTGGTGAAATCGGCGTACACCGAATATGATAGCTGTTGCCTCCTTTTGTATCTGGGAATACCCGCGTTCAGCCGCGTTTAACGTACGTGAAGCGTATGACACCGGGCGCTCCGCTCCGTTAACATCTACCTGCGACAACACAGCGCCGAGTCCGCTCGGAGACGCGTCAACTGTCAAGATTACTTCCCTGGTAGTATCAAAATGCGCCAGTACCTGATCCGATACAAGAATCTTTTTAATTGTATTAAATGCGTTTTCGTGTTTCGAATCCCAATGCCATTTACAATTTTTTTGCAGCAAACTATAAAAAGGGCTAAGAATTGATGACGCGTTAGGCACAAAATTTCGATAATAATTGACTAGACCCAGAAAAGATTGCAAGTTGCCAACATTTTTCGGAACTGGGCCCTTTGAAATGGCTGAAACTTTTTGCGGCGACTTTTTCAACCCGTGTTTATTTATAATATATCCTAAATATTCTACTTCCTCCTTAAAAAAAACACACTTGGATTTCTGTAGTGTAAGGCCAGCGTCCTGCAACCGTCGCAATACTTCGTGTAATCTATTTATGTGTACCTCTCTGGTCTCTCCCGTAACTAACACATCATCCAACATGCACAACACTCCATCCATGCCCGACAACACGCCTTCCATAATTCGCTGAAATATAGCTGGTGCGCAAGCGAGGCCGAACACCAAACGAGTGTACATAAACAAACCTTTATGAGTGTTAATGCAAGTTATTTTTTGTGACTCTTCATCCAAAATACACTGGGCATATGCTTGAGACAAGTCCAGCTTGCTGAAATGTTGTCCCCCCGTGCAACTTTGTAAACAATTCGTGCGCAGTCGGCAAAGGATATTGATCAACTAACAGCTGTTTATTTATTGTAACCGAGTAATCAGCACACAAGCGAATCGAGCCGTCGCGCTTTAACACCGGCACTACGGGTGACGCATACTCTGAGTACGCAACCGGTTTTAATACACCGGCGCTTACCAAACGGTCTATCTCCGTATCTATTTTATCACGTAATGCAAATGTATATAATTAGGTATACATTATTATATTTATAGTTTGTATAGGTATATGAGTATCTATATATTTGAATAAATATTTATTCCTTAATTTTTCATCATTGCACCTGCCACTGTTTGTCTCTGCATCACCCAAAGGTTGACTGGTAGAAAATGCCCATGGCATTAAGTCCGCCTCTGTACATTTGTGTGCTTGAAGTATTAAATAAATAAATAAATAAATAAATGCTATCGGCCGTGGTTTGAAAAAAATTGGTTTGGCATCTTTCATCAAATGTAATTTAATTTTACATTTGTTGAATGCCCCAAGCTCATCCGAAAAAACTGGAAAAAACACTGGGATACTTACTTTGTAACTGTTTACTAATATTTGTTGAATAATCACAATAATTTACTGGCAGCATTGTTAATTTATATTTCGATATAAAATCCCTACCTAAGAGTGGAGGTCCACCGTCGCGAATTATGTATACATCTAATGTATGTATATTGCCTGTGTAAGTGAATGGCAACCGTACGACTCCTATGCACTCGATCTTATTTCCTGTATATGTAAATAAACGTTTATTAGTCTTGGACAATGGTACATCCTTAAAAAGTTTTAAATAGGTTTTTTCGGAAATCGCAGTAACAGCTGAACCACTATCGATCTGAAACTTCATTTGCACTCCTCGGACATTTACTATTTCGGTCATTGGTTCTCCGTCATTTGAACAAATATTGTAAAACTCACCGTCATCGCCGTTATCATCAACACCCTCATTTGCTACAAAGTTTATTTTTTTACACATACGCCGCAAATGGCCCTTTGTATTACATTTCTTGCATTTATAATTTGCAAACCGACACTGCACTGAAGTATGATTTTTGAAACCACAAACTGAGCACGACACTTTATCACCGCCACCGTTTTTCGACGCGATCTTGAAGAGCTGATCGGTGGGCGCGGGTGCCGCCACAGCCGCCGTCGTAGCTGCTGCCGCCAGGCGCGCACACCGCACCCCCTCTGCCCGTTCCACGGCCTTTGCCAGCGTTAAAGTCTTCAGGTCCTGAGCGAATAATTTCTCTCGCTCCGCTCCCGGCAGCATTCCCATTACAAAACGGTCTCTTAATGCTTCCTCCACGTTTAGGAATCCGCAATGAGCAGTCAACCCGCGCAACCTCGCTGCCCATTGAGGGTAGCTTTCACCTTCAACTTGCCCCGCTGTATAAAATTTATACCTTTCGGCAAACCCACATTTTTGTGGCGTGAAATGGTTATCCAACAGTTGCAGTATGTCTTCAAATGGTACCGCCTGGAGATCCTTAGGCAGCGCTAGATCCGCTGCAAGCTTGTATGTATGCTCGCTGAGTGCGCTCAACAAGACCGCCCGCCGCTTGACGCCAGCGGTATCGTTGGCCCCGCTGATGTCGTTGGCGATGAACCATTGAGTCAATCGTCCCTTGTACTCTTGCCACGCTTGTGATTCATGGTTAAAACTGGTTAATAACCCAAAAAGAGCCATAATACTGCACTTTTTTCTTTTTTTTTTTTTTTATCGCGAGGGTACTTCGTCGCCACTGTTAAGTATGTGACACAGGGAACAAGTGAAACACTTAGCGGTTGATTACGCACTGACGTTTATTCACTAATGACGGTGGGCGCAGCCACCGTATGTAAGTAGCTACACATATACAACAGATGTGTTCTAATTTGAAGGGTATCGGTATCGGTGTAATTAAAGGTAGGTAGGTACCATCGCGGACATTTACGGTAAACCACTTTTCAATCTTATTACCTTAGAAATAAGGTCGAAAAATGGTTCACCGCAAATGTCCGTGATGGTACACACAGCAGCAGGTCAAGTTACTATAAACTGTCAAATTTTCTCATTCGATTTTGAACTTAACCATCATCATTTTAAGGTTTAAAATCATTTGGAGAAATTTGACAGCTTGGTATAACATGTGCTGTTGTCTGTACACCTACATGCGACATTTCACTTTTGTCTCTGGGATGGCAACGTAGGTAGCTGGGATGCATCTGGTAGGTACTGCAGATGTCTATAACAGCGGCGGTGGCTTGCTTACTATACAACATATAAAGGTTTGAGATATCGAAACTGCTTGGGACACGCTTGCCCTCTATCAGGGACAGCCAGAACTAAAGAAACGATTCTTTTCACAGAGTTACACAAAAAACTTTGGAGACGTTGCTGCAAACTGCGCCTCTTCATATCGCCGAATATATTACCAAACTTCTCGGAATAAAAACAAGGTAGTTAATCAAAACGAAATCTTTGTTAAATATCAAAGTACTAAAGATATCGAAATATTTGGAAAATTCTGTGTCAAAAGTAACGCAATTGATAATGTTACCATCGTAAACTCTTCCTACCATAATAGTAGCTTATTGTTTGATAGATACAATTATTTTTATTTAATTTCTTCCAATAATAATTAATCGATGATATAGATTGGTTCCTAAAATAATGTTTTGTTTTAGGATGAGCCTCATAACTGTCAGCCAACGTCTCATAGCTATGAATGAGGTGCTAAGATTCTTCTCTGTGCGAGAATGGCACTTTGCAACAGACAATGTAAGGAAATTACAAGCCAGACTGTCACCGCAAGATGTTGCTATCTACAATTTGGATCCCCAGACTATAAAGTGAGCTGCCTTTTTGTTTTGGTTTATTGCCATTCGAAGAAATGTGACATTTACAAACCCGCACTAGGCCCGCGTGCTGGATTATGGCCCATCTCCTCCCACAAAAGAAGCCTGTGCCCCAGCAGCGTAAACTTATAGGCTGATTATGCTTATGCCATACTATGCCTTTTTGTAAAAAAAAAACTTGTTTTTTTGCAGTTGGGATGACCACTACGAAAACTTCGTAATAGGAACAAGAAAATATCTATTACAAGAGAAAGACCAAGATATCGACATAGCAAAGAAGCATTTGCGCAAGTAAGTATCCTCATTAATTATTTGTTAGTTGTATTTTTATTTCAAGTTACAGTACTGCCTTGTTAGTCGAGTGGTTGCAAGAGAAGCAAGGACAACTGCTGAGTGATAGAGTATAAGATTTTTCCATTTGAAAATGCTCAGTAACAGCACGGGCTCTGGGTTTGTCCCAGATTAATATCAATTTATGTTTTTTTTTTTCTTATAACCTATCCTGTCCCACTCCTGGGCAAAGGCCTCTCTCCACTCCTTCCATCTTTCGCGAGCCCACGCTTCCTCCTGCCAGCTTTGACGGAAGCTATCCAGTTTCTCCTACCAATTTATTATTATGACTATTATGAGTGTTTAAACTTTGCATTGCCCTAAACATCCTTACTTTCCAATGATGACTTCAAAATGTAACTCAACAAACTTTATTTAATTTCAGAATGTATTACGTACATCAAGGCGTCTTGTTCTTCGTGATAACCCTGCTCTGCCGGCTGGCGCTCCAGAACCAGTACTTCAAAACCTTTGTTTACCGGACCTTCAGAATGCTGCTCACGATTCTCAGCACAGCTTACATGCGCATACGACAGAGCTGAAGATAGAGAATAATAATTATTATCTTATGATGTAAATATATTAGACATAAGTGGGGTTTGGATTTATACGGTCCATCACACGTCAGTAGCACGTCACACGTGAACTGAAAAGGCGTTCGAAATAAAAGCGCTGTCAAAGTCAAATGGTTACCATGGACGTGTGGTTGATTGTACTTGTAAGATGCAGATATACACTAAGGGGAAAATATGTTACATATTCCGGTATTAAAAGTATTATTCTGTGGTGATAATAGCTATCTTGTAAAATTGGTGATCTGATTGGATTGGTATTAGTAGGCTACGTTGAGAGTTTTGCTTGTTGGTATAGAATCTATATCTAGATAATTACATTATATATTCTTAATTATTTCCTTATTATTTATTCCTTACACGCTATGCCATTTAATAGCAGTTTATATGAGTTTTATAGTGAGTGCTCAATTTTAACTACTGAAATAAAGTTGTGATAAACTTACAGTGTATTGAGTACCTAATGCTGTCAATTATGTTGTGAAAAACTATTATATCCTTTAAAAAATATTGCTCAATAATTAACTGTAAATAAGTTAATTTTAAGTATTACAAGTTAATTTTAAGAGTTTTGTAACACATTTGGTCATACTTAATTAAATTGACAATTTTTTTACTAAGAAAACTATAATTATACAAAAGTTAAGTTTTTTACGCCTTTAGATTTGAATACAATGTATTTTTGCGGGTAATGGTAATGGTTATATATGTACACACAGCAGCAGGTCAAGTTACTACAAACTGTCAAATTTTCTCATTCGATTTTGAACTTAACTGTCAACATCTTAAGGTTTAAAATAATTCGGAGTTTGACAGTTTGGTATAACCTCATGTGCTGTTGTCTGTACAATTTATGAAAAATCAAACCGAGTGTATCTTAAGGTATGAAGTTTACAAAAAAAATTAAAATAATGATAGGCTAAGATACTGCTAGATATCAGCAAAAGTATTGTAAATCCAAGTATTATAAATATTTTATAAAGCATTTGTTGTTTACTTTATATTTACTACCATGCATTGCAATCCTGTATGCCACCGTCGGATCAGGTATGTCGCAAAGCTTGTAGGCTTGAAACTACATTGGTTTCTATACTATAATTATCTACTACACCGTCTACAACTGATAAATTATACCATCCCCCCCACTCTTCCTCAAAAACTACTAATACTACAAAGCTAGTCAGCAGAACTCTTATTCCTACACCGTAAACCAGTACTAGTGCTCTTATGGCACGAGTAGCAGTGCTATTACAAAGCCGTGGGTTTATAATGATGATAGAGTCCGTGTGAAAAGAGAATATGCATAAGCTTTGAGGGTGCAGCTGTGCTTAGTTGGGTATGCTATGGATTTTTTCAGGTATTTTTTTTTATATTTTCAATTTATAGATTTAGTTATTTTAAGCAACTAATTTCAATATTTTGGTTGTCCAAGCTGTAGTTATTTTTTTATATTTTATCAAAGTTTTGTTCGTGCTGACGTCACATGCCGCTGAATAGCTTAAAAGATCTTTGCCACGTTCAATACTTATTTAAAACTAAAATTAAAAGAGTACATACCAATTCCATGCAGAAAATTCAGTAAAGTCAAACTGACAAATTTGACCGATAATTTGGTTTACGACTTTTATATTTACCTCCGTTCGTTAATTCCTTTTAAATGATTGTTGTTGTTTATGAATCGATCAAAGTCTTGCGTTAACTGCTTCATACCGTCATGTAACAACACCACAACAAATAGCCGACCCAAATTATTGTGTTAGTAAAAGAAACCTAAAAAAGGAGATGTTGCGAGGAAGTAGATGTTGAATATAAGTATTCCTGGCCTGGGAGGCGTCGTGTCGCGTCTGTTTTGTTATGAAGATCATTTCTAAGTGTTTATGCCTCGAATAAGCCAACAAAAGAAGTTATGCAAACAAAAATTGTGGCAAGTTTAAGGGTATAAAGAGTTATAAGGAGGGAGGGTTCGAGAGGTTCGAATTCATAAACCTCATTTAGCAGTCATCCACAAACATGTTGGTTATCTAGGTCATGTAGAATTGATTGCGTGTGGTTTAACAAATTTACAAAAAAATAATAAAAAGTGTTCAAAATAAATCGTTTTATTTTATGTCCTAGCATAAATTTGACTGTACTTAAATATGTTTTCCAAAATATTAAAGCTTTTTTTTTTTATCGTTAGTGTAGTTATTGAGAGTCATAATAATTTTATCCAATACAGGGTAATCTTTTTATTTTCGTCACATTCCCGATGAGCAACACAGAACTGTTTTTTTTTCTTTACCGCAAGCATTTGGGTTTGCATTTGAGCAACATTTATTTTGTCCACTTAGGATTCGCGAGATGCCCTGAAACAACAAAATGTCAATTAATATTGTTGTTTTGTAGTTTTTTTACGAACTTAAATTTAAATCAACACTATTACTTAGCTCCTCAGATTTCAGCAATGTACACAACATTGTCATTGTTATTCACTAACTCAAGGATCATAACAAAATAGGAAAAGGTCCAAAAAGGTCCAAATAGGAAAGTTAGTTCTCGCACAAACTGGTCCATATTTAAAACAAAATATCTATCCATATCACATACTAAGTAGTACTACCCATACCTATTGAAATATCACAGTCTGTCACTTCACTGTGTTTTCACAAATATCTGAATAAAGCTGCTCACAGATTTCGTAATTAACGCCACTATAGGTATTGTTTTTTCAATATGTTTCACAAAACAAGAAATGTTAACCAACAACGCCCCACTGTTAACGGCATTCAAGCGCCAAAAGAGCCTTCAAAGTAGAAGACAAATCGTTTATTTCAAATAAGCACTTATAAGGCACTTTTGAACGTCAAAAATTAACAAGAAAATAGAACTGATTCTAGTCGCCCCTTACAAAAGGTAGTTTCGTGTGGAGAAGAATGAGCAAGAAACTCCACCGCAGCACCTTGTAGTAAAGCTTTGGTTTCTTAACAAATCGTTTTGGTCTTATTAAAACAACCGTCATGAAAATTTGTAATTTTCACCACACTTTTTACCAGACAGTAAGGTTTAAAACATGCTTTGTACTTATTTGGAGAGCTATTATTGTGTGACCGTTCACCGCTTTCATAAGAAACCAAAACTTTACTGCTTAAGATGGTGACCACAATAATGACTTTCATAAATAGGGACGGAACTGTTAATAATTTTAAATTAATAAAAAAAGTTACTGGTTTGGATCATGCTACTGAATGAAGCCACTTTTTTTTTCTTTTTGGCCAATTCCTTATCCGTAGAATTGCTCCAAAATATTACGCTGTATCACAGTGTGATGAACTAACGGTGGAAATGTGTATGGAAGTTGTTGTGTTGTGTTTTGAAAAGTTCAGATACCAAATTGACTATATTTTTCCCTAGTATTTTGTCAGAGATATTTTGTAATTACAGTCACTGTGACATCTAGTATCATTACTTTTCTAGTATATCCCACCTCTAATTTGAAAACTAAAAGTAAACTTAACGTTTACATTGACACTTGACATTACAAAACAACTTTAATTTTATTACAACAGGCACTGAAAGGTTCCGATTCAGCAAAATATTGACGTCATTTAGAGGTCAAATAAAGGTCAAGTGATATTAAGTATTTTTGTGAAAATAAACACGATCTTGAAATTTTTAGACCTAGAAATAGAGAAATAAGGCTTAGAAACCTAAAATCTCGAAATGGTTTTGGAATCGGCATAGGTTAACTTGTACATAGCATAGCCAGTTACCATATTTGTGATGTCTAACACTTTGTCGCATTTAGAGAGTGGTTAATTAAATTCCCAATTATAGTAGTTTTAGTTTTATTTCGCTGCAACATTATTGATATTTCCGTACGTCATTGTCATATTGTAAGCCTGTCAATTGTCAATGTCAAAATTGTCAAAATCAAAACTTGTGCGATTCTGTGATGATGGAATTCCTCTGTGAAAAACAATAAAAATGTTTAATAAAGTACTGCAACGCGCCCTAAAATTCAGATTGAAGAAGACTTATCCCACGAATATATATGATTTATCTCGTGGGTCGGCAATAGCGGTACGGAGACCGTATAGCGACGAAGTGCGCCGCGCGCAAGCGCAAAGCGTCGCTGCGCCGGGGCCGACTATTTTCGACAAGATAATTTCTAAAGAGTTAAAAGCGGATATTATTTACGAAGATGACCTGTGTTTGGCTTTCAACGACGTTTCTCCACAAGCTCCCGTGCATTTCCTAGTGATACCAAAGCGAAGAATTCCAAGGTTGCAGGATGCGGAACAAAACGACATGGAAGTGAGTAGAACCTGACTGTTTAGAGTAGATTCTTGTGCTTGAAAATAAGGCGGCAATTTTGAAAAGCTGTGGCAAGGCAAGGCCCTGTAGTTTCTGTATCTTGAAAAACATAATACTGAGATTTCATAATATTGTTACATTTTTAAAGAAAAATTGTGGATTCAGGCAGCCTACAAACATACAATATCTACTGGACATTAAGCTTTCAGACCTCATAACAATGGATCCGCTTGTTTCCCAAATCCTACAAGATAAAATTATATTTCGAAACATGAGAATAAATAAGAAATTGGAATAGTAAATTTATTTGAAATGTAAAAGTAAGTTCTTATACCTAAGCACACTTTTTAGGCAAGTATTCTTGTCAACTCCATTATTTTTCAATAGTCCTTCATTCATCCTCTTACTCAAGTTTTTATAGTTGCATTGTTTTGTTTACAACGAAAGACTAAACTCTGACCCAAACTAGTAGATATTTTATTAAGAAAATAATGTGCTGCAATCTGCCTAGCCTTTTCCCAACTATATTGGGGTCGGCTTCCAGTCTAAGCAAATGCAGTTGAATACGGGTATTTACATTGAGCGACTGCCTATCTGACCTCCACAACCCAATTCCTGGGTAATACGATACCCCTTGGTAAGACTGGTTGTCAGACTTTCGGGCTTCTGACAACCCATAACAACTGTCAAAGAGCCACGAAAGAAAGCCGGGACTAACTGCTTTACGTGCTTTCTTAGGCACGGAGGAGTCTCGGTATGTAAAGATGGTCACCCATCCATTGACCAACCCCAGCAAGCGTAGTTTAACCTGATGGTTCGACCCGTGCGGCTGTTAGAGCTTGTTCTAAGAAAAGAATGTAACCCAGGTACCCTCCGTGAGGTTGTCAGTAACATCAAGGTGCTGCTGGCCTTCTTTGAGGAGCTGGGGTGGATTGAATAATCGATTTTGCCACCCATACGCAAATACGCGCGTCGTCGTGGAGTTGCGGATACCAGTCCATACCTAAGAAAATAATGTGCTGCGCCTGGTGACCGGGACCATCACTGGACACTGCTCATAAAACAAACACTTCCACACAATAGGAATAACGGACAGTCCTCTGTGCAGGGCCTGCATGGAGGCTGAGGAAACCGTTGCGCATGTGCTTTTTGAATGCACAGGCGTCACCCAGATTAGAACAGAAACTCTCGGAATATCCCGATCTTTCACGTTCTTAACAAACCCGGAGATTTGATTAAATTCTGGAGGGAGGTGGGCTGGTTGGAATAAACCCCCGACGGCCGCCATGGCCCACGCACAATGGTCCACATGAAGGACTAAGTGCGGAAACCAAATCCTATAACATAGAGAACATGGAATGTGTTGCGCTGACCAAAAATACTAGTTACAAAGGCATCTTCTTCAAAAAAATAATTAATGTTGTTCAGGTTTATTTCAAATAAACATGAACAATATTAATTATTTTTTGTTTTATTTTAATCATTGCATACATCCGTCCTGCTGGGATCCAACGTTTATTGAGCGCTCTGTCAGGTGTGAATCCTACATAGAGTGAACCCACATTGGACCATATAAAAATGACCTGTAATTTGTTGAGATTAAAATAATATATCACCTTTATTTATAAACATTGCTTTAAGTTACATAATGTACAGAGTGATGAATATACGAGGGCGGGTCAATAAGTCCGTGACTTTTTGATTTTTCCGTCTCTTAATTGAAATGGCAACACTGCTCCCGTCAACAGTCATCTGTCAGATGACTCCTGTCAAAAATTGAACAAGCTGTGACATTTAGTTTGTTTTTGACAGCCGTTAATATCAGACTACCGCGTTGACTGAGAAGAAAATGGAAAAAAGTGAATTTCGTGTGCTCATTAAGCATTATTTTTTGCGGAAAAAATCCATTACGCAAACCAAGGCTAAGCTTGATAAGTATTATGGGGACTCTGCACCATCCATTTCCATGGTAAAAAAGTGGTTTACTGAATTCCGATGTGGCCGTACCAGCACGGAAAATGCCGAACGTTCTGGACGCCCAGTTGAGGTCTCCACATCCGAAACAGTTGAAAAAATCCACGATATGGTTTTAGCCGATCGGCGATTAAAAGTGAGAGAGATTGTGGAAGCCATAGGCATCTGGCATGGCTCAGTGGTTTCAATTTTAAACGATCATTTGGGTATGAGAAAGCTTTCCGCAAGATGGGTGCCGCGTTTGCTCACAATCGACCACAAACGCAAACGTGTGACAATTTCGCAGGAATGTTTGGCGTTGTTCAATCGCAATATGAACGAGTTTTTGCACCGTTTCGTAACCGTGGACGAAACGTGGATCCACCACAACACACCGGAGACCAAACAGCAGTCAAAACAGTGGGTTTCTCGGGGTGAATCGGCGCCAAAGAAGGCAAAGGTGGGTTTGTCAGCCAACAAAGTCATGGCGACTGTTTTTTGGGATGCACGCGGTATTATCCACATTGACTACCTTCAAAAAGGAAAAACAATCAATGGCGAATATTACAGCAACTTATTGGGTCGATTCGATGAGGCATTGAAAGAAAAGCGACCGCACTTGGCCAAGAAAAAAGTCCTTTTCCATCAGGACAATGCACGGGTGCACACATGTGCAGTTTCTATGGCAAAAATCCATGAATTGGGCTACGAATTGCTCCCTCATCCGGCCTATTCTCCCGATCTAGCCCCGTGTGACTACTTCTTGTTCCCAAACTTAAAGAAATGGCTCGGTGGAAAGAGATTTGCCTCCAACGACGAAGTCATCTCACAAACAAATGCCTATTTTAAAGACCTCGACAAATCATATTTTTCGGAAGGGATAAAAAAATTGGAGAAACGTTGGGCTAAGTGTATAGAGCTCAAAGGAGACTACGTTGAAAAATAAAATAACTTTTTATCTAAAAATTTGTGTTTCATTTAAAAAGTCACGGACTTATTGACCCGCCCTCGTACATATGATGGATGGAGAGGCAGAGGATGGCCAAAGAAAAGATGGATGGATTGTGTGAGGAATGATATGAAAGAGAAGGGAGTGAATGATAGCGCGACGGTTGACAGGGGAGAATGGAAGAAGAAAACGTGTTGCGCCGACCCCAAGTAATATGGGATAAAGGCAGGAAGATGATGCATTAAGTTACATAATGTAATTACATTAACAAAAAACAAAAAATAATTAATATTGTTCAGGTTTAGCCCACGAAATTCAAATTTTCTTGCGTTTTTTGAAATTTACAAGTCTTAGGTTATATGTTGATGCTGCCGGGGTCGCGGGTAGTTCGAAAGAGATACCGTGGCCCTGGCACGGGCAGCTGAAGGAACATGGGTGGGTTTTAGTCAGTAAAAGTCTGACACGCCCTCCCGCTCTGCCCAGAGCAGGAGAAGTCATTTGATGATTTCCCATCTACAAAAAAAAAAAAAAAAAAGAAAAAAAAAAAAAAAAAAAGGTTATATGTTGATTGAAGTATGAATCGCGACCGTAACAAATATGTGTTATTTACAGAATTATGATCATTAGAATCAGTACTCACAGTACAGTACAGTAGTCTCTCTTAAGTTAGTATAATCCTTAAATGTCAAGCTTTAATTAAATAGTCATTCAACAGGATTACCTGGTATTAAAGAGTTGTATTGATGACTTTAATGATTATAATTCTGTAAATACATACTTGTTACGGGCGCGAATCATATTTTGATCAATATACAACCTAACACAGCATCCTAATTGCGTAACACATTATCAATCGGAGTTGGTTTCATTATGAAACAAATTGCTCATCCATTGCTTCATAATTATGTTCGAAAAATTTATCCGTTTGCCAACGTAAATAACGCAATGAATGTTGTTGAACTGTCAAAATGAAACCAACTCCGATTGATAATGTGTTACGCAATTAGGATGCTGATTTGCAAATTGCAAAAAATGTAAGAAAATTTGAATTTCGCGGGCTACCCTGGCGCTTTTGTCTTAACCATTTTTTTTGACGTCTCTTATCCTTAAGCTCCAGTTATAAAGGTGAATGTATTCATTCTTCAAACATTGCATCCACCCCATCCGTAGGAACGTCGAGTCCGCGTCTCTGTCGCTGGTCGCTCTCTGCTGGGCTTCACGCATGTAGGTGTGTGTTCCACCCGGTAGGGGTTGACCGCCGGGACGCGGTGAAGAAGGCGGCAGTATGCATATGTCGTGACGAGCTTACGGATACATATACAGATTACTGTTTACATGGGCGTGTTAATGCAGCACGTCCAAACATGTTATTGCCAGTGGCAAACTAAATGAGAGGCCCGTTGTTACGGGCCGCAGTAAAGCCTCCGCGGCAAGGCGGCAATGCCCCGGTTCCGCACGCCACGCCCCTTGCGGGGCGTCGCGACATCTCACTCGTTCAAACGTTGTTGAACAGTCTGCCACCGAAACATTCGGTCGTCTACATCTCGCTAAAATATCTACTGTCGTCAAACAAAAACAAAAGTATTTTCCCTTTTTCTTAATTCGTCATAAAAACTACTATGTTTATTGATTAGCTTACGTTATTCTTTGATCGGCCGTGACTAACGTACGAGGCACGCCACTGATAACGCGATTGTTGATAAGGGAGGAATTTAGCGCGCGGCTCTGCTGGCGGTGGCGGCGATATTGTCACATCTAGCCGCAATAACGAATACGGACAGAATTTATTTTTTCACGAAAGGTTTTGTTTTTAATCTTTATTCAAAGAGTTTTTTCTTTAATGTGATTATGACTCTCTGTAGGTACAAAATATAAAAGTTAACACAAAAAATATATAATATTACTGGGTATATGTGTCCATAATCATTTTATTACGGGAATTATTTTCCAAATGGCTTTTTTCACCAGCCACCCACCAGTCTGGATTTGTGACCAATTTGTGGCAATGAAAGTTTTTTGAAATGACGTTCACTAGATGGCAGCAGTGAGATGTCAGGTCCGGACAGCTGTCAAAAGTGTCAACGCGCCTATATTAGTCGTCACTGAATGATGAACGTCATCCTACTTAATTTTATATTTATTGTCGAACTAGAAGACCTGTTGTCAAAGTGGCGCCAACTCGTGGCGTTAATTTTCATGAAAACCCTGGTAGGGTCACCCCCTATTACATGGGACTTAATCATAACTGACGCAATGAGGGTGTACTATACACTTCTGGCTACGTCTTCGGGATATACAAGCATGATGTTATGTTATAATGGCGTTTATAGGATAAAATGTCCCAAAATATGTGCTAACTTCTAAGCTATGATTCGTGTATTTGGCCATGACGGCCAATCTCAGCGGAGACTCATCGGCGCGGCAGATATTATAGTGCCAAATGTGTGCGCATACACAGGTGCACTCGGTGTTCCGTTACTCTCACAGCCCGATGGGATGGCAATTTGACACGACCGAAGAGAAATCAGGCGCAGGACCTTCGCATCGGCTTTACGTGCTCTCCGAGCCACGGCGGTATCACACTGCCAACTAACAACTGTAATTAATAACCGAGGGTTTTCATGAAAATTTCCGCCACAGCTGGCGCCACTTTGACAAGAGGTCTTCCATTTTGACAATCAATAAGTATAAAATATATGATGACGTTCATCATTCGTTCGTTCATCGACTAAAGAAAATATAGGCGATTTGACACTATTGACAGGTGCCCGGACCTGACGTCTCTTTGCTGCCATCTAGTCAACGTCATTTCAGAAAACCCTCATTACTAAAGTAACAAAGACATTTCAAATAATTACTACCTAATCAAATTGTTATCTGTTGCGCAAAAGAGGTGTGTAAACATTTAACGAAAGGTTGTCTAAAGAATTTGCTGATAGCGATAACACGCGTCGCATTGTACAATGTTTTAAATGAAATTGCTATTTTTATCTAGAATAGAAATAAAAACAAACAAGATTGAACAGGGTAACATGGCATTTAGTCAAATTATCTTTTATTAGGAACTAGCTGCGCCCCGCGGTTTTACCCGCGTAGACCAAGATAAAAAGTAGCCTATGTGTTAATCCAGGGTGTCAGCTACCTCCATACCGAATTTCACCCAAATCGGTCCAGCCGTTTGAGCGTGAAGAAGTTACAAACATACAAACACACACACACACACACTCACAAACTTTTGCCTTTATAATATTAGTGTGATTGCTCGTGGTTTCACTTGCATCTTATGGAAACTACGTTATTTTGCCTTTAGTCTTGCATATTATTTTGTACTACATATAAAGAATACTATGAATTTTTTAATCAAACAACAACAACTCAATAACACTTTATACGACCCTGGAATCAAACCCAGGATCCTACCCAGAAGACCGCTAAAAGGGATAAATCTTTTGACGGTCTTCTGGGTGAAATTCTGGGTTCGATTTCCAGGTCGTACAAAGTGTATTTATATCCCTGAATCCATTTATTTAACCCTTCCCCGTATTTGGTATGCAATAAAGACTAAATCATCAGAGTAGAACATTCGTAGATCTTTGACAGGCGTTACGTTGCGGGTAATCAGAAGACCGAAAGTCTGACATTACCTATTTTTAGTGGTATCGTGTTACCCAGTAACTGTGTTGTGGAGGTCAGACAAACAGGTCTCTCTATGTAAAATACTGGTATTTAACTATATCCGGTTAGACAGGAAGCTGACCCCAACATAGTTGGATAAAGGCTAGCAGATGATGAATAAAGACTATTTATCTGTATATATTATGAGGAGCAGTGGTGGCCCAGTGGTAAAGGCCACGACTTACGAGGTCGTAGGTTCGAACCTAGACAGGCGCTTTATTTTGTGTAAATTATTTCATCACCACTGCTCTCAAAACGGTGAAGGAAAACATCGTGAGGAAACCGGCATGTCCTAGAACCAAAAAATCAACGACATGTGACATTTACCAACCCGCACTGGGCCCGCGTGGTGGATTACGGCCCACTCCCTCTCACCGAGAGGATGCCTGTGTCCCAGCAGTGGGAATATTATAGGCTGATTATGTGTTCTATTTATCTGCCTTCCTATCTAACATATTAGTCTAACAATTAATTTTTTTTCCTTTCAGCTACTCGGACACCTAATGCTGGTCGCTCGTTCGCTCGGGTCTGCTCGGGCGCCCTCGGGCTGGCGCCTCGTCGTCAACAACGGTCGGGACGGCGCCCAGTCTGTGTACCATCTACATCTACACGTCCTTGGAGGAAGGCAGATGGGATGGCCGCCGGGATAAAAAGGGATGAAGGAAAAGTATTTGTGTGGTTAGGGATTTATTTGTGACACCCCACGCTAGCTCGCTTAGTAAGTCATTGGTGTAGCGTGTTGCATGTCTGTTCCTAGCCTATATGTGTTCTTCTTACAAAATTTTAGTTGCATTTTTTTGTTTTAAAACCCCAGTGCTTATGCGGTTATGATTAACGTATGCAACTGAGTAAGAAGAATTTAATGAAGAAAATTTTGCAATTTATCAATGCGAGTAAAATATGTTACTATCTTGGTAGTTTTCACCAAATAAAAATGGTTTTTAAAAACCTTAAAAAGTTCCTCTTTAGATTTTTATAGGCAGAAGAAAATAGTAGTGACAACAAAATAATTTAATTTGCTCGCCCACTGTTAAATGGGACTTAAACATAGGAAAAATGTGCACAATACACATCTGCCAAATACTTCGGGGTGTACAGTCGTGCTAAACATAGGAAAAATGTGCACAATACACTTCTGCCAAATACTTCGGGGAGTACAGTCGTGCTAAACATAGGAAAAATGTGCACAATACACATCTGCCAAATACTTCGGGGAGTACAGTCGTGCTAAACATAGGAAAAATGTGCACAATACACATCTGTCAAATACTTCGGGGAGTACAGTCGTGCTAAACATAGGAAAAATGTGCACAATACACATCTGCCAAGTACTTCGGGGAGTACAGTCGTGCTGTTATATTTTAAACACACAGAAAGTTTATAAGCATTGATAAATTGTTTGAAACGTGGTGAGGTGATGACAGTATCAACGTCATGGAACATTATTGCAACAGAATGATCTAATATTTTGACGTCAGATTCAATATTGATAGTGTATTATAAGAAAATAGCATTATGTCAGCTAAATTACATCCACTGCAAGACATAGAGGCGCTTCAAAAAATCTATTACTTTTAGTGTAAAATATATGCACTTAATAGACGTGTTCATGGAGTTTCTTGTCTGTTCTACACCATAGGAACCGCCTATGGTGAACTCTTTGGAGTAAGCAACTAGCTTCATCTTTCTGACTGATCCCTTGACAATTCTTAAGTGTATGTTGGTTAATGAGTGAAGAAATATGTCAGTAATGTTTTTTTTTGTGGCTGACTTCTGTCGTCACTTCTCGATGATACATCGATACAATAATTGCACCACTTCAAAATAATACATTATTATTTTTTCTTGTCTACAATACAGTATCATTTGAGAATATTTGTATAGTTTATAAATGGGTCTTAAGGAACTGAACTAAATAATGAATTATATTATTTAAAAGTTTCTAAGAGCTTACTGCCTCATTGGTGTACTGGTCGCAATCGTGACTGTTGAGTGTGAGGTCCTGGGTTCGATCCCCGGGTCGAGCGTGTTATAGGGGTTTTCCATTAGGAATTTCTCGGTAGCAGTCCGGTGTCTGGATTTGTGCAAGATTGATGGCAAAATGTGGGATGTATTAGTCTCAGTTTCCTGAGCGAGGATGCGTTGCGAGGGATGTGTTTAGAACTAACCAATAAGAGCACTAGGATAGCTCAAGCTATGAAAATGAAGCAATGTTATTCATTAGTTTTACACACATCCCTCGCTGCGCGTCCTCGCTCATTTCTGGTGGAAACGCAGCCTAACACACATCTGCCTCTCCCTTTGGGGGGACGCAGGCGTTATGCTAAATCTGTTTACTTAGAAGTGGTGCAATATTATTTTTAAAGATAAGTTTTTTCAAGGAATTGAATTTTGAAACTATTAAACTGTTAATCTGATCGTGTTTAAAGTTCTATGATTTTATATGGGAAGGGAAACTTTATAAAGTAAGTAATAATTTGTTAGACATCTCATTATTGAGGTTTATAGTAGCATTTACCTTGCTATACCGGATGACTTTTTTACCGTCTTGAAAAAAATAGGGTATATTAGGTGAACGGAGTAGAAGCGTATGGCATACCTAGATTTTTTTTTTTTTTTTAATAGCTTAGTCAGAAAAAATATCTACGTATCAATAAATACTACAAATTCGTTGTAAACTTTTCATTTTAGAACAATAAAAACATAAATTTTGAAGAAAAATAATAAATCCTTTAAAAATATCGAAATTCAAATCATATGCAACCTGCATTATGATTTGAATTTTGATGTTTTTTAATTTAAAAAAAAAAAAAAAATTAGATATGCTAGGCTTCTACTCCGTTCACCGAGTATACTCTATTTTTTTCGAGACGGTAAAAAAAGTCATCCAGTATATGTAGAATGTGGGAAGCATATTAAAAATCCATTCTGGTTGATTAATTTTACTTATTTCCTTCTATTAAGCAGCCAATTTAAATCCATTTATTTATAATTGTAGTAATTTCTTTTTGTTTTGCCCAAAAAGATTGGTTACTCTTTGTATTAGTAGTTCATTATTTTTTTTTTTGATTCATGCCTATCTAAGCTATGGATAACTTAGTTTAGTTTGAGGTAAGAAACTACTATTAATCTTGCTCACCTTTTTCAAAAAAAATTCAGACTTAATTGCATTCAACATTATTTTGACACTCGGTAAACACATATTATAAAGTGCCTTAAAATGGCTATTTTGTGCCAAAAGAAGACTTCTCGAGAGTGGACTCAAACATGATTTTTTTTTAAAGTAGACCAAATATTGTTGCATCTGTGGTCAAATTAAATTAGCTGGTGAAAAGTTCATTGACTTGATGGAGTATCGATCTCAAAATTGAAAAAAATATTATTATCTAAACTTAAAATTTCAAGTAAATAGAGCTGATTGCGTAATGAACAGCCGCTGTAAAGTTACTTGTTATATTTGTCACGTCTGAAGTTTCGCCAACTAATTCATAAATGCCCTAAGATTATTATATGCTATTCTTCAACCTTGTGTTGCTTTTACAGCATCCCATAAAAAAACTTTAAGCCACCGATCCAAGTCCATACCTCGGGAAGCATCGCTTAACCTAAGAGTGTCAATGCATACGAAATCGTGTCATATTGGAGCCATTGTTATTTTTAATTAGATCTTAGTGCAATATAGTTGCCAAATTAGTTTTTAAATTATTACTTTTATTATTTCTCTGCGTTTACACTGTGGCCGACCATTGTGGACCACTGCTCAAGAATTTGACAGTTGAAGTATCTAACAATAGCTCATCCGTTAAGGCATTGACTTTTGGTCGAAAGATCGTGAATTTGATGTCTACCCGTTGTTCAATTATATAATGATATCCGGCTCGAAGCACAGAAACGATATCCGGCTCGAAGCATAGCTACACCCGGTTTCGGAAAGGCACAAAATAATCTACACAAAGACTAAATTGACTGATTTTATTGACTGTTGTTATTTCAGTCAGCCAATCACAGTACTTATAGTCCGACCGCCCGCCGTGCGCGACCCTGCTGCAGAAGTATTTTGACGAGAAGGTCGTGTTTTCGGCGGTTGGTCTATAGTTAACATAAGTTTGACAATATGTTCACAATTTCTTGCGTTGATTTGCTTTTCAGAAACTGGGTGTTAGTTTGATACCTTAATAACACGAATATAAGAATGATAAATTGGTCGTTATTGGACATTGGTCTACCATTGTGGGCCATCGTGTAAAAGCAGTTTTTCAGTCTCAAATGAAGCGACGCCACAGTTTGATGCCTTCTGCTTGTTACGACAGGGGGCGGTTGTGTGCTCATACTAAAACATCGTGATTTTGAGCTGGCAACACTGGAGTTTATTTTATTTTATTGTAATCCAGTGATTAGTATAGGCCACATCTATATAAAAAAGATATTATACAATCTTTCACAAAATAGTTAGTAGATTTTACAATTTGACTGATTTATTTATATAATTAAGTAGTATTTTACTAATTCCGTCTACATAATAGTATTAAAATTTAAATTATTAAACAAATTAGAGCAGTTTTCGAGATTTGTTTCACAAAAAGAGTCACAAAATCGCTCCCCTGTCTTTAAAAACTTGCTCAGATCAATATAAAATAAAAAAGTTAATTCAGCCAGTAGTAAATGTAATCATTTACTAATTAATAATTCCTTAATCCTTCAAAAATCTATAACTTATCTGAAGATAATTTCGTCAAATAATTGATTTATTAACCTTAAAATACCTCAATAATTATAGGTACCTAATTATTTCGTTGCAATGATCTGAGTTATTCGCGAATCTCGTTCAAGTTATCTAAAGTTCAATAATATTGGTTCACCAATCTAGTCAGAACGACAGTCATCGACTGTTGAGCGTCTCAAACTGTGGTATTATTGGTGGGGACATTTTGAGGTATTCCCTGGTCGAAATTTACCAGGTTATGTGGCAATTTCCTACGGGGTAATTGCGTAACACACCTACAATTTCCAACGGGGTAATTGCACACTGACAATGCCCTTCATTTTGACATTTCAACAACATTCATTGCGTTGTTAATTTTAACTGAAGCAATGGATTAGGAATTTTCTTTAAAACCCTTCAGATTATGATTGAAAGTTTATTATGCAATTGGTGTGCTGGTAATTGAATCCCAAATTTTATCGATTGATCACCGCAAAATGTTCCCCCGAGTCGACTTGTAGTTGCTTAGTTATTGCGTGTTAGTTGTTTTATTTGATTTTTAATTTTTATGACTCCCCCGACTTCTGTATTCAATGTTATTTTAATTGTTTTTCACTGACTGTCATAACCGTCACGAAAATGTATTGTTTAGCAGATTGACATAGGTACCTACTATAGTTTTGCCAAATATTAAACACGGACAATTTGTACAATTTGCTAAACAATCTGAATCTCTGATTGTGCATTAGTTAACGTTTTATTAAACCACTTGACCGTTATTCGAAGCATAATTAAACTATTGAGATAGGCTGAACCATGTTTCCTGTGCCTTTTTTCCTTGCGCTTCTAGCGATATAGCTCTGTCTCGCTCTCATGACGTCACCAGGTCAGAGAGGGGAGCGCATTTTTGAGCTCGCGCGCTCGGTCTTGTTCATAGGCGTTCTTTTCCTTGCCGGAGACGGTTGCTGCTTAGCAGGTGAGTTATCTATATTTCTTTTTCACAACCGTCTATATTTTTCCTTTCGACGAAAGTTGGCATACTTACCAATTTACAATTTTTATTAAAACTGTTTCTAGTGAATGTTAATTATTGATAATACAGTGAATCAACGTTGATATTTTCAGAATTTAACGGTTTTCCGTTCGCGTGTTGTTTATTCTTTTTCTTTTCCAGTGTGTGTAATTCAATTGTTTTCAGTATAATACCGAATACGTAATGGATAAAGAAATAACGTTTATTTCGCAAGATGAACCGGTCGCAGGTCCTTCGAATACCGCTAATAATAGAGAATCTAGTGCCAAACGGATGCGTTCACATCCGAGCAGCAGCAGTAGTAGTAGCTCTGATAATAGCGATTCTAGTTCCAGTTCATCTAGTTCTTCTGACCATGAGTCTAAACATGCGCGTCGCCGTCACCGTAAGGGGGGGCAAGCACAAGCATCGCCGCTCGCGAGCGTAAAGTGAAACATAATATAAATAATAGTATACCGCTGCCCGACGACGCCCTTTCCCTTTTCACGGAGGATGATTTAGAACTGGAGGGTAGTAGTCTTATAAATAATTCAGATGTTGAAACTAAGCTTAAGGAACCGGCTGTTCCAAAGACAGACGAGCGTTACTTGAACATTTTAAGAGAAATTCAGTTTTAAATCGTATAACCATAGCCCGGGTTTCGTCAAACTCGAGGCAAACGAGGAGATCAGACCCTATGACACACTAAAAGACTTAAGTTATTGCTTTGTTAACTTACGGTATTTTAAAACAAAAGGAGAAGGAACTTTGTGCATTTTTGACATGGGTCCGAGACCAGAGAGAATTAACTTTGAGGCTATAAAAAAGCTGAATGACATCTTCACTTCTGGTGAGTTCAGCAAGGTTTCGGCAGACCTATTGCAAATGATTTGCGGCCATAGTGCTGAATCTATACAGATGCGCAGAGACAGCATAACTAATGCAGTTCGCGATCCCTTAATAAAAGCGGCAATAAAGAAAATACCTCCATCTGAGGTTAGCTTATTCAATTCTGAGCAGTTAGTTGTTGCATTAGAAAAAGCTAGCGGTATCAAAAAAGCCTTCTGGCCTGCTTCTAGATCGGCTGGTACATCTACAAAATCGGCTTATGGTAATACCTCAACTTCGCAAGTTGGAAAATGGCTCATACGTCCCTCGCACGGGCAATATTCAGTTCCACCCTCGCAGGGTAAGAACTATAACTCAAGCATGCCTTCACAAGGCTGTAAGAACTGTAACGTCCCCTCGCAGGGTGGCTTTTTGCAGCATAATATACAGTGTCCTTCGCAAGAACCAGCACATGCGTATATACGTCCCTCGCAGGGGCAATATTCAGTTCCACCCTCGCAGGGTAAAAACTATAACTCAAGCATGCCTTCACAAGGCTGTCAGAACTGTAACGTCCCCTCGCAGAGTGACTTTTTGCAGCATAATATACAGTGTCCTTCGCAAGGACCAGCACATGCGTATATACGTCCCTCGCAGGGGCAATATTTAGTTCCACCCTCGCAGGGTAAGAACTATAACTCAAGCATGCCTTCACAAGGCTGTCAGAACTGTAACGTCCCCTCGCAGGGTGGCTTTTTGCAGCATAATATACAGTGTCCTTCGCAAGGACCAGCACATGCGTATATACGTCCCTTGCAGGGGCAATATTCAGTTCCACCCTCGCAGGGTAAGAACTATAACTTAAGCATGCCTTCACAAGGCATCCAGAACTGTAACGTCCCCTTGCAGGGTGGTTTTTTGCAGCATAATATACAGTGTCCTTCGCAAGGACCAGCACATGCGTATTGCAACTATCCTCAACAGGGTAGTGCCGTAATGGATAGAGGTTCCTTTCGCTCCCGTGGGGCAAAACAAACCCAAAGATACCACGCTCATAAACGTGGCGGAAATAAGCGAAGGTCATCACCTTCAGGCTTAAATGCCAAGAGAAGTAAATATTGACATGAAAATATTTCAAGCCGGTCAGTTATCGAATTTCGTCGATCATTGGAAGGAAATGCAAGCACCAGATTTTCACCAAAATCTTTTGCCAGTTTGACAAATTGGATTGCCCAAATTATGAGAAGCCAAGGTGTGAAAATATTAGTATTTCTCGACGATTTTCTTTTGGCTCACCAAGACCCAGTAGTTTTCGCAGGCCATGTAAGTCTTCTCGTAAAAACATTAAAATATCTGGGTTGGCAAATAAATTTCGAAAAATCTATCCTAACACCAAAGAAATCCCTGGTTTACCTAGGAGTACTGTGGGATCCTTGGCTAAACCTCAAACGTCTGCCAAGGGAAAAAGTACCCTCATTACTAGCGAAGATTCGCGAAATCGTAGATTTGCGGAAGACAAACCTAAAGAAGTTGCAAAGCGTAATAGGAGCACTAAACTTTGCGAGTTTTGTTGTCCAAAGAGGGAGATTGCACTATCGAGCTCTATTGAAATTCCTAAACACACTACAATTGGACAATTCTGTCAAGGTATACACTGTACCTGCAGATGCAATAGGCGACCTACAATGGTGGAGCCACAATTTGCAACATCCGTCAATTCTACACCACGCACCAGCGACTAAAACGGACGTCTCCGACTTAGGCTGGGGGGCCCAGATGGACAACCAGTCTCTATGGGGAACGTGGTCCCAGAACGAGAAGAATTGTCACTGCAACGTAAAAGAAATGTTGGCAATATTGAAGGTTTTCAAAGTCATCCCGTGTATCTGAGTCAATCTACGGTCACCATAAAATGCGACAATCGCACGGTAGTAGCGTATCTCCGTCACGCAGGGGTAACCAAATCCTCGCGATTGATGGACATAACATACGACCTGTTTTGTTTGATAGATCAGTACCAAATTCATATCAATGTGTACTACATTCCGGGGAGGTACAACAACCATGCCGATCACCTATCGCGGTTTCGCCAGGTCCCCGAATGGCATCTGATACCCGAGATTACCAAGATATATTATCTTGGTAATCTCTTAAAATGGGGAATTCCCCAAGTGGACCTGTTTGCCTCCAGCAACGCTCACGTAGTCCCTCATTACGTGTCGAAAGATCAGAACGACAAGCTGTAGCCCACGATGCATTCTCGATTGCTTGGAAATTCGATCTGGCATGGGTGTTCGCACCGCCGTTCCTGATTCCCAGGGTTTTTGAGCTTCCTCAATCGGGCATCGGGAATTTACTTGATAGTAGCACCGCGATGGGAGAGTCTTTTGGCGCGGAGGTCTCAAAGCCCGGGCTCTGGCCCCACCGTTCACAATACAGAACCTGAACAAAGTATTGATCGATGTGACAACGGGACTGCCACCTCCTCGCGTCCAGGATCTAGTGTTGGAAGTTTGGAAATGTGGGGGTGGACACATCATTTAGGTAAGTGGAATAATTCTCAGATAGACCTTTTGAAAAGTTCTTGGCGCGATTCTACCCTAAGAACTTGCAAACCTGCATGGAACCGCTGGGTTTCGTGGTGTAGTCATATTAGCCCTAAGAATCCCTCAGGATCTGACCTAGCTCGTTTTCAGGCTGATCTGCATATAAAACATAAACTGTCTTATAATACAATATTGTTACACAAGTCTGTGGTCTCCACCCTTTGTAATAATGTAAATGATTCAGGTGTTCTAAGTAATCATGCTTTGGTGTAACATATTTTGAAATCGATTTCAATCAAAAACCAATTGTTTCTAAGTTACCCGTGTGGAATATTGATGATTTTGTATGTTTTCTTGGCGTTTAACAATAAATCATGACTACATTTTTGATGTTTCGAGTCAAGCCGCTGCCCTCTTAGTACTCTGTTCTGGTAGGCATATTCATGACTTGACACTCCTTATGTCCGATAACGATAATTTGGACCCCGTATACTGGGTTGAACAATCTGTATCACTGCTTTCCACTAGACGTCAGGAAGCTAAATGTCCTAACTTGTTTGTCACCACGAGAGGTACAGCTCGTGCGGCCTCGCGAACTGTTATTGCAGGCTGGATTAAAGCTCTGATGCGTCAGGCAGGTATTGTTGCTACTCCTGAAAGTGTCCCTTCCGCTGTTGCGTCCAAGAATTGGTTGGACAACTTCCCCATGGAAGATATTATGGCTCGGGGAAATTGGAGGTCCTCAAACACTTTAATCGATTTTATAAACGACAGGTTTCGGGCTCTTCTAGGAGTGACAGCATTACTGCTCTTTTTAAACCTGTCTCAGTGAATTATGTTGATTTATTGATATTTTGTTGAATATTTTCAAATACATCTTTTCTTTTTTCTTGATCTTTCCCTACACATTGGCGTTTGTCATGAGCGTCACCAGGCGATAACAGACAATATCTCAATAGTTTAATTATGCTTCGAATAACGGTCAAGTGGTTTAATATCGGCGTTTTACCTGAAATAAAACGCTTATTAAACTACTTACCTTATTCGAAGCATAATATTAATTTCTGCCAGGTGACATAGTCAATCATCCAATGAACAAGACCGAGCGCGCGAGCTCAAAAATGCGCTCCCCTCTCTGACCTGGTGACGTCATGAGAGCGAGACAGAGCTATATCGCTAGAAGCGCAAGGAAAAAAGGCACAGGAAACATGGTTCAGCCTATCTCAATAGTTTAATTATGCTTCGAATAAGGTAAGTAGTTTAATAAGCGTTTTATTTCAGGTAAAACGCCGATATTTATACTTGTCGTGTATGTCAAAGAAAATTTAATTGTTAAATTATTTTTACTAACCTTAAATAAGAACTACATATGAAAAGGGGCAATGGTTCAACGGTGAAGACTTTGACTTGCAATAAATGGTCGTGCATTCAAATTCTGGCCTTTGTTCTAGTGTCATTCTAAGTTCCAGTACAAATGTAAATAATAATTTTTAAAAGTGACATATTAGAAACACCAAATGTTAATTTTAGTCATTACTTTACTTATAAATATATAATATACTGTAAAAATCATCAAACAAGTATAATTAAAAGTTTAAAAACTATCCTAATAAGTACCTATAATTGGCACGTCCGAATCACAAGTAGTTTTGAGTTTCATGTCGAACGATTTTGTTAATAATTTTTAAAAAGGCCTGCTTGTCCCTACAATTCAATAGTTATAGGTATCTATACAATAAATTATATAGCGCCATGAACTAGAAAGAAAAAAGGACTCCGCGCCACGCATATCGAAAGTGAAGCACAGTAAGTATGACGGGACCGTTTGTACACATTTACATCATAGTATGCCGACCGGCCGCCATTACATGACACGACGCGACGTCGTCTTTGTCAAATCACGCACACATAGATCGATACGGTACTTCACTTTCGATACGCGTGGCGCGGAGTCCTTCTTTTTTTAAAACATCGTTCGATTTCTGTCAACCATTTGATAGATTGGCGACTTAAGGACGCTGTTACAAATGGGTAGTCAAATTATTACTTTTTTACACAAATGCATGTATATTAAATAAAATGCTTTACATTCTTAAAATGTTTTTTGACCAAATTGTTGATAGATGTGCAAGGTACGATTCTGAACTACAAATATAATTTTAGTTGGAATAGTTTCTCAATAAATGTACCGGACTGAAAATTTTTACTTCGGTATTTTATATTATTTAAAATTATATTTATAGTTCAGAATCGTACCTTGCACATCTATCAACAATTTGGACAAAAAACATTTTAAGAATGTAAAGCATTTTATTTAATAAACATACTTTTGTGTTAAAAAGTAATGATTTGACTACCCACTTGTAACAGCGTCCTTAAATGTGTTTAGCGCTTTGCCTATTTACATATTTGTGATTTAAGCAGGCCTAAGAATCATTTTAACTAGTCGGGGGTTCAATTATTATGTTGGTTGTGGGTCCGGTCCGGCACCCGTTCCGCCATTTTTGTCTTTGTTACAAAAACGAGCGCGAATAAGCGCCGGCCGATCAGCATTGTTTAGAATTTAGCGCAATGTTTAAATTCTTTAACCAAAGTTTATTAAATGATTTTATTTAATTATCTTGAGTGTTTTTATTTGTTGGGCTGGTTATTCTTTTTTTAAGTTTTTTATGGTAGGTACCTACCTACTATTTATGTTTTTGTTACTACAGACAAGAACACCAGAATCTGAACTGGTCATCTATAACTATACTCTATGACTGCCGTGCAATACATAATATATTTACTTACTTTTTACACGACTGCCTAAAGGAGTGTAATGTTTTCAGGGTTGATGTATGTTTGTATGTGACTTTCTTTATTCCACCTTATCTTTGAAATGCCTGAACAGATTTGGATGTATGAGGTATCGTTAGAATCCTTACATCATCCCGAGTGACACTGGCTATATATTTTTTTTGAAAAAAAAAAAACTATATGGCGGCAGTATGGCTACATTTTGAAAAATGAAAAAAAAAATTTTTTTTTTCTTCAATTATTACAATATAAAGGCCTTGAACAGCACATTCTAAAAAATAAAATATAATTTATTGGCATGATGGACATCAACCACGTTTCATACATTTTTGGTCCAAATTGAAAATGACCAAACAAAAATTGTGCTATATTCTATTAGAATTTGTCAGACTGAGCATTTCTTATTATGGAACCTAAGCTGTCAAACCAAATTACCTTGGTTTTATTTGAATACAAAAATCTGTATTTTTTTTCGATTAAATGAAATGGTCATAACTAGTCATAAGCCACTTTTTCGTTTTTTTTTTTATGTTTTTTTAGGTGTAAAATCAATTATAGAAATATATTGTTTTGCATACATATCCTATCACAAGTTGTATTCCCTGACTAAACAGATAAATAAAATTGTCATTGCAGTCGGGGGACCATTCTGTGGAATACTTTTTAACCGACTTCAAAAAGGAGGAGGTTTTCAATTCGTCGGAACCTTTTTTTATTTTTTTTTATGTATGTTCCCCGATTACTCGAAGATGGCTAAACCGATTTGGTTGTTTTTTGTTTTATTCGAGAGAGTATACCTACATTACAGTTGGTCCCATATAAAATTTATTAACTTTGCTTCGGTAGTTTTTGAGTTAGCTTCAATAATACGTATTTTTTGAGTTAGCTTCAATAATACGTATTTTTTGAGTTAGCTTCAATAATACGTATTTTTTGAGTTAGCTTCAATAATACGTATTTTTTGAGTTAGCTTCAATAATACGTATTTTTTGAGTTAGCTTCAATAATACGTATTTTTTCCCCACTAGTACATGGATGATGTTCTAGTTTGTTTTGCAGGTAGTGGTATTAGAATTTGTGTGGGGTAGGTACACAACTAAAAAGTGAAAAATAAAAACTTTTTTACAAAAAAATACAACCGACTTACAAAAACAACACTACAAAGTGAAAAATAACTTTAATTTCGGAAGTCGGTGGCAAAAAACGAATACATTTACCTAAAATACATTTAACTAGACACCGACTGCCAAAATTAAAGTTATTTTTCACTTTGTAGTGTTGTTTTTGGAATTCGGTTGTGATTCTAAGAGGTCCCCTGACTGCAATGACAATTTTATTTATCTGTTTAGTCAGGGAATACAACTTGTTTTTTATTTACTTTTTAGTTCGTTTTTTGGCATGGCAGTCGTGTTTTTTTACTGATGTTTGTTCAGTTTGAATAAGGTCCATAATAAATAAGTCATTAATAGAAATCACAGGTTCACATACAATCAATTTATTAAAATTTCACATAAATTTAATAACACAAGCAACAAGTCGGTGCGCATCCACATGTTGGGGCGGCATACATCGGTGGGGGCGCCAATGGGGCAGCCAGATATGGGGCGGAAAGAGCGTAGGGCGCCGGAGCGGGCAAGGGCCATGGAGCGCTACATCCACAACCGCAACAAGGAGGCAAGGCAGCTTCCAACAAGGGTCCAGCGGCAGACAGCACGGAGGTCAACACGGTAGGTAAAGCAGCATCAAGTAGAGGAGGAAGCGACGCCGCGATGGATGCAGAAATGGTGTTGGCTAGTGCGGGCGCCAGAATGGGCAAAGCGGGAGCTATGGCGGCGAGTGCAGGGGGCACAGCGCATGGGTTAGCGGGCGCCAGCGCGGGAGCGGGCAGGACGAGGGGTGCCGGGGCAGCTCCGCAGCTGCAAGCGTAGGAGTACTGGGAGTACGCTACCTGAAAGGAATAAAACAAATATTGTATTGTTAATTGGTACGGTTTTGGCTACATTTAGGCGGATATTATATAGCAGCAGTTTTATATTTGCGTAGGTATATGTCGTAAGATGATTTGAAAATTCGAATTTTCGCGAAAACACTTAGGGATATTGAAAACACGGATACCTAACTAGACAATAGTGAAAATATTTCACAAATTTGATCTTGATTTGCTTAAAAGGTTTTTATTAAGTAATTATGCTTAAAGAATTTATCTAACCGAAAACCGTAACCGGAACCCCGGACCGGAATTAACCGTAATAAAAACTGTTCGGGCAGGCGAAAACGTTCGCCCTTACTAAATCAAGAGAGCGAGGGCGAGAAATTTAAGATTACAGTAGTTTTAATTGGGAAACCTACTTACTGGTAAAGAAATTTACAAATTCTTGGGCAACTTCTTTGCTATCGCAAATGATACCAAATGACGTCTCCAATAAAGAAAGAAAAAGTATTTATTGTGACTCGCACAGGAAGATCACCAACTAAACTAAAACACAATAATAAAAGTTTGAAAAAAAAAAAAAAAAAAAAAAAAAACAAAGTCCTGTACGAGGCCAAAAGGCCCATATCTCAGCATGATGCTGCGACATTTAAAATAAGTGCCGCAGCGCTGGTATCCTGATAGGGCCCGCTGTGATGTCACGGGCATACAAAAATACTTATATAATTATCAATAACGAAATAGATAAATATAAAACGTTAGAAATAAAATAATTTAATTAATTCAAACCGCGCGTGAGTGCCCAGCGTTACCACATTACCTGTCTACCTAAGTCAATCTGCCTAGCCTTTTCCCTACTATGTTGGGGTCGGCTTCCAGTCTAACCGGATGCAGCTGAATACCATTATTTTACATGGAGCGACTGCCTATCTGACCACAACCCATTAACTGGGTAATACGATAGCTACCCCTTAGTAAGACCGATTGTCAGACTCGGGCTTCTGACGACCCGTAACGACTGTCAAAGATCCACGAATGACAGCCGGGACCAACGGCTTAACGTGCTTTCCGAGGCACGGAGGAGTCTCAGTATGTAAAGATGGTCACTCATCCACGGACCAACCCCGGCAAGCGTAGCTTAACCTGATGGATCGACCCGTGCGGCTGTTATTACTTAGTCACGAGCCCCTCAGTCTGTCTACCTAAGTATCTACCCAGAATTATGCTTTTTGTTCCTGTTCGTTTAATTATTGATAATTTTCGAAACAGTCTATAATTTATTTTACTTTATGGGAACATAAAACAGTTAAGTAAGTACCATATTACAATTTAAGTGTGACAGAATAAAAACTAGGTAGGGGTGCCGATCCTCTTGTCACAAATGCCTCTAAACTAGACTAAAGTCTCATTTAGTTTGACAATTAAAATTTTAGGTGAAAACAGTCAAATTCAGAATAGCAGAACTGCCATTTTCACTAAACTAATAACTCCGTAAAATCTTCGTGCTGTCAAACTAAAATATAATTATTGTGTCACTTTAGTCAATTTCAGAATGCGAAATCGTCGTTTGACAGGAATAAACTAAATTTTGGTGATTTTTTGTCTAGTTTAGAGGCATTTGTGACAAGAGAATCGGCACCATTTATTCATTGTAAGGTCCTGATCACGTAAAAAGTGCTATTCAATTTATTTATATTAATAGATGTTATTGGTCTGCATTATATCTGCTCTTTTCTTAGTTTTAGTTTGTTTTGTTGGATTAAAAAGTTACGGTTTGACCGCTGTGAAGAGTGGATCTTAATTTTTTTTTTACTGATTTTTATATTTTTCAAAGGAATTAAGTAGGCATATAATGTAAAAAATAAAATATATTTTAATATTAGTACCTTCGTAGTGTAAAATAATAGTAGGAAATACAAATTAAATAAAATGAAACCTTACCTCCACGGCAGCGGCGAAGCAGAAGAGAGCGACGAAGGACTTCATCGTATTGTCAGTACAACGATATGTCACTGTTCCATTCTGGCGCCCTATATTCACCCTCTTATCGCGGGTCGCTAAAAAGTTGCGCAGTCTGTTAGCCAACCAATACGCTATGACAATGCGTTGCATAGTTAGTTTATCGTAGGATTTTGTTGCATTTTGTAATGTTTTTGTTTCTGTAAGTTTTTTAGGCTAGGAATTGATGGCTAGGTGCATAATTATAACTTGTTCTCTTTAAATTTTTTTATGCCAGTTCATTGCGAAACATGTATGTAGATCATAACACTATTATTAAGGCCATTATTGCAACACGTTTTAATGCAAATAAATATATTCTATTCTATTCCAATCGTACGGTCAACCGCACGTCAGTAGCAATACTTGACCTACGATACGAAAACCGAATTAGGAGGTGGGCTGGTTGGAATAACCACCGACGGCCACCATGGCCCACGCACAACCTAAAGGAATAAGTGCGGAAACCAAACCATCTAAAATAGTACATAGAAAGGGCGTAAAATAAGAAGTAGAGTTGACTGTACTAAACTTAGATAGATTTGTTCGAACCTACTTCCTGTATATCCCGCAGGTGAGCGATACCTAATTACGTTAAAAGGCCCATGTAACAGAACCTCAGAACATTCCGTATCCCTGTCGCTGGTCGCCTCCTGCTGGGCTTCCCTCATGTAGGTGAGAGTTCCACCTGGTAGGGGTTGACCGCCGGGATACAGTGAAGAAAGCGGCGCTGACTAGCAGCGTTGTGGCGTGCCTACAGACACAGATATAGCAACCACACACAGGGACGCGCATATCCGCGTCCCATCATCTTTAAGGCCGCAGTAGGCCGACCCGATGAGGAGCCCGTAGGAACGGGCCAACGTGCTGCATCCGCGGGAGGGGGGCCACGCCCTGTGACCGCTTGCCGCACCCCCTGACGGAGGTGTAGCGAGATCCAAGTCCTCAGAACATCAGGACGGCAACCAATCGGTTGTCTTTTAAAGTGATGACACGTGAGTAAATACTTAACAAGTTGGCAGAGGCATCCCAGCGCTGATTTGCTGGTTTCATTTTCTCCTCTACTGATCGTTGTTTCTCCTCTACCGATCGTTATTTCTCCTTACAAAGTTTATTCCGTTTATATATACCTATATATATTTATGTAGGTATATAATATCTGTGTATTTATTCTTGTATTTTATAGTTATTTTCGTGTTATCTATCCTATAAGTTGCACCTACCATTTTTTACCCGACTACGGCGAAGCAAAAAGGAGGGTTATGATTTTGACCGGTATGTATGTATGTATGTTCATCTGTTCCCTCATACCTTCTAAACTACTTATCATAATTTAACAAATGAGGTGTCGTTTGTAGCGTCTTTGCCGTCCGCTGGTTATAGGCTATATGACTTATAAAGGTTTATATAAATAAATAACAGGGTGTGGCCCCATGATATTTTGCCATCATTTGGGCACAAATACAACTCCGGGGTGCTACTGAGAAGTTCGTGATAGAAACACGCAACCAAATTATCAGATCTTGGAAATAAACCCAAAATCATCAACAGCCATGCTTGCGACCACTTGATCAATAAGGCAGTCCACCAGGTTTGATTGCCTGATAGGCTGCGTCGTTGCTTAATATTCTATCAGCTGACTATCACCCCCAACAACAGGTGCCTCCACCTACAATAGCGCACAGGTTAATATTCTATCAGCTGACTATCACCCCCAACAACAGGTGCCTCCACCTACAATAGCGCACAGGTTAATATTCTATCAGCTGACTATCACCCCCAACAACAGGTGCCTCCACCTACAATAGCGCACAGGTCAATATTCTATCAGCTGACTATCACCCCCAACAACAGGTGCCTCCACCTACAATAGCGCACAGGTCAATATTCTATCAGCTGACTATCACCCCCAACAACAGGTGCCTCCACCTACAATAGCGCACAGGTCAATATTCTATCAGCTGACTATCACCCCCAACAACAGGTGCCTCCACCTACAATAGCGCACAGGTTCATATTCTATCAGCTGACTATCACCCCCAACAACAGGTGCCTCCACCTTCAATAGCGCACAGGTCAATATTCTATCAGCTGACTATCACCCCCAACAACAGGTGCCTCCACCTACAATAGCGCACAGGTCAATATTCTATCAGCTGACTATCACCCCCAACAACAGGTGCCTCCACCTACAATAGCGCACAGGTCAATATTCTATCAGCTGACTATCACCCCTAACAACAGGTGCCTCCACCTACAATAGCGCACAGGTCAATATTCTATCAGCTGACTATCACCCCCAACAACAGGTGCCTCCACCTACAATAGCGCACAGGTTAATATTCTATCAGCTGACTATCACCCCCAACAACAGGTGCCTCCACCTACAATAGCGCACAGGTCAATATTCTATCAGCTGACTATCACCCCCAACAACAGGTGCCTCCACCTTCAATAGCGCACAGGTCAATATTCTATCAGCTGACTATCACCCCCAACAACAGGTGCCTCCACCTACAATAGCGCACAGGTCAATATTCTATCAGCTGACTATCACCCCCAACAACAGGTGCCTCCACCTACAATAGCGCACAGGTCAATATTCTATCAGCTGACTATCACCCCTAACAACAGGTGCCTCCACCTACAATAGCGCACAGGTCAATATTCTATCAGCTGACTATCACCCCCAACAACAGGTGCCTCCACCTACAATAGCGCACAGGTTAATATTCTATCAGCTGACTATCACCCCCAACAACAGGTGCCTCCACCTACAATAGCGCACAGGTCAATATTCTATCAGCTGACTATCACCCCCAACAACAGGTGCCTCCACCTTCAATAGCGCACAGGTCAATATTCTATCAGCTGACTATCACCCCCAACAACAGGTGCCTCCACCTACAATAGCGCACAGGTCAATATTCTATCAGCTGACTATCACCCCCAACAACAGGTGCCTCCACCTACAATAGCGCACAGGTCAATATTCTATCAGCTGACTATCACCCCCAACAACAGGTGCCTCCACCTACAATAGCGCACAGGTCAATATTCTATCAGCTGACTATCACCCCCAACAACAGGTGCCTCCACCTACAATAGCGCACAGGTTAATATTCTATCAGCTGACTATCACCCCCAACAACAGGTGCCTCCACCTACAACAGCGCACAGGTCAATATTCTATCAGCTGACTATCACCCCCAACAACAGGTGCCTCCACCTACAATAGCGCACAGGTCAATATTCTATCAGCTGACTATCACCCCCAACAACAGGTGCCTCCACCTACAATAGCGCACAGGTCAATATTCTATCAGCTGACTATCACCCCCAACAACAGGTGCCTCCACCTACAATAGCGCACAGGTCAATATTCTATCAGCTGACTATCACCCCCAACAACAGGTGCCTCCACCTACAATAGCGCACAGGTCAATATTCTATCAGCTGACTATCACCCCCAACAACAGGTGCCTCCACCTACAATAGCGCACAGGTTAATATTCTATCAGCTGACTATCACCCCCAACAACAGGTGCCTCCACCTACAATAGCGCACAGGTCAATATTCTATCAGCTGACTATCACCCCCAACAACAGGTGCCTCCACCTACAATAGCGCACAGGTCAATATTCTATCAGCTGACTATCACCCCCAACAACAGGTGCCTCCACCTACAATAGCGCACAGGTTAATATTCTATCAGCTGACTATCACCCCCAACAACAGGTGCCTCCACCTACAATAGCGCACAGGTCAATATTCTATCAGCTGACTATCACCCCCAACAACAGGTGCCTCCACCTTCAATAGCGCACAGGTCAATATTCTATCAGCTGACTATCACCCCCAACAACAGGTGCCTCCACCTACAATAGCGCACAGGTCAATATTCTATCAGCTGACTATCACCCCCAACAACAGGTGCCTCCACCTACAATAGCGCACAGGTCAATATTCTATCAGCTGACTATCACCCCCAACAACAGGTGCCTCCACCTACAATAGCGCACAGGTCAATATGAAGATACGTAGATTGAGGGGAAGCAGCAATAGCATTCTGAAGGTGTTTGCAGACGCCACTCCCACACGTGCGCGAGGACTTTTGCCTCCAGATTCCATGGCGGTAATCCGACAAGGAGGCTCGCCGCCTCACAGGAGACCGTGCGGTATCCCCGGACTAGCCGGATGGCCATGACCCTCTGGGACGCGTTCAACCGGCGGGCCGGTCGCAGCCTCAGGGAACGCGCCCACATCGGTGCCCCGTAAAGGGCCATGGACCGCACGATCTCCGCGTAAAGCCTCCGGTAGGAGGCGTTTGGACCCCCCAGATTGGGCAGGAGCCGCTTCAAGGCAGCCCCGGCCCGCTCCAGTCAGGGAGCCAAACGTCGGAAGTGCTCCACGAAGTTCCACCGGCTGTCGAGGACGAGCCCCAGGTTCTTCATCGTCGACACGACCCCGATGTGAACCCCTACCGTTATTTGGGAACCCGACGGTGGCGCGTTCCGAGGACTGTGAAAACACATGACCTCGGACTTGTGCAGGGCTACCTCGAGTCCCAACTGCCGGATCTTCTCTACGATTGTCGCAACCCCGCGTGTCGCTAGATCGGCCGCCATCTGGTGCGACCTCCCTTGCGCCAGGACCAGCGTGTCGTCAGCGTAACATACAACGCTGACGCCGCTAGGGAGGTCGGAGGTACAGTCAACCCTACGTCCATAACGCGCCCTTTACTTCGTGGAAGTTCGGTTTTCACATCATCATAGGTTGTGTTGCTAGTGACGTGCGGTTGACCGTACGATTTGAAGACCATCAACTGTCCCTCCTACCTTATAGGTAACTTTCACAAATAAAACCTTACAAAACAAAATGCAACCAGACCCTACGATAAACTAACTACATATATGCAATGCATTGTCATAGCGTTACTATTGGTAACAGACTGCGCAACTTTCTAGTGACCCGCGATAAGAGGATGGATAAAGAGCGCCAGAATGGATAAGTAACATATCGAACTCGACTGTTTTACTGACAATACAATGAAGTCCTTCATCGCTCTCTTCTGCTTCGTAGCTACCGTGGAGGTAAGATTTAATTTTAATTTATTTATATTATTACAATTTACTATGCTGTGTATTGTGGAGGTCAGATAGACAGTCGCTCCGTATAAAATACTGGTATTCAGCTCCATCCGGTTAGACTGGAACCAACATAGTTGGGAAAAGGCTAGGCAGATTGATATGCTCTTTTTTTCACATTTTATTTTCAATAATTCCTTTATTATATAAATGTAAAATCAGTCCAAAAATAGGGATTCACTGGTGTCGGGAAGCCAAGGGTTCAAGCCTCCAAATTAATTTACCTAACCTTACATTATTAGAACTGGACTACGACACAATTTTCCTGCTAACTCTATATGGCTACCGAATGCTTGTAAAAACGAGTGGGTTCGCAACATTAATGCAAATCATTAGATGTTAATTCGAGGCTGATTAGTTGAGCAATTATCGTGGGGTCTGAATTAGGTAGAGCAACCATGTAAAACATTGCTATTCAGTTGCGGTTCAGCCCACCCCATCATAGTTGGGAAAAGGCTAGGCAGATTTTTGACCGTGGGGTCTGAATTCTGATTGCTTCTAGCTACTAATTCCTTCCTTTTTTTAAAAATTGGAGTTTCATTGTATTTTCTAGTATGGGCCTAATTGCCCGATACAAATACGCAAGTATAGCTAAAGCTATACCAATTTATACATTAAAATATTTATGTTACTCCTTTCAGATAGCGTACTCCCAGTACCCCTACGCTTGCCCCGCAGCCGCACCAGCACCCCTCATCCTACCCGCACACGGGCTAGCACCCGCCAACACATGCGCCGTCCCCCCGGCACTCGCCGCTCTAGCGCCCGCTCTTCCCATTCTGGCGCCCGCACTAGCCAACACCATTTCTGCTTCAATAGCTGCGTCGTTGCCTCCTCTTCTTGATGCTGCTTTACCTACAGTGTTGACCTCCGTGCTGTCTGCCGCTGGACCCTTGTTGAAAGCTGCCTTACCTCCTGGTTGCGGTTGTGGATGTGGCGCTCCATCGGCCTGGCCCGCTCCGTATGCCTTGCCCTGTCCGGCGCCCTGCGCTCTCCCCGTTCCAGCTCCCTGCGCTTGCCCCGCTCCAGCGCCCTGCGCTTGCCCCGCTCCAGCGCCCTGCGCTTACCCCGCTCCAGCGCCCTGCGCTTACCCCGCCCCATATCCGCCTGCCCCTTGTGCAGCCCCAACTGTGACCTACGCCGCCCCAGCGTACGGGTGTCCACCTACTCCTTGCTATGGTTATTAAATTTAAGTGAAGTTTTAATAAATAGATTTTTAAATTGCATTTGTAATTTTTACTAAATTATTGATGTATTTTGAACCTTATCCAAACCGGACAAACATGAATAACCATGTGTATAATACCCGACAGTCTGCTCTACCAGTTCAAACGCTGCTTGTGTGCAGGAAAGAAAACATCAATAGTTAGGTACAACCAGGGACCATTTTGGTTACCCAATGAAACGGTTTTCGATAGGGTTTTGCTAAGCAGTTAATCAAAAACCCATACGATGTGGGTAACCCTTTTGAACTGCTTAAATTAAGCCGTTCAAAAGGGTTAAGCTTCAACTCTCTTTAAAACGATAACAGCGTAACATTCCGACTCGGAGCAATGTAATATGATCTCTCGGTGATGGGGATACGTTGAAAATTGATAATATGCTTACCCGTATAAAACCCTTATATTGTATAGGTTCTCTTAATGAAGGGAACCCAGTGAAAGGGTTACCCCCTTTCACTGGGTTTCAAGTATCGAACCCATTCATTGGGTTGTCCCTTTTACTGGGTTTCAAGGCTAAAACCCTTTCAAGGAGTTATATATGATAAAGATAACCTAACCTCATAAACGGCTTACACCTTCGAAAGCCTTAACTCTAAACCGGGGTTGTACGGTCCCTGGGTACAACAAAAACAAAAAAATAAGTAGGCGCAGTTCGAGGCCGCGCCCTATGTTTCCGTGGAAACGTTTGATCATAAACCAAACAGTAGTTTCTTAGTCATTAGCTAGCACTGCCAGCCATTATCACGCCAAGCTTGCTCCATCCTAATAATGAGAGGTCAATCACATCAAGCTGAGTTAACGATGGTGTTCCCTAACTCAGCCAAGTGCATCGAGCACAGTTTCGTGACGAGCGAGCGAACCGGGCCCACAGACAATGAGACAAACCTGAAAAGTTCAAAGTTTTTATTAATGCAATTTTTGGTGAAACAAAAGGGTAGCTCAAAAATCTACCCTATAAATGCATTGTTAAATTACAATATTAGAAATTATGTTAAAGTTGACATGAAACATAATGCAGTAATTAATACAAATTAAAATACAAGAGATGATATATATTGTAATAAATTAATAGACATATGCCTATTGAATATTAGATTAAAACATACATAGAAATAGTCAGTCACATGAAATTTCAGAGAAGCATTCTCTGTTCTGTCGCGTAGTCTGTGGGCTCGCTACAAGAATTCTTAGGCTTGTTGCATTCCGGATGCAAGCATTCTTCTATAGTCGTCCTTTTAAAATTCCGAGCAGATTTACGGCCGATATGAGAATGTGCGTAACTACAGCTTCCTCATGGGTGATATAATAATTCTATCAAAATGCCAATATTTAAGGCTGCCACAAAAACTTCGTTAATATGTGCCGTTAACTGTAAGTTGGGGTGACGTCACCACAGCTTCCTCATTCAGTACAGGTAAACCATTGAGGTTAGGGTTTTGGACTATAGTCAGAAAAATAAGGCATAACTGCACAAGGAAGGAAAGAAATGAACGATAATAATTAAAAAGTGTTGAAACTACGTTATAAAACTACTTAAGTGTTATCTTGGAGTGACGTCACCCCAGCTGTTCATGTCATATTTCCGAAGACTTGATTATGTGATTATGTATAAAAAAATAAGGCATAATAACTGCCCTTGGCAGAATAAATTTCAAATCTCTTATCAAAATACTCTATGAGTTAGGTACTAACCCACGCCACGCTGAGATATGGTGTAATTTTCTGGGGGAACTCGACAGATTGGGAGTCTGTCTTTAAAGCCCAAAAAAAGTGTATACGAGCAATGTGTAGACTTAAAAGCACTGACAGCTGTGAATCATATTTCAGAAAACACAAAATACTAACTTTACCTAGCCTCTATATTTATGAGATATCAGTATTTATCAAAAGTAGGTAATATGCATTTGTACGAAACATTCCGAAGTGCTAGATATAGAAATAAAATTCAGACTGTACCCTGTAGAACTTATTTGATGGGCTCCAGTGTATATTGTATGACATCCAAGATTTATAATAAATTGCCCTGTTATATTACATACATTGACAACCTACACCTATTTAAGCGGAAGCTAAAGGAATTTGTAACTGACAAGGTGTATTACAGTGTGAAGGAATATCTGCAAGGGGAATCCTTACGGTCAGTAATATTTACAGATTTACAATAATATTGATGACATTTGAAATTGTCAACTATTATTTGAATATGACTTCTGTTTATTTTATTGACATTCTATTATTTACTTTATTGACATTTGCTTAGTTATTGACGGATACTCCTGGACATTGGCAATGATATTGTAATGTTTTTCCAATTTATTGTTATTGAGCATGTTTTTTGATGTTTTTTTTATTATGTGTAAATTTTGCATGCCCATGTGACGGCAGAGCATGGAGTACTTACTCAAATACGTATAACATCTATACCATATACCCATGTTGGCAAAGAAATAAATGATTTGATACTAGCGTTTTGCCAGCGACTTCGTCCGCGTGGATTTCGTACTTTGATTTTTCTAATAAACTATCCTCTTTTTTCATCACGACAGAGTTTGTTTTTAAAAAAGCGCTCGGTACACACGGCTACACATCAAGCTATACATTTTTAGTTTACACTGACCTCTCATTGTAAGGAAATCCTATACAATGCGAGATGCTTATACTGGAAATGTATAGCTTGATCTGTAGCCGTGCGTACTTACCATTTATATTGCGGTCAAAATGAAAATCCAAGATGGCGACTGCAAAAAAAAATTATTCATCATGGGCGTCGTTTTCATGGTTTTTCAGGGTGCTGATGCCGATAGTAAGGTCAACATGAAAATCCTGTAGCTTAAATTTTTATTTGGACCCTGTTTTTGTTATCAGTGACGAAAACCAAGATGGCGACCTGTGTCTGTCTGCTGTGCTTTAAAGCAGAGTCAAAGAAGAGAAATTTCATGGACGGTGGACATTCCTAGAATTTATTTATTTATTCACTCCAGAAATACAAATATCCTTACAGGCTAGACCCAATGCGATATTGTAGCACACATACAAATTAGATACTTCAAATTGGAAAAACATTACAATATCATTGCCAATGTCCAGGAGTATCCGTCAATAACTAAGCAAATGTCAATAAAGTAAATAATAGAATGTCAATAAAATAAACAGAAGTCATATTCAAATAATAGTTGACAGTTTCAAATGTCATCAATATTATTGTAAATCTGTAAATATTACTGACCGTAAGGATTCCCCTTGCAGATATTCCTTCACACTGTAATACACCTTGTCAGTTACAAATTCCTTTAGCTTCCGCTTAAATAGGTGTAGGTTGTCAATGTATGTAATATAACAGGGCAATTTATTATAAATCTTGGATGTCATACAATATACAAATTCTATGGGTAGGTATTCTTTCAAATTCACCCAAAGTGCAACAGAATATGTCGACGTCATCAGTAATGAGGTTGAGAGTGCGGATAAGAACCTACCTACCTACTCGTATTTTCCACTAACTCGATGAGGTAAATAATCGTGCGGCGGCCGCCTGGACTATCTATGAAACTATGATCAATTAAAACAAAATCTTAATTTAATATTAACAATACTATTTATTTTTAATAAAAAAACAATGCAATATTTAGGTACAACATTATTATATAAATAATACATTAAAAAACTATACTAAAACTAAATTAAAGATGTACTAAAAGCTGACATCGCAATATTCCTCCGCATCGCTGTCGACTGAGGTCGAGATCTATAAAATAAATGTTACTTAGCACGTATGTTGGCTAAGCGTTATTGCTGTCACTATCGCATAGAAAAGAATAGAATACTCTATAATATGCACACCATTTAAATTACAGGTATGAATGTTGAAATTTTACATAATTGCTAAACTACAAGTGCAAGACAGACACAGGAATATAACTAAGTCAAAATACGAGCTAAGTAACATTAGTTGTGCACTAAAGACTGATGGCATTGCCACCTTGGATGGTAATGTAATTCTATATCCAAAGCGTGTTAAATGAGATTTTAGACGTATTATGACAATGGCGATAGCATCACTGTACGTTCTCAGCTACCTCCAGTATCTCGGGGAATTATCTCCTCGTAGTGGTGTTGATCTAGCCCTGTAATCTCCTGATCACACTCTCTTCGGAAGAGAATGTTCAGGTAGAATGGTTCACTATTCTGAAAAATACAAGGCATTTTTTAATATATGCTGAATATCAGTATTTTACGTGGAGCGACTGCCTATCTGACCTCCACCAATTACTGGGTAATACGATACCCCTTGGTAAGACTGGTTGTCAGACTTTCGGGCTACTGACGACCCGTAACGACTGTCAAAGATCCACGAAAGACAGCCGGCACCAACGGCTTATCGTGCTTTCCGAGGCACGGAGGAGTCTCGGTATGGAAAGATGGTCACCCATCGACGGACCGAAAAAAACTATCATATATATTTATAAGTACATATTATGAGTCCGTGTCGTGGTACTAGCTGTAATAACTGCTGTGGCCTACCGTGGCCAGATTTTAGAATTGATCATTTCATGAAGTGTTAGGTCATTTCATGAAATGGTTAGTGTTCCATGAAATGGCCAGCTGAAATTGACCATACGTTTAAACATCTACGTGTGTCGAGTCGTGGTCTGTTCGTAGAAATGGCCATATCGTGACAAAAGCAACCTATACATAATGATATTCCCAGTTGACCACTGGGCAAATCGCAAAGTAGTTTGTTGGATTTTACGTCGCTAGTGGCACCCCTACCAAATGGGTTAGATTAGGTTAAAACTGTGACTGGTTAGTCGTGTGGTTACGCGCGAGCCGAGCGAGCAAAGCGTGCGGTGTTGCGGCAGCAGCCGGCGAGTGCTACATTCAAGTTATTTGGCTATTTAGTATTTTTAGGACCGATGTACAACAAAAACAAGGCGACATCAACGCCTTTACCGGCGGATAATCTAACTACTTACGATATCAAACAATAATTTTTGCTGTGCCCTGACATGGTCTACAACGGTTCTTAGCTCTAAACCTTTTGTTAACACCTCATTAGACCTTGTGGAACGCAAATAAAAAACCTTTTTTTTTTTTTGTGGATGGGAAATCATCAAATGACTTCTCCCGCTCCGGGCAGAGCGGGAGGGGTCAGACTTATACTGACTAAAACCCACCCGTGTTCCTTCAGTTGCCCGTGCCAGGGCCACGGTATCTCTTTCGAACTACCCGCGACCCCGGCGGCTTCGGCCCTATTGGACCCCGTCACTGCTGACATCTCTTTGAGGCGCGCGTGGAACACAACGCGCCGTCGACCCGGGCCTGGTCCTTACCGGACGGCGAGCTGCCCATTACTCATCGTCCGCAAGCCCGCGCCTACGGTGGCCGGGAATCGGCGATAGATTCCCGCCGCCCAGGGCGCCTCCTACGGCGGCTAGGGGCGCGAGGGCGCGGCTGTTGCCTCTCCCTCATGCGTTCCGCCTCCTCCTTCGCGAGCATTACTGCTTCGCAAAAGGAGGTGACGGCCTCCCATGCACTCTCGCTCCAAAAAACCTTACGATATGATCACTAATGTTTGGCCACATCATGAAGTAGGCGTGCGTTTAACTGTTCAGATTCTCAAACGTTGAGTATTCAGTGATCTGCCCAGACCACATCTTGATGTGACAAGCGGTCTAAGTTGTATTTCATGAAATAGAACATCAATTCTAAGATCTGGCTACCTACGACATATACACAAAGTGCGTTTCAATAATGGTCAGTATTTGTTGCAGTAATAACAGCCGCACAGGACGATCCATCAGGTTACGCTACGCTTGCTGGGGTTGGTCCGTGGATAGGTGACCATCATTACATACCGAGACTCCTCCGTGCCTCGGAACGCACGTTTAGCCGTTGGTCCCGGCTGTCATTCGTGGATCTTTGACAGTCGTTATGGGTCGTCAGAAGCCCGAAAGTCTGACAACCAGCCTTACCAAAGGGTATCGTATTACCCAGTTAATGGGTTATGGAGATCAGATAGGCAGTCGCTCTATGTAAAAACTGGTATTCAGCTGCATCTGGTTAGACTGGAAGCCGACCCCAACATAGTTGGGAAAAGGCTAGGCAGATTGATTGATTGACTTGTTGCAGCCCAAGGCACGCGACAACAAAGTAAGGATGACATGATAGCAGTACTTCTTGACGGTGCTATCTATTAAAACTAACAGTATGTTGCGTCTCTTAACATTATGTTAAAGTATAAACTTACTTGGTTCGTTGGTAAGATGGGTGTGCCTTGTGGACTGGGTTTGATCCAGCACCGTTTCCAAAGTGCAATAATTGCTATCAGGGCAAACGTTATGCCAGATAATGATCCAATTATAATGAATGTGTAGTTTGTAGTCTTTACATCTGAAACCACATAATTTGTCTCTTATTGAGAAGTAACTGTCACATCATTTATTCACATCAGCTTGTGATCGTGTAGTGCTAAACACGGAGCTTTTAATGAACGCTCGCGAGGGAGTCACAGCAGCTCGCTTGACCAACGGCTTGGTGGTCGATGTATTCTGAGCGCAAGTCAATGAAGCTGTTCTTATTTCTGCCATCACTTGCAGAGGCCATCTTGTCTTTTATTATGTTAAAAATCGTGACAGGAAAGGCGCTAAGCTGTTGTAGTACCTAGTTCGGGTGTAAAAAGATCTTGTGCGAAGCCAGACGTGACATATTCTATTATTCCCGTCATTGAATTTTTTTGTTCCCATACTTGACCGTTCCTTGGAACTAACAGAACTTAATAAAAACCGGCCAAGTGCGTGTCGGCCCACGCACACTGAAGGGTTCCGTAGTTGGAATGAATTTATCCCAAGAACAAACTTAACACTGCAGTGGAAAAACACGATCTCCCAAACATTCCAACTGCAAATGTAAGTTGGTTGACTATTAGTCGTAAAGTGGAAAATCCTACTTAGCTGCGATAGTTTTCCTTTTAAGTTCGTTATATGTAACTACCGTGAATTTTCACCCATCTAAAACTAACCATTTAGCTGGCAGGGGGGGGGGGGAGGGGACATTTGACTCTAACAAAAATGAACACTTTGAAGCTTAATATTTCAGAAATGGATCCATAAATCGAAAATTGTTTTAACAAACCCAAAATACAGAAGGTACCCTAAAAAAATATTTGTTTTCTTTATTTTATTTTACCACTTTGTCGGCGTGATGAATATGTATATCCATGCCAAATTATAGCTTTCTAGTACTAAGAGTCTCTGAGCTAAGCTGCGGACGGACGGACATAGCGAAACTATAAGGGTTCCTTGTTGACTACGGTACCCTAAAAAAGTAAAGACTTAATTTTTTTTTTACGAAATGTATTGGAGGAATTTTTCGATGCCATATTTTAGTTTTTTAATAGTTTTAGTTAAGTTAGGATATCATTTTGTTATTTTTGGATTATGTTTATATTACATTTAAATAAAAGTGTTGGTAAACGTTAAAAATTAAAATGTATTTATGATGTGTATATTCGGACTTGGGGCTTTTTATATAAATAAATAAAATAAAAACCCAACTACGACAAAACCTCCATCTAAAAGGGTATTTAAAACAAGACTTAGTACCAAAATAGCATCAGACGTTAGAAAAATCATCCCCTGGTTAATTGTACAGAATTCATCACAGAGGTATCAGCTTGATACAGTCCGCGAGGCCTAAGCTGAGCTTTGCATTTGTGTCAGTGACCACCAAAGAAGCGAAGCGAAGCGAAGTTGCGCGCCTCAGGCCGATTACTAAAAAGCAGTATAAACCGGTTTTAAAGCAAGCAAAGGACGCGTCGCGCTCTAGGCCGGACGTCACACCTACACTATCTATGTGTACTCACACAAATGCAAAGCTCAGCTTAGGCCTCGCGGACTGCAGTGGATCTTTATGCACCCTGTACCTTTTTATAAAGTTAATTTCTTGAGCTAGTTGTTACATTTTAGCTGGAATTTCTAGAATATTGTGCAGTGAGTATCCATAGACTTACCTTTACAAATATATTTTAACAAATCCACTTCAATAACACAGGGCTCAGTTCTTAGACAAATGTCGTTATCTGAAAAAATATTAGACTATTTCTTATATCTTACATATATATCGCTTCGCTTGGGAGCATCGTGTTGTGCTCCACACCACTGCCAGTGTGGCACTGCTGTCGACCGCCTCGGTCACCACGGCTTGTCTTGTATAAGCAGTGCTGGACGAATTCCCCGCCATGCTAGCCTTAATGATATCATCCGTCGGGCTTTTACCACCGCGAACTGTGCGGCTATTTTAGAACCTCGTGGTCTCTCACGTGACGACGGTAAAAGACCTGACGGAATGACCCTTATTCCGTGGAAGATGGGGCGGCCTTTAGTGTGGGACGCTACTTGTGTAGACACTCTTGCGCCGTCACATCTTCCTGGAACACAAAATAGGACTGGTGCGGCGGCGGAATCAGCGGAGGACCTCAAAAGGCGCAAATATAGTTCCCTTGATAGTGGATACATATTTGAGCCTTTTGGGGTACAGACGCTGGGTCCGTGGGGACCGGGAGCACATAAAATTTTTAAAGATCTTTCGGCACGTTTGGTCGAAGCTACACGTGACCAAAATGCTGGCCTGTATTTTGCACAAAGATTAAGCATTGCCATCCAGCGTGGTTAATGCTGCCAGCATTTTGGGTACGTTACCAACTGGTAGCGGTTTCATAGATTTATGATAAGTAATTTATAATTTTAGTTTTAGTTCTTCTGTTTAGTCTGTAAGTATTGTTTCTTATATATAAAAAGAAAAGTCTTGATTCACTGAATGACTGACGCAGCATCGCCCAGCCCAAACCCTTGGACCTAGAAAGCTAAAATTTAGCACAAAGGCTTCCTTTGTTCCTTTTCCAAGGAAAGATATTTGATTTTTCGAAATTTTCACACGGTAGGGGTTGATGAAGTCGCTGGTAAAGTGCTAGGAATCCTATAACCTCAGACCAAGAGAAAAGGGAGCCATAAAATAACATCACGCCAGTATTTTTCGAAGGCATATACTGTGCTGTTAGTTAGGTTTAAGTTAGTCGTATCATTCGTATCTACTATTTATTTATTTATAAAGAAAAATGGTTCGGTTTGGTTTATTGTTGGTTTAGTTTTAATTTTTTTTATTTCTTTTTCTTTATTTATATACTAGCCTTTGCCAGCGGCTTTGCCCGCGTGGATGTCGGAAAATATCCTACGGGAACGTACTACCGAGAATTCCTTCCTTGTTCCTTGTCTACATTATAAAGGGAACCTCTGTGCAAAATTTCAGCGTTCTAGGTTCAAGGGTTTGGGCTGGGCGTTTATGAGTCAATCAATCAGTCAGTCAGGACTTCTCTTTTTATTTATATAGATGATTCGGTCCCATAAATCTGGGAGCGAGCCTATAGTCCGTGGAGTTTCTTGCCCGTTCTTCTCCATAGGGATCTACTACGCTTTGGAATGGGCAACTAGCTTCATCTTTCTGACTGACCGACCCATTGACAATTCAAAAGTGCCTGTAATTGGTTTATTTGAAATAAATGCTTTGAGTTTGAGTTTGAGTATTGCCGTTAACCGGGCACAAACTCTGAGCTGCAACAGAGAATTTCCTGTTAGAGAAACTCAACAAGTAGTATTTATCCGTGCCGGGGATCGAACCCCGCTACCCACGCTCTGTAGTCGCGTTCCGACCTTTAACCCACTGAGGCAGTCTGATTTATCACTTAAAATAATTATAGTATTTTCTTCTACAAAAAAAAAAAAAAAATGGTTTCTTAAAAAAGGTGTCTGAATATTTGCAAATACTAAATTATGAATGAATGAATGAATGAATGATAACTTTATTTGCTAGAATATAGGATGTACATTAGATGTTATACAGTTTGTTTGATACACTATATTCAACCTTTCGGTTGTGCAAATGTTAAGTAAAATTAAATTATTTTGAATCATTGACATTTCAAAATTAGAATTAAATTACATTATATACTATACTTGATTAACAATAGCTTAATAAGTCATTAAAATCAATTTGGTCATTTAGTTATATGTCGAGTCTACCTACATACAAGATGCAGTTAATTCCTAATAATTGATAATTGCAATACTTAAAAAACTACTACTTATATTTTAAATGGATTTATAATAACTATCTACTGTATCTATCTGTATCTGCTTAAAATAAATTCATAACATTTAAAATTGTAAATTGTAAATGTTTAAAAAATAAATAAATTAATAAATTCATAGTACATAATTTAAAATACGAAGAGACTGAACTTCTACCGCGCAAATGCGCAATGATCAAGTTATAAGTACGTTGTTTTTTCTTCTAGTGTCCCTCTTACATTGGTCATCAGAGGCGCAATTCCCGTATTTTTATAACAACGTTCGCAATCTCATCTCAGTCTCAATCTGTCAAAATTGTATAGAGTTTGCCTACATTTTTGACATTTTGATTGTCGCTGGCTGACATTGTGACTTGAATTTGAACGTTTTTAATTACGAGAATTGGCCCTCAGAGATCTTTTTAATCAATTTGCAAATTACATTTAACTAGGTTTTATGCCCTATTCTCAGATATTATATTTGTTACTTATTTTCTTAATTTAAATTACTAAGTATAAACTACCTAAACCTATAAAAGCTTCAAAAGATTTAAATATCTTCAAAAAACACTCCATAAGTTCCTAATTCAGAAAGACTATTACACCATAAATGAATATTTAGAAGAAAAATAAAAACCCGTTATGCCCTATTCTTAGATATTATATTTGTTACATATTTTAGTTAATTTAATTTAATAAGTATAGCTAGATATTAAATTGTTCCCTTAATTTGTATTGTTTTGTTTATATTATTTTATTGCTAAATATTTAAGATTTTTTTTTTTTTTTTTTTTACTTAGCAGTATTTTTTATAATTTTATAGATCATAGATACCTACTATCTATACAACTATTCTGTGAACAATATTTGTACGCCTTGCAAGACAGCGCATAGTGATACAATATTTTTTATTTTATAACAGAGGCCAGCACATCAAGCTATCCCAAACTGTCAAATTTTACCAAATGAATATGAACCTTTGTAGTAAAGTTGAAAATGTATCAAAGAAATTTGACAGCTTGGGGTAGCTTGATGTGTCGGCCTCTGTACCTTTTAAATAAATAATTTTGAATTTGAATTTGTTTTTGACGTGCTCCTCAAATCATTGTGATTAGCAAATAATTTATAATATTATTATTATTAATATTTTAAAATGTCTTTGACATATCTCGGGACCCTGGGGTCCCGGACCTTTGGAAGACGTACGAGGGGCCGAAGCCAACTCGCAGAGGCCCCTTAGACAATTTTAAATTATGAGGAGACACCAACCGACGATTATCCCTGTATGCACTATGCAATTGCACCCAAGGACAACCCCCGGTTGGTGCAAAACTATTGCAGGACATGGAAACAAAACATATTGGGCTATGGGTTTGGGTTGCTGTGGACTGGTTACCTAGAGCTATGGAAACACTATGGCCCCTGCCTGACTAATGTTTTGTATACAATACACAGATAAAATGGCGGGGGATGACTTGCACACTCAATAATGGGCCCCCGAAAACGGTCGCTAGCGTAGCGGCAAGGGGGCAACATGTCCTGAGGTGCTTGTGAGAAGTGGAGAGGTATCCTACGGCTATCAGGACAATCCCGGAAGTACGGTCAAGATCCCTGCCAGCATCTTACTGGAATACTTTCTTCTTCCTTTATTAACCCTTTGAACGTCGCATGAACACCTGGGTGTGCATAAGAAAAAATCCTTTATATAATAGGTATATAAGCTTATATCATATATATGTAAACGTAAAAAAACATCATGCGATGGAATAAAATCATCATCAGTAGTAATTAACGTCCCTGCATCGGGAAAAGCAATATTTTGTAAAAGGTGATGGTTGAGCTAAATGGTGCTGATCCATGCGTCATGTTCGTGAACGGGCGCCGTCAGTTGGGACTGGTCGTCTCTTAGCTGCCATGGCTTATTTTTAATTTTAATATTTAATTTAGTTGTTTATTTATTTATTTATTTATTTATTGATAGTTTGTTTTAGTTATTATCTTTTTATTACGGACGCTTTTTAACGTGCACGTCTTTCTACATTGTTCTCACATGTATATTTTCAACTTGAACGATGTAACCAATATTTTGTAAAAATATTATGATTTAAAAGAGTGTCCGTGGAGTTTCTTGCCCGTTCTTCTCCATAGGGATCTACTACGCTTTGGAATGGGCAACTAGCTTCATCTTTCTGACTGACCGACCCATTGACAATTCAAAAGTGCCTGTAATTGGTTTATTTGAAATAAATGCTTTGAGTTTGAGTTTGAGTTAACATTAGGCTATATTACAAACTGACCCACTAAAAAGTGAAAAATAAGAAAGTTTTTTTTACAAAAAACAACCGAATTCCAAAAAAAAAGTCCAAAGTGAATATTACTTTAATTTCGGAAGTCGGTGGCAAAAAACTAAAATACACACGACTTAAAATTTAAGTAATTTTCACTTTGTAGTGCTTTTTTTGGAATTCAGTTGGTTTTTTTTATTTAAAAAAAGTTTTTAAAGTTGTATTATACAAATTCATAAACTAACGAGTAACTACATACTTGTCATGATAATTGTTGTTACAGGGATAGTTTTAAATTTAATGTGTTAATTAGTCGTATATATTTAAAATTTCCCAGTAACATGCATCATGTAAACAAGTTAATCATATCAAAATATTTAATGTTTCGATCGCATTTAGGGGTAGGTATATTCAAGACGAGTAGTGGATTTCCTCGTTGTATCATACATTAAAATTATTTTGATGTGATCAGATCAGCGATGTATCAGAGTTATGTGCGGCCTAAAAAGCTCCGACAGCTGTCAACCATTTTTTAAAAGCTTAAAAATCCTTACCCTACCATCATTATATAACATAAAAACTACTGTATTTGTAAAAACACACAACTCGCAATACAAATTAGCTTACAAAAGTTACTATAGAAAATTACGTGACAAAAATTAACTGGAGCTCGAAATATCACATGGTAGAACAGCCTTAATGAACAAAAGTACTTTTTGTATGACCACAAAAATATATAACATGCTGCCTTTTTTTTTTTTTTTTGTGGATGGGAAATCATCAAATGACTTCTCCCGCTCTGGGCAGAGCGGGAGGGCGTGTCAGACTTTTACTGACTAAAACCCACCCATGCTCCTTCAGCTGCCCGTGCCAGGGCTACGGTATCTCTTTCGAACTACCCGCGACCCTGGCGGCATCGGCCCAATTGACCCCGTCACTGCTGACATCTCTTTGAGGCGCGCGTGGAACACAACGCGCCGTTGATTCGGGCCTGTTCCTTACCGGACGGCGAGCTGCCCATTACTCGTCGTCCGCAAGCCCGCGCCTACGGTGGCCGGGAATCGGCAATCGATTCCCGCCGCCCAGGGCGTCTCCTACGGCGGCTAGGGGCGCGAGGGCGCGGTTGTTGCCTCTCCCTCACGCGTTCCGCTTCCTCCTTCGCGAGCATTACTGCTTCGCAGAAGGAGGTAACGGCTTCCCATGCACTCTCGCTCCGCACCATGGCCTGGACCAGGTTTGAACGCGAGAGATCAACACGGCGGTGCTCCGCCCAAGCCGGGCACACCTCCACTGTATGCTCCACCGTGTCCTCCGGGCGATCCACACAATGGTGACACCCGGACGTTTCCTCCGAAACAGGAACCTCCCGAAACAACCGTGTCCGGTGAGGACCTGCGTCAGGCGGAAGGTGAGGACGCCGTGGCGCCTCTCCAACCACTCCTCAAAGAGGGGACTTATCGCCGCAATTGTGGCGTGCCCAGCGCTGGGTTGCGACAATCGCACTCTCCATGTCGCCATGAGATCCCGCCGGATAACATGCTGCCTGAGACACTAAAAAACTTTTTTACAAAAAAAAATACAACCGACTTCCAAAAACAACACTACAAAGTGAAAAATAACTTTAATTTCGGAAGTCGGTGTCTGGTTAAATGTATTTTCGTTTTTTGCCACCGAATTCCGAAATTAAAGTTATTTTTCACTTTGTAGTGTTGTTTTTGGAAGTCGGTTGTATTTTTTTATAAAAAAGTTTTTATTTTTCACTTTTAAGTTGTGCTACCTACCCCACACAAATTCTAATACCACTACCTGCAAAAGAAACTAGCACATCATCCTATATGGATGATGTTCTAGATTCTTTGGTGTGTGTGGGGAAAGTGGGGAAAAAATACGTATTATTGAAGCTAACTCAAAAAATACCCAAGCAAAGTTAATACATTTTTTAAGGGACCAACTTTGAGGTATACTCTCTCGAATAAAATATATTGTTTTGAAATTGGACGACTCTGTAAAAAGTTACGCTCTGTAATAGCAAATTATTTTTTTTGATGTGATAAAATTACAAATTACTTTTTCTTTTTTTATTTTCTTCTGTTTTAATTTTTGGACTTTTTCCTTTACTTGTGCTGTGATACATTGCTTCTCGCCAAATTTCATGATGGTAGGTAAGTATCCTATAGGTTCTGATTTGTTTGCGAGTATCAAAATATGTCGCATTAATGGCCGTATTTTTTATTGCGTTAACGTAGAAGCTTGATTTTTTAGAACTCTAAGGGATCGTAGACCTACGAATTTGATATTAATTTCAACTTGATACCTCCACGCGTTCCTGAGAAAAAGGGTCTTGACGACTGACAGACAGACGGACAACGAAGTGATCCTATAAGGGTTCCGTGTTTTCCTTTTGAGGTACGGAACCCTAAAAAGGAATTAGGGTCGAGTGAGTTGTCTCGGAGACAAGTCACTAATAATTTTGAAACGTTCTGATAATTGTGTTTGGAGGCTGAAACTAACATTTAATTATATTACCCATAACATCATCGTTAGCGCATAGCATTTGCTGTGGTGTCACTACCTTAATTAGATTTTATAAAATGGACATTCATCTGCCTAGCCTTTTCCCAACTTCGTTGGGGTCGGCTTCCAGTCTAACCGGATGCAGTTGAATACCAGTATTTTACATGGAGCGACTGCCTATCTGACCTCCAAAACCCAGTACTGGGTAATACGATACCCCTTGGTAAGACTGGTTGTCAGACTTTCGGGCTTCTGACGACCCGTAACGAATGTCAAAGATCCACGAATGACAGCCGGGACCAACGGCTTAACGTGCTTTCCGAGGCACGGAGAAAGCTCGGTATGTAAAGATGGTCACCTATCCACGGACCAACCGCGGCAAGCGCAGCTTAACCTGATCGATCGACCCGTGCGGCGGTTATTACTTAGCTACAAGCCCGTATCCTATAGCCCATATAAAATGGAGAATGAATCAATTTTATTACTAATTGCTGGTTGCATTGTACTCGCAGATACACGTATAATCAATAATATTAATTTAGTGTAAATAAGTGTTACAAAATAATCATATATAATTATAGTTTGGTGCGTTATATATAACCTAACTAACGATCTTATTATAATTGTGTGTCTTTTTGTAAGTGAAGATGCAGAGTTTAATTTACTTTTTTATAGTGTTTGCTATGAGTTTGGCTACAAAAGTGTACATTTATAGTACTTTTGATTTTAGTAAGTAACTTTATCTTATTTCTGAAACATTGATCTAAAAACCGTAATATCTGCCTAGCCTTTTCCCCAACTATGTTGGGGTCGGCTTCCAGTCTAACCGGATGCAGCTGAATACCAGTATTTTACATGGAGCGACTGCCTATCTGACCTCCACAACCCAGTGACTGGGTATTACGATGCCCCTTGGTAAGACTGGTTGTCACTCTTTCGGGCTTCTGACGACCCGTAACGATTGTCAAAGATCCACGAATGACAGCCGGGACCAACGGCTTAATGTGCTTTCCGAGGCACGGAGGAGTCTCGATATGTAAAGACTTGGCCACGAGCTCCTCCGATTGATCTAAATAACGTAAGGCAGCTTAAATCGAAGAAGGTCTGTCTGTTTGTGAGATTTGTATTTGATAACGTTCCCACTGTACGGGAGACTACCTCGTTGGTCGAGTGACCACAAGCGCGACTGTAGGGCATGAGGAAGTTGGGTTCGAGCCCCAGGTCAGGCAAAGTGACGTTAGGCTATTCCATACGAACTTCTCCGTAAACGCCCACAGGGTCTGGATTTTTGTTCGGCTGATGGCAATAAACTCACCCCCTAGGTATGTTATATCTGTCACATGGATAGGTGCTGTAGGTACCAACCATTTCGGGAGATATAGGCTTATTTTTGCTCGGTTAATGGCAATAAACTCACCCCCTAGGTATGTTATATCTGTCACATGGATAGGTGCTTTAGGTACCAACCATTTCGGGAGATATAGGCTTATTTTTGCTCGGTTGATGGCAATAAACTCACCTCTAGGTATGTTATATCTGTCACATGGATAGGTGCTGTAGGTACCAACCATTTCGGGAGATATAGGCTTACTTTTGCTCGGTTGATGGCAATAAACTCACCTCTAGGTATGTTATATCTGTCACATGGATAGGTGCTGTAGGTACCAACCATTTCGGGAGATATAGGCTTATTTTTGCTCGGTTGATGGCAATAAACTCACCCCCTAGGTATGTTATATCTGTCACATGGATAGGTGCTGTAGGTACCAACCTTTTCGGGAGATATAGGCTTATTTTTGCTCGGTTGATGGCAATAAACTCACCCCCTAGGTATGTTATATCTGTCACATGGATAGGTGCTGTAGGTACCAACCATTTCGGGAGATATAGGCTTATTTTTGCTCGGTTGATGGCAATAAACTCACCTCTAGGTATGTTATATCTGTCACATGGATAGGTGCTGTAGGTACCAACCATTTCGGGAGATATAGGCTTACTTTTGCTCGGTTGATGGCAATAAACTCACCTCTAGGTATGTTATATCTGTCACATGGATAGGTGCTGTAGGTACCAACCATTTCGGGAGATATAGGCTTATTTTTGCTCGGTTGATGGCAATAAACTCACCTCTAGGTATGTTATATCTGTCACATGGATAGGTGCTGTAGGTACCAACCATTTCGGGAGATATAGGCTTACTTTTGCTCGGTTGATGGCAATAAACTCACCTCTAGGTATGTTATATCTGTCACATGGATAGGTGCTGTAGGTACCAACCATTTCGGGAGATATAGGCTTATTTTTGCTCGGTTGATGGCAATAAACTCACCCCCTAGGTATGTTATATCTGTCACATGGATAGGTGCTGTAGGTACCAACCTTTTCGGGAGATATAGGCTTATTTTTGCTCGGTTGATGGCAATAAACTCACCCCCTAGGTATGTTATATCTGTCACATGGATAGGTGCTGTAGGTACCAACCTTTTCGGGAGATATAGGCTTATTTTTGCTCGGTTGATGGCAATAAACTCACCCCCTAGGTATGTTATATCTGTCACATGGATAGGTGCTGTAGGTACCAACCATTTCGGGAGATATAGGCTTATTTTTGCTCGGTTGATGGCAATAAACTCACCTCTAGGTATGTTATATCTGTCACATGGATAGGTGCTGTAGGTACCAACCATTTCGGGAGATATAGGCTTACTTTTGCTCGGTTGATGGCAATAAACTCACCTCTAGGTATGTTATATCTGTCACATGGATAGGTGCTGTAGGTACCAACCATTTCGGGAGATATAGGCTTATTTTTGCTCGGTTGATGGCAATAAACTCACCCCCTAGGTATGTTATATCTGTCACATGGATAGGTGCTGTAGGTACCAACCTTTTCGGGAGATATAGGCTTATTTTTGCTCGGTTGATGGCAATAAACTCACCCCCTAGGTATGTTATATCTGTCACATGGATAGGTGCTGTAGGTACCAACCATTTCGGGAGATATAGGCTTATTTTTGCTCGGTTGATGGCAATAAACTCACCTCTAGGTATGTTATATCTGTCACATGGATAGGTGCTGTAGGTACCAACCATTTCGGGAGATATAGGCTTATTTTTGCTCGGTTGATGGCAATAAACTCACTTCTAGGTATGTTATATCTGTCACATGGATAGGTGCTGTAGGTACCAACCATTTCGGGAGATATAGGCTTATTTTTGCTCGGTTGATGGCAATAAACTCACCTCTAGGTATGTTATATCTGTCACATGGATAGGTGCTGTAGGTACCAACCATTTCGGGAGATATAGGCTTTATTGCTATTGGTGTTATGTTTTGTTTTGTTATGTAAAATAGGTACCTAAGATTGAGGTTACGTTGAATAAAATAAAAACTTTTTTACAAAAAAATACAACCGACTTCCAAAAACAATACTATGTGACTGCACCAAATTACCCTAAGCTGATATAAAAAAAGTTTTTCCTAATTATGTTAGTATTAGTGATTGGTCGGTTTCCCCTAAGGGGAGAAGGTAGTGCTCCACCCCGCACTACCCTGTAGAGCTCATCTCCAGACGGGACACTCCCCCACCGATTGTAATGAATGAATTCCCATAAACTAAACTGCCTTGTCCCACAAATAAGGCAAGAAAAGGATTTAAAGAAATCGTGAATAAAACTTAGGAATTCATAGTTATGAAAATTAATTGGATGTGGTTTTTAAAAAGGTAATAAATAATAGAGGGATGCAAAGTATATCCATACTCATATTATAAATTCAAAAGTAACTCTGTCTTTTGTCTGTCTGTCTGTTACCTTTTCACACCTAAACTACTGAACGGATTTCGATCAAATTTGGCAAGGCTAGAATGTATGAATTAGATAAAATGTGTAATTATTCAATAATAATTCAATATAATACTAATGTTATGTACAGATTTAATAATAATATAATGTAATGACTCAATGTGAAATTTCCATGTTTATGTAAATATTAATGTAAGTTAATTTAATATTATTTAATGTTGTGTTTAGGCATGCAATAGTTGTAAATCGAGCTGTACCTATCTGCAAATATGTTGCTGTGCCCTAGCAGGGTTCATGTTTGAAACATAAATACTACCTAACATCTTGTAAACAACATGAATGCAATAAATAAATATGACTCGCGGGCGTAACTAATATGACTCTACAGAATTATAATAATTGAAATCAGCAATACCTACAACTCCATAAGTTAGAATTTATTTATTTATTTATCCTCCAACTGGAACGCCACACAGAAATTACACCAACGGAGCAAAAAATTACTTAATGTGCTGCTTTCCATCCATCCTGTGAGCGGTGGCCTCAAATCTAGCGATTTCATGAAATAATGAGGTTTGAGGTCAATTCTAGTAGTTGGGGGTTGGTGATTTGGAACCGGAGTTCTGTGGATTGTTCCTGCTCAACTCGTATGTTGTACTGGCTAATTAAGTATCCTGTATGTTGTGGTGTCTTGGCGTTAAATAATTACTACGTTAGAATTTGTTGGCTACTGATGTACTGATCGTCGTCGATCGTGACGTTCGTTTTTAAAAGCAAATGTCAACATTACTGGTTTTCTTTCGCTCGAACGAATGACTGCGGTACACACGCGCAAGGACGTGGTACTGACGCGGTACACACGCGGCAAAGACGCGGTACACTCGCTCCAGGTACGCGCTACCGCGGTACACTCGCGATAAGGACGCGGTATACTCTCTGCAAGTACGCGCTACCGCGGTACACACGCGGCAAGGATGCGGTATACCCGCGGCAAGTAATAACATGTTATTTAAAGTCTAGCTTCAGCGGTGAATCTTTTGGCGGGGTTAGACTGCAATCTCGCCACCATTTATGTCACTGCTATGTTGTATTACACGTTGCTGTTTCCAGTATCTTCGTCTGAGGTCTCATTGCTATCCGTTTCAGTTTTCTTGTTCTTCCGTTCCTTCCGGGACTTCCGTTAACAGCCTTCTTGATATTATCTCTTGATTCAGCCGTGTCCACAGAACAGTTAATTTCCTTATTGAAGTCGATCTTGTCCTGTGGTAATTGGGGGTTGGTAATTTGGAACCGGAGTTCTGATTTTTCCTGCTCAACTCGTATCTTGTACTGGCTAATTAAGTTTAGGTACCTACTGTATGTTGTGGTGTCTTGATGTTAGACAATTTCTGCGTTAGAATTTGTTGGCTACTGATGTACTGATCCCCTCGATCGTGACCCAGCTATCATAGTGCTTAGGTTTTTTATTATTTATGGGCCGTTGTCTGTTTTTGTAGAAATCTTAGGCTTCGGCCACACCCGAACTACCAAGGCGTCTGCGAAGCGGGGGCGCTAGCGTGCAGCGGCATTTTCAGGTACTATCAAAGTCGTTGTGCCTCACCCTTTTCAAAACTTTTTCGGTTGCACGTTGAAATCGTAGTCAACGCCCTTTTTGTGTTTGACCAATGAATGAAGGATGGGCCTTTTTTAAAGTTAATTGTTTTATTTGACCAATGAACGAAGAATGTCGCCTAAGAAGGATGACCCTAAAATAGACAATGCCCCTTTTCTAAAACGTTAATTGCTGTTTTTTCTTAACGTTCTGACCTTTTTTTTTATAATGTGCGCCGAAGCGCTATTGGTGGATGAAAACAATGCAGGACACTAGCCACTGGCCCGTGCATACGAAAAGCGCCCGTATGGGGGTGACGGACAAAAGTTGTTGATAGTACTCAAACCAAGGAAAGAAAAAGATCGCGTGTGTGTCAATTATAATAATATTATGTGGTGTTCCTGTGTCCCAAAATCGGAGTGTTCAAGGGTCTTTTTTGCGAGTGTTGAGCTTTGTTGTTATTGTGAAGGCGCATTCAATTCTTAGACGACCCGAAAAGTAAATTCAAGTACCTACCTAAGGATGGTACCCTGTCGCCACACCCGACAGGATAATGGATGGGTTCTTTTTACGACGTCACTGCCATGTTGCTTCAAGTTCAACTTCCCCGGTGAATCTTTGCGTTTTCGACTCTTTGGTGTCACTGCTATGCTACGTTGTTGTTTCCAATATCTTCGTCTGAGGTCTCACTGCTATCCGTTTCAGGTTTCTTGTAAACCTCGTTAGCAGACCAATTTTTTTTTTTTTTTTTTGTGACCCTCTTGAATAGTATAAACATTTTTCAAATCGGACGACTCTGTAAAAAAGTTATGCTTGCGTGGTCAAACGTAAAAAAAAAAACATACGTGTCGAATTGAGAATCTCCTCTTTTTTATCGTCGGTAAAAAAAAAAAATTGAATAATAGGCACTTAATAGTGTTGGTGGCACACTAGTCAATACTGTGTTGAACAGATACTATATTTAGGGTTGATTACTCGTATAAACAATCGGTTTCCTCTCAGGTGGGTTAGACCAATCAATCACAAAACCTGAACAAGAGCAAAAACATCGTTTTCTCGATCAATCAATCTGCCTAGCCTTTTCCCAACTATGTTGGGGTCGGCTTCCAGTCTAACCGAATGCAGCTGAATAACAGTATTTTACATGGAGCGACTGCCTATCTGACCTCCACAACCCAATGACTGGGTAATACGATACCCCTTGGTAATACCGTTTGATGCCCAGATTGGCTTAAATTTTAACAAATTAGTTTCACCGACCAACTCTGAGGAAATAGCTGAACGGAATAGAATAGAAATCGCTGTTTTGCTTATAATGTAGGCATACATACAGATAGGATGTAACTTAGACTATGAGGCAGTAATAATTCTGTATTTATCTGTGGAGGCTTGTAAATAGCAATTTAGTTTTATATTATTGTTATTATAATGTTATTAGTCTGTAAGCCTTCCGAAAATAAAGAAAATAAACAAAATAAAGACTGGTTGTCAGACTTTCTGGATTCTGACGACCAGTAACGACTGTCAAAGATCCACGAATGACAGCCGGGACCAACGGCTTAACGTGCTTTCCGAGGCACGGAGGAGTCTCGGTATGTAAAGATGGTCACCCACCACGGACCATCCCCGGCAAGCGTAGCTTAACCTGATAGATCGACCCGTGAAGCTGTTATTACTTAGTCACGAGCTTCCGTTTTCTCGATATTCTTGACATTATACTTGAGATAAAATTACAAAGGAATGTTCTGTCCCTGCTTACACAAAAGGTATTTGGTAGACTAAAGGTCATCATTCTCCTGCCCTTATCCCAATCTATTTGGGGTCGGCGCAACATGTCCTTTTTTTCCATACTTCTCTATTATTCGTCATCTCGGTAGTCACCCCCTTTCTAGCCATGTCATCTTTCACACAATCCATCCATCGTTTCTTTGGTCTTCCCCTACTCTTATAGCCATCGACATTCATACTCAAAACTTTCCTCACGACATACAGGGTGTAATTTTAATCACCGTTAACCTCTTAAGGGGTCATTGTACTCATCATTATGAACAACTTTTACTATCGGACCAAACCTGAAATCGCGAAAAAAACAGTTGTTCCGTACATTTATGTTCGCATACTCGTCTAGGGAACAGCTGATTGTTTTTTTCACGATTTCAGGTTTGATCCCATGGTATAAAAGTTGCTGATAATAATGAGTACAATCACCCCTTAAAAGGTTAACGGTGATTAAAATTACACTCTGTTTATAATAATAAAAAATAATAAAAATATTTTATTGACATAAAAAATGGAGACATTTTCAATTGAAGCCCTAACTCCTGTGCTAGGTGGTACCTGTGTTACAGGAGTCAGTGTCTTCACCCGATTTTGAAACATTAACAAATTATGCAACAAAAATTAAAATTAAAATATATCATAAAACGTACATGTAACGTGAGTGGTATGTATGTGTGTGTGTTTGTTGTGTTTTGTGTGTATGTTTAATGTGTTGTATTATGCGTGTGTGACGTGGGGTGTGTGTGTGTGTGTGTGTGTGTGTGTGTGTGTGTGTGTGTGTGTGAGTGTGAGTGTGTGTGTGTGTGTGTGCTTCGTGACTGGACTTTGGGTTAGATATCTGATTTTGTTTGCCTACATTATTATTTAATTATCACGTGTATTGTTCTCTAAGTAAGTTTTCCGTCTGTTGGTAATCTAGTGTTTGAAGCCATGTGTTTAGTTTTATCTTAGTTTTATTTTTTGTTAGTGGGTTGAAGTTGAGGATTCTGTTAACTTTATTATAAATATAAGTAGCTAGATATAGGCGTTGACGTCGAGCAGATGCGGTATTACATTTGACAGCGCGACAAACATTCATTACAGTTCTCTTATGTTTGGTTGCGTGATTTACTGGAGTGATTTCATGCTGTTTTATTATGAGATTGAGAAGGTATAGTTGTCTCACTGTAAGTACTTGACAGCTTTCGTATAGGGTTTATGGATAGAACGTGCATTTGGTCGTTTGGTCTAAATTTACCTTTTTTATTTAGTTACTTGTATAAAGGCTTACCAACTCGATACATACATAGCATTAAGCTATAGTCTTTGACATAAGTATCGATTTCGCATATATCCTATCACCTACCATGATTGTATCCTTACGGGGCAGTTGAATGTAAATTCAGCGAATTCACTTGTAACAGGTTACGTTAAGCATGCTTTTTGTTTTTAGATTTTATCGGTCAGGATGTTGAACCTGTGTTTAAATCTGCCGCTCCGTGGAAATTCGGATACAACTCGACTGATTGGTTGTATATGACAATGTATTATATTAACAAATCACCGAGTTTTACTTTTGGCAATGTAACATATGAATCAAAATATGGTAAGCTTCTGGTTTCTATCTTTCCACCGTATAACAAGACAGCACATTCGGACTCGTTCATACGACGCAATGCTGAGAATAATTTTGTGAAGTTTGTGAACTACGATTTCCGACAAATCCATGGGATTAGTTTAACGAACTTTGCTCAAATTCAAAGACTTGAACTAGATAAAATAAAAATTAAGTTCAAAAACTAAAAACCGACTACTGAAAACCAACACCAGTTAAATTAATATTATTTACCTCCACTTTTACATATATTTGTAATGTGCTCGTCAAGACCTTTCTTTTGATACCAAACATGTCGTTATTATCTCAATTAATTTTTTATCGTGGTCAGAAATTTACGTGTAAAGTCCACCATATTAAATTTAGTGAGAATTTGTATAGCCTATGTCACCCGGACCATTAATGCAAATCTAGTGATACCTCATTCATTAAAATCGGTTCAGTAATTTAGGCGCTACGGTGGAACACACGTAAATACATACTTATAGACATACATACATACTTAAACTGCTAAAATCATAACCCTTCTTTTTGGCTTTGCCGTAGTCGGGTAATTAAGTAACAGCTAGGAACATTTAGTGTATTACCCACCAGTAATTTTGCCTTTCTATAACGTTTTAGGCCTCGAAACTGGTAAGAGCAGGAGAGTAAAACTTTCCGAAAGTGAAAACGATGAAGTGATTGTTCATCAATTCAGCGGCATCAATGAAACAATAATAAACGTAAATTTGTACACATCAAATGGCTTGTGTACACCTGTAAGAGTTGCTGAAGGGAGACCCGTCTCCACATTACGTTCCGAGAAAGCCAAACAGGAATATAAACGTAAGAGAGTATTATATTGTTACAATAATGACAGCTTTAGCTGTAAGTTTTTGCTATGCTTTCATGTGAATTGTCAGCTACTTGATCGTTGTAGTTGGCATTAGGAATATCATGCAAACAAAAGAAAAACATGACTTGATAGATTGATGTTTTTTTTCTTACAGATACTGATATTTGTTCCAAAGGAATCGACAAACCCTGCGTTTTAGTGGTGAACTTGCAGGACTGCATATGTGAAGGTAACACTTTAACCTTTGCTTTCTCTAACTTTTCTGCTTCCTAAAATATATCTGATGCCTATTTTGAAACAAAACTGACACGTAATATGTAGTGTAGGGCGTGTGTGTATTCGTAGAAATAGGAAGTGAAGAAATAAGTCCCAAGTACACAAGAAGACACGCCCTACACTACATTGGTGACCCCGATAATATCCTCGACTTCGGAAGCGTACTGCGGATCTAGGTTGCCAGTTACGTAATAAAACGTTCTTCTTTGATATTTCACAGACCTTATTGCTCTACTTTTGAAATACGCTCTAGAAAATTCAAATGCTATACCCTAGTAGGGTCCTACACTAATTAGCTACTTATATACTATGTTTGTTTACATTTTCTTTACAGGCGGTCCTTTATGAACATTCTAGAACCGCGTGTGCCTATCCTCAACTTTTTGCTCACATTTTCTTTACAAGGTATCTTTTTAACAGTATAGACAATCCTTGTGCCTATCTCTACGTTACAACCCTAGTTTGTGTAGTTGGGATTTATTTCTTCCTATTTCTACCTATACACACACGCCCTACACTACATATTACGTGTGAGTATTCAGTTGCGTTGCAGTCCTGTGTCAGTAGGCAGATCCCTACATTCTTTTTTGGTCTCACGAGTAGTAAGTGTTCAAGGTGTGAATGTTGCTCATAAATAACACATAAAATTTCTCGCGAAAGTCGAGAAAGATAAACAAATCACCTTGGCTCGCGAGGTTGTCGACATGTGCGATGTGGACTCAGCGATCATTGTGCCAATAGTCGTATCAGCTAGTGGCTTAAAAGCCAAGAGCCTCGACCAACATCTAAGGAGGCTCTCGTTGGGCGGTTGGATTAAGGGCCTGATTCAGAAAGCGGTATTTCTGGACACGGCGCGTATTGCTAGGAGGTTCCTCTCTCTGGAGCCCTGATCACCGGTAGCTTGGACCCTGTTCCCGATACCGGTGGGCTACTATTTTTTATATTTTTAAATGTTTTTTATTTTTTATAAAAATATTTTAAAATGTAACTTATATGTATGACGGGGACTCGGGAGGCCGGGCTGTTGCATCTGATTGCTGATTCGTGACCTCGTCAGCACGGGAATCCACAGTGGGCGTTAAACTTCAGGAAACGTTGAAATATATACACTGTAGCGTTGACTGTTCACTATTTTAATTATACAGACACTTAAATTACTTCAAACAATAAGGATTGCAGTAATAACTAGCGATTTAGAGCCAATGGGTTTATGAGTGACCATCGCGTGCAACGGCTGTCAAAACCACAGAGTACTTTTTTTTATATAGGTATAGAGGCTTTACTCGACGGCTTCGGAAGGAAAGCGGTTGGTGGCGCCCTCTGTATATATACCGACCTGTTTTATAAGTTTTTAAATATTTGGCTACAGAAAAGAAAACCCTTATAATCAGAATCATAACATTTATTTCGCAATAAGTATTGATACAATTTCTAAATTAAAAGTACAATGTAGGTCTCTAAATATCTAGCTATGTATTAGGAAACGTTACACATAGCCAGAAGTTTGTTGTGCAAACATAAAAATGGATGTATTCTCGTGGACATACTTCTTTGGCCCATGAGGGTATAGGTATTATTTCTGTTGGTTTTGTTAGTGTCGCAATAAAAAATTACTTAATCCATAACGTGTATGAAGAAATTAGACCTAGTACGAGTATGGGGTATTTACCTCAGTGTATCATTGATAAATCCTCATTGATTAATTATAAAAAACTTATCCTTTTCTTTCATATTTTAAATCTACTTACTACAATTACGGACTTTTATATTACCATGAATTAATTCTTATTGATTATATAGAACATAATCATCTTGATTTATATATTTTCTTGATAATAAATAATATTAATTATTTCTTTTTATACATAGGTTTTTTTTTATTATTTCAACACTAGTAGAACCAACAGATATAACATACCCTAGTGGGCCTAAGTAGATAGTGCTTCAACACAAATCCAACGCCCGAGAGATTTGAATCGGCGTTAACAACCTTATTGGTCAATAGCCTGTCCAGTGTCCATGCCCCTGGAGCAAATTGTGAAGAAGACCAATGCAATGCACTACATGCCCTCGTCGTTACGAAGAGTAGTGAAGCTGCGACGACTGGTGATATGGACTTAGATATTATCAATGAGATAACCTACAGTGAAATAGAAAATGATTTTATAAAAAGCAGAGGATATGCCAGTCGTCGTTGGCTTTCTAGCCCTAACCCAGATTTTGTGACATGCATATCAAACATGCAAGATATTATAAATAAAATATTAATTTATAATTTAGAAAGAAAAGTCCTCAAGGAATTTATAAAAACAATTATTTTATTTTTTCCCGATTTTAATTTTATAACATGCTCAGTACATAGAGAAAAGTTAATAGAATTTTTAATTAATTTAGTGTGTAGATTTTTTATATTTACATATTGCAAAAATTTAAATAAAATAATAACTGGATAAAAGGATATCGATAGCGATGAGGACGTGCTGCAATGCAAAGCAAAAAAGTATTTTAAACGATGTTTTAAAAGAAAAATTAAATGATTTTAAGAATTAAAGTTATGGCTGCTAGAAAAACGATTATGCTGTGTGAGTTTTCTCTTGGTCCGTGGACTTACTATTTTAAAGATGCTTTTTGTATAGCACTGATTCACTGAAGATACCCTGCCCGACAGAAATGACCGCAAAATAGGAAGTCGGAACGGCAGAAAAAAACAGTAGTAAACTCCAGTCGCGCGTCGGAGCTGACATGCACACTTTTTTTGTTATTCACTTTTGACTCTGTTTGTGTTCAGACGTTTCACTTCGAGTAAAAATGCCGAGGCAAAGACATAAATTAACAAAAAGTGCAACGTCTGAAATCAGCTTTATTATCAGTCACCATGCTGAATGGTTTGCCCTTTCACCATTACAAGAACTATTCTCGCACCGGAGCAAAAAATGACTATGTATATTGCAGATCCTTCAATTGTTACACGAAAGAGTAAAAGTCTAAAGACAACAACGTCTTCAACTGATTTAGAAAACAATAAAACTACTTTTTTGTCTAACGTTTCATCATCATCACATGAAAATAAGAAGACATCGACTAGCAGCTCTGCAAATCATACTGGTAAGTATATAATTATTATATTTGCATTCTTTGCCAATAGGCCAATTTTTAGGTTTCTAGGCCAATTTTTTAACACTAAAATATTGTATTTTGGTGTTACAAAATTGGCCTAAAGCTAGGCAAAAATATGGTTTACTAATGTTTATCATAATTTAAAATGCTATAATTTTATATACAATACTTTCATTTGCCATAATTTCATTAGACATAACGCTTCAGTTGCCATAATCGTGAAATGACATAAAATTATGTTCACTAATTTCATTGGTTATAATCGATCAAGTGTCATAATAATTTTAATCCATAAATTTATTTGCTATATTTTCCATTTTCAATAATCTCGTTTTCCATAACATTTATTCACCATAATATTCATTTGCGCATACTAGCACAACAATGCTAATTCAGTACAAGCGCCTGCAATTTTGATGTTATGATTATGTTAAACGAGTAATTTTATTATGATTATACGATACAGTTTTTTTTTTTTCACAAGGAAACCTAAAAATAAGCCTAATCTACCATGCATGCCGCGTCATCATATCCATCGTGGGGTAGGTACATATACAATGTCGAACATTAAAATACCTACATTTACGTTAAAATACCTACTAGTTAAAATATCGAATAGTTATAAAAGAAAAAAAAAGTCGCTTTTTTACAGTACCGGTACCATTGACCTTGACCCTAAGGTCAATGACCTTGAGGTCAAGCTTTCATCGTCTAATATACGAGACATTCACCGCCTCATCTATCCCAAATGATTAACCAGCAATAGAGGTAATGGTCACTGTTCTAACCTAGCCCAAATGATTCACCAACAATAGAGGTAATGGTCACTGTTCTAACCTAACCTAACCCAAATGATTAACCAGCAACAGAGGTAATGGTCACTGTTCTAACCTAACCCAAATGATTCACCAACAATAGAGGTAATGGTCACTGTTCTAACCTTACCCAAATGATTCACCAACAATAGAGGTAATGGTCACTGTTCTAACCTAACCTAACCCAAATGATTCACCAACAACAAAGTTAAAATCATCGGGTGTTAATGTACAGTGGAGCCACTTTATTTCACGCAAAATTAGGGGTTAGGAATTATTAGGAAAATTAGGTGTTACGGGGTTAGGTTAGGGTTTTTACTTATAATATTAGGTTGGGGAAAAAGTCTTTTCGCATTATTGTATGAATGAACTTAAAATAAAATCTCTTTGGCCTTACTATTTGTATCTGGCTGGTTTTGGTATCATTGAAAGTTTAAATTTTAAAGAACATAATTCCAAATTAAAATTAGGAAAATGTGTGATTTTCATTTGTTTTTCGTACTGTCAAGATGAGTGAATTTAACGAAGAAATTCGATACATTTTAAAATTTTACTACAAAACAGGTAAAAATGCAACGCAAGCCGCGAAAGAAATTTGCGATGTTTATGGACCCAGTGCAGTGTCTGTGAGAGTAGCACAAATTTGGTTTAAGCGTTTTCAATCCGGAAATTTTGATCTCAAAGATGCACGTCGCTCTGGTCGCCCTATTACGGATAAAATGGATGCCATTTTTGAAAAAGTGGAGCAAGATCGGCATATCAGTAGTCACGACGTAGCTGAAGAACTGGGAATTGACCACAAAATAGAAGGCGCTTTTGAAAAAAACTGGGTACACAGAAAATCTCGATATTTGGGTACCTTACGAGCTCACTGAAAGAAACCTAATGATCCGTGTACTCATTTGTGATTCTTTATTACTACGTAATGAAACCGAACCATTTTTGAAGAAGCTGATAACTGGTGATGAAAAGTGGATCACGTACGACAAGAACGTGCGAAAAAGGTCGTGGTCAAAGGCCAGTCAGGCTTCACAGACTGTCGAAACTCGGGTTAACTCGCAACAAGGTGATGCTGTGTGTGTGGTGGGATTGGAAGGGCATTATTCATTATGAGCTGTTACCACCAGGCAGGACCATCGATTTTGAACTTTACTGCGAACAACTGATGAGATTAAAGCAAGAAGTTGAGAGAAAGCGGCCGAAATTAATCAACAGAAGGGGTGTGGTTTTTCATCATGATAACGCTAGACCTCACACATCTTTAGCCACTCAGAAAAAATTAAGAGAGTTTGGCTGGGAGGTGTTAATGCATCCGCCGTATAGTCCTGACCTTGCACCTTCAGATTTCCATCTGTTTCGGTCTCTTCAGAATTCTTTAGGCAGTGTCAGGTTAACATCACGAGAGGACTGCCAAAACAACTTATCGCGGTATTTTGATCAGAAATCCCAAAATTTCTATAGCAATGGGATCATGTCCCTACCTACAAGATGGCAAATATGCTAATATGTTGTGTATGTGTGCGTGGCTGCGACCATGTTTTAAGTGTTCACCTTACTGCGAATAAATCAGTGTGTCTCTTGCAAGCAATCGTTTCACTTGTCTCTGTCAGTCTCAAATATAACATTGGCGACGAGTACCCACGAACAAAAAGAAAAAAAAAACTAAAATGTCGATTCAACAATTTGGAATTCTCTCAACATTTGATCATACTGTGCACTCATGGAAGACTTATAGGAGTCGACTGGCACAGTGGTTTATAGCGAACGACATTACTGCAGTAAAGGATGTGACAGGAACCAAAAGACGTGCGATACTGCTGAGCGCACTCACGGATGGCACCTATAAACTCACTTCGGATCTTGCATTACCGAAGGAGCTGCAAGAAGTGCCATATGAAGACATATTAAAATTATTAGACGATCATTTTACACCGAAACGCTGCGGGTTTGGAGAGCGATGTAATTTTTATGCAGCATCACAACAAGCAGGTGAAACACCGACACAATGGGCAGCGAGGCTACGTGGGCTAACCGCTCATTGTGGGTTCAGCAATGTGGAAGAAGCGCTGAGGGACCGATTTGTAATGGCGATGTTGCCGGGACGAGAGAGGGACAAACTTTTTTCTCAAGATTTGACAGAACTGACGCTGGCCAAGGCGATCGAGTTAGCGGAAACGTTACGAAGCGCAAGCGCCGGGGCTGCAGCCACCGCGCATCTCGCGGGGCAGCCAGAGCAACAGCTGTACAAGATTGGCCAGGCAACAACGAAAAATGCGGAATCGAAAGAAAAGTGTTCGGTGTGCGGTCGATCAAATCATACGTCGTCTAAGTGTCGTTTCGCGAAATACAAGTGCAAAAAATGTAACGTTACGGGTCATCTACAAAGAATGTGTAAAAAAGTAAATTACATAGCCACAAGTGACGTGAGTGAAGATGATGACGGTAAGCTTTTTAAAATAAGTTGTAAAAATGGTGAACCAATGGTTGAGACTGTGACAATCCTGGGGGTAGATTTGGAATTTGAAATTGATAGCGGGTCAGCGGTTACTGTTATATCGGAAACTACCTACAATAACTGTTTCTCAGGCAGGCCATTGTCACCGACTACGAAGCAATTATATACCTATGTAGGTAATAAAATAAATTGCGTCGGGTTAACACGGTTACCAGTCACATACAGTGATCAGACACATGAACTCAATGTTTACGTAGTAAGTATGGGCACGGGGCCTCCGTTATTAGGCCGGGATTTTATTTCAAAGTTCAAATTGGAGTTATTACCGTGCAAATTCTTAAACAACACAGACAATATCTTTGAACAATTGAGATCACAGTTTCCAGATGTTTTTGCAGACAAATTAGGAACGTTTAATAAGTATAAAGTAAAATTACAAATCAAACCCGGCTCACAACCAACATTTTTTAAAGCGCGTCCTATTGCTTTTGCTTTAAAAGATAGAATTAATAATGAGATCGACCGTTTAGTTACGTTAGGTGTATTGAAACCGGTAGAACATGCGGAGTATGCGTCACCTATTGTACCTGTGCTAAAGAACAACGGGACAGTTAGGCTATGTGTAGATTACTCGGTCAGTATAAACAAACAGCTGATTGTGGAGCAATACCCTTTGCCCACGGTTCACGAACTGTTCAGTAGATTACATGGGGGACAACAATTCTCAAAAATTGATTTGTCAATGGCTTATAACCAATTTTTATTAGATGAAGACTCCCAAAAATATACATGTATTAATACACATCGTGGGCTGTATAAATATACACGTATGGTGTTTGGGTTGTCTAGTGCACCGTCGATTTTTCAGAGGGCGATGGAAGGTGTCCTTTCCAATATGGATGGAGTCCTCTGTCTACTCGATGATGTGCTTATAACAGGCCCTACCATGGACATACATTTACAAAGGCTTAAAGCAGTACTGGGGAGATTACAAGATGCAGGATTAGTATTGCAAAAAGAAAAATGTGAGTTTTTTAAAGATGAGATAGATTACTTGGGGTACAAAATTGATAAGCAAGGGCTTAAAAAGTCGCCTGAGAAGGTCAAGGCAATTATTCAAGCACCAGTGCCCACAAATGTAAATAAACTGCAGTCATTTTTGGGTTTAGTAAACTATTACCGAAACTTTGTAAAAAGTGCTTCTAGTATTTTAAGTCCTCTGTATGAACTGCTCAAAAAAGGTATAAAATGGAATTGGAACGAGTTACATAACCAATCTTTTATCAAAATAAAAGAGTTGCTAGCATCCGACCAAGTATTAACACATTTTAATCATAAGGCCAAACTGATACTTACTGTTGATGCGTCTCCAACTGGGTTGGGGGCCGTGTTATCACAAATAGAAACAGACGGTTCTGAACGTCCTATATCGTTTGCTTCCCGCACTCTCAATGCGGCAGAAAAAAATTATGCACAAATACAGAAGGAAGCCACTGCTATTATTTTCGGAGTAAGACGCTTCCATCAATATTTATACGCAAGGTCTGATCCATTCGTTTTAAGGACAGACCACAAACCATTGATTTCAATTTTTGGGCCGTATAAAGGAATTCCGGAAGTATCGGCAAACAGGCTTCAGAGGTACGCCTTATTCCTCAGTGGATATAACTATACAATAGAGTACGTACGTAGTAATAACAATTGCGCGGATTTCTTATCACGGGCCAGTCTGCCGGAGTCTCAGCTGAGTCGTAGTACGAAGGGAGCGGGGCCATCTACCAGCGCTGGCGGCGAGCGTGTCGCATCGTGGGGGAATGACTCATTAGAGTTACCGCCGTGCTTAGAGCGCGCTGCTTATATTAACTTTGTAGTAGATGGGAGCTTACCAGTGACGTTTACAGAATTGCGAGATGAAACGAGTAAAGACGCCGTTTTAACAACCGTAATTAGATATGTAATAAACGGATGGCCTAAAAAAATTACAGATTTAAGACTGAAACCATACTTTGCTTGTAAATTACAGCTTTCGTACGAAAACGGGTGTCTTATGAGAGGGCACAAGGTAATATTGCCGGAAAGATTGAGAGCCAGAGTTACGTCAGAGTTACATAGTTCACATCTAGGCATCGTAAAAACAAAAGCTGCAGCGAGGGCGCGGGTTTGGTTCCCGGGCATAGACAGTGAGTTAGAAAAAATGATAGGCTCATGCCTTGTGTGTACACAATTACGACCGTCCCCACCCCGCGCTCCGCTTTCCCCGTGGGATTACCCTCCTAAACCGTTTTTTAGAATACATATCGACTTTCTGGGACCTATTCAGGGCCACACGTTTCTAGTAGTTGTAGACGCCCACTCTAAATGGGTTGAGGTATATGATATGATTAACGTATCAACGTCGTCAGCCGTGATTGACAAGTTACATGATTTTATGTCTAGATTCGGAGTACCGCAAACTATAGTTAGTGACAATGGAACTGCTTTTGTGTCTCAAGAGTTTAATAGGTTCTGTAAATCTAACGGCATATCACACGTTACATCGCCAAGCTATCACCCGGCTAGTAACGGGCAAGCCGAGAGCTACGTTAAAATAGTAAAAAAAGGAATTAAGTCGTGTATTTTAACAAATAGCAATGTACGCCAAAACAAATTAAATTTGTTAAAGTATCTTTTCGATTACAGAAACTCAGTTCATAGTACTACGGGATTGTCACCGGCTCAAATAGTGTACGGTAAAAATCTTAGAACACGTCTAGACCTAATCAGCCCAGAGCTGGTTGCGTCATCATCTTCACTAAACGTACCTAATGCGGTGAAAAAAAAACAGTGTTTACAGGTTGAGTCATATGGTGGTAAAAACAAACAAACATTTTCTGTGGGGGACAGTGTCCTATATAAGCACAATGTAATGAATAAATATAAGTGGAACAGGGGTACTATTGCAAAACGATTAGGAAATGTAATGTATCTGGTTAAGGACATTAACACATTGCTAACTGTTAGGAAACA